>CM023481.1:71685994-71850816 GCA_013339685.2 Hyalomma asiaticum | reverse complement strand
TGTAGAAGCTATTTCATTGAAGGCAGAGGGAAGCTTATCAGACAAAAGAGCAACAAGCAGAGCATTGGAATAAATACCACCAAAGATTTGTATGCTATATGTATCAATTGATTTCACTTGTCATCAATATGTTGTACACCTGGCCACATGCACAGTTGCTATTTATCCTATTCCCATTTACACCCACAGCCTCAACCATCTGGCCATTATTTGCCAAATGCCAATCATCTGCCCGGCAGCACTGCCTAGCCGTCAACTGCTCATGACCCACCACATGCCCACCATGTGCCCATCGACCACCGTCTGCCCATCGGCCACCATCTTCACGTCATTTGCCCACCAACCACCATCCATCCATCATTTGCCCATCGACCACCGTCTGCCCAACAACCCACCATACACCCATCATATCTCCACCTCCACCATCTACCCACCACCCTCCCACTACCATAATCCACCATAATCCCACCAATCGTGCCCATCATTTCTCCACCTACCCATCATTTGCCCATCGACCACCATCTGCCCAACAACCCACCATACACCCATCATATCTCCACCTACCCATCACCTGCCCACTTCCACCATCTACCCACCACCCTCCCACTACCATAATCCACCATAATCCCACCAATCGTGCCCATCATCTTGCCCATCATTGGTGGGATTTTCAATAGGAAACAAGAGAGGTTTATAGATAAAAGCACTATTCCATTTATTTTGTGAACTCTACATTGATAATATGCTATTCTCGTGTTGCACCGTCGTAGTGGAAAAGCTTCGGCAAAGGTGGAGCCTGCGGGAAAAGGCGTGAATCGTTAGCACAGTTGTGGAGCACATCAGCACTATACTATAATTGTATGCAATTTATGGGCGACTCATGAACAAACGCGGGAATTCAAGAAATGTCGGAAACATCTCATAATCGGGCACTAATTTAGAAAATAACAAAAGAAAGTTGTCCTTTTACTATAAAATGAATCTATGTTCAATATTCAACCCCAAGATCTTGGCTTTGTGTCACTTTAGATACCCAAGGGAAAAAGAATAGAAGCACGAGTAAAGGGTCTGTTGCAAAGCAATTTTAAAAGCGGCAAATTAGTTGAAATAGGTGCATTTTGCATTTTAATAAATTTCATATTTTTGGCATACATCCTAAACGAAAACATGTAGACGTGAGCTAACAAGACACGCACCAAGGATGGGGTCTTTAGGCAAAAATGTCCTTAAATGATAGGTGCAAGGCGCATTATGAGCAGATATTAGAGGAAGAACATATTTTCAAGGCTACTTTAAAAATGTCATCGCGTGCCGAACTGCCGCACGTGTACTACACCAAGGAGCGCGTGTTCGGTATCAGGTTACCTTTAAAAATACGGGCAAGAAAAAAATGTTACGAGAACTGCAAGTCACCACACAATGGGGGTTTGATACAAGCACAGGATTAACTATATGAAGTAAAATTGCTTTGGGACAATGTGCGTAGGCTCTTTATTCGAAAATATAGAGCCTACGTACCTCACGACACAAATAATATATAAAGGTGGAACCGCTGGTTTAACATCGCAGCAAACAGTGGCAGGCCCCATTCTTAAAAGTGGCCAGCAACTTACCGAATTTCGGCATCCGCTGTGCACTCTTGAGCTGTGTGTCAGCAACACAAGTTCAGCGACGGCACTGTAGCCTCACCAAAGGCGCAGGCTTATGTTCATATACAACCGATGTCACAGTTGTGATGGGCATTGTCTTAGCAGGCACACTGGCCGAGGAATCACGCAATCAACTTGATGATCGATAAATGCGGTACATGCCCCGATACGCGTAGGCAGACTGCGTGCAGCCGTTGAAACTCGTTCGTACACCTTCCATGTCGGTAGCACTGCAGCCGCGACGAGAGAATGCAGCCGCGCGGAAAGTTCCCCGAAAACTGCGCGGTCTCCCCCTCCGAAGGGCCACCACTGCCACCAAAAGCAGGTTCAGAACGACATTTGCAAACTGTAGGTGCGCACAATGGACGTGCAGGGAGGGGGCCGTGACGAGGGTGGTCAGTTCGGGAAGCGACGCGCGTCCCCCCCCCCCCCTTCACATACTTTTTTAAAATTTTTAGTTGCTGCTAGCTTAGCATGTGCTAGGCTGCTTCTAGGCAGAATATGCGCGCTTTTCTTTCTTTTTTTTGTGGTTGTCGCAAAGCGTGGAAGACAGCATTTCTGCTGGGCAAAAGGACAATGGCGGGGACACCCGCCAGGACTGCATTTGTTAAAGGGGCACTGACACCAAAATTTCGCTGCTAAGGTAGCCTGAGAGATCGATTTTCGTGGACATACAGATGTCATCTACCAAATCTCAATGGCGAACACAGCTCCGAAGGTAATTTAAATGAATATTGAAGTTCGCATGCGCAGTCGAGTGCTAGACTCCGTACATCGCGACATCGACAGCAGCAAAGGTGACCTGAAGGGGACACCCAACTTCCGCGACGTCATCACGGCAACCGAGCTCCGACAGTGCAGCTAGCAATGATGCCGTCATAGCCGCCATTGCTTATTCGCTGCGGCTGCGTTAGTAGACTGCCGGCGACGCCAGACCTCAAGAAAATAGTTGCCACCCAACAAAGATGACAGCAACAGCGACAACAACGCGTGCGGCATGCGAAAGACGTGCGGCATGCGAAAGAAAACGAGCACGCGGCGGTTGTCGTGCGGAAGTGCGTCACAGTTATGTGTGCTCACGTGTCCGAACTCGTCTACTCCATCGCGAGCGCTAGATGGCGCCAGTTTCACCAGGCGCCTCGTCGTTTTTTGAGCTCTCCCAAACCAAAACTGAAACTAGTGGGTAATAAACAGGCCGTAAATAATTATCTGACGCGCGCTGGAGCAAGTGATGTGCCGTGTCATGGCTAGCAGGTCCCCAGCTACGTATTGCAGTGAAAAAACAGCAGACGAAAATTTTGGTGTCAGTGCCCCTTTAAGTGCAGCCTAGTGCAGCCTATGGGGTATGCTAGCATGCATGTGTTCTCTTGCTAACTACCTGTAGCATAGGATTTCGCAGAGGCTGAACCACCCACTCTAGCTAAAAACGCGATCGAAATGCTGCACTGCACGCAACAAACGTAGCGAGGGCGCGCGGCGTCGCCATTGTGAATTTGTTGTTGTTATGTGGGGTTTAACGTCCCAAAACCAGCTCTGATTATGAGAGACGTCGTAGTGGAGGGCTCCGGAAATTTTGACCACCTGGGGTTCGTTCTTTAAAGTGCACTGACATTGCACAGCACACGGGCCTCAACATTTCGCCTCCATCGAAATGCAGCCGCCGCGGCCGGGATTCGATCCCACGACCCTTGGATCAGCAGCCGAGTACCGTAGCCACTAGACCACCGTGGCGGGGCCATTGTGAATTTCTGCAAGTTTCTGCAGCGCAGGAAAACACGTGCTCCCTTCCCGCGCGACAAGAAATATTGCGCTAAACCTCTACTCGCGCCCTTATTTTACTCTTTTTGGTTATAAATAAATTAGTTTTTAAGTACTAGAAAGCCCAGATGTGGGCTTCTATCGACACCATAGTCTCATATGAACATCAGAGACAAATCCTGCACTCGCTGCACAGAGCATTAAGTCAAGCTCGATATATTCTGCTCATCTAACTAGTACAACGTAACCGCGATGGCCAATGTGTAAAGGAATTCGATATGTATGGAAAGAACGCACTAATGATCGCTCACAAAAAAGCAAAAAAATAAAGAAAGAAGGAATAATACGCAATGCCGTGGACATATTAAGGAATTATTAGCCTATTGTATCTGTGTGTTAGTAGAGAGCATGGAGGTGGAATAGGGAGTTATAAGTTTACCCGACCAGTAGACAATTATTTTCTGTTGCTGAGCTTATGCGACCTGCGATACATGCGTTGCGCTGTACTGGAGCTGCTTTTGAAAGGAATGCACTTGTTTTGCGAACGCATTGATGAAATGTAGTGGAGGGGCACGTGGTCAACAACAGCTTGACTTAGGATGGTTGGTTTATACTTTGACCCTGCACAAACATATGAAGAAACTAGGGAACAGAAGAGAGCTTTGATTTTCAACTGATTTATTTTTCAGTGCATGCTTGCTGTTTTTATATACCATAAAATACGCACATCGCCTGCCCCGCCACGGTGGTCTAGTGGCTATGGTACTCGGCTGCTGATCCGAGGGTCGCGGGATCGAATCCCGGCCGCGGCGGCTGCATTTCGATGGAGGCGAAATGTTGAGGCCCGTGTGCTGTACGATGTCAGTGCACGTTAAAGAACCCCAGGTGGTCAAAATTTCCGGAGCCCTCCACTACGGCGTCTCTCATAATCAGAGCTGGTTTTGGGACGCTAAACCCCACATAACAACATAACAACAACAACGGTGAAAAACAGGGGGACCCCAACCAAATTGTAATCATTTAAAAGTAAAATTTACTTCTAAACATTAAAAAAACCCGACGTTTCGGGTCCCACTCGGACCCTTCTTCAGGGGTGACTGGAGGGCACCAGACAGCAGCAGTGCTTATAAGGCCTTTCTTCTCTCTTCCTTCCTTTCTCCCTTTCTCTTTTTTTCGGTTCTTCAAGCCGAGGGGGGTCATGCTAACGTTGAATCAGGTGCCGGAGTCCGCTAAAATAGACACTTGGCATTGCACCTGCAGACCGGTTCACGTTTGCAGGTGTCGCCTGAATGTGCTATGATTCCACAAAGAGTCGCTTGTGAAAACTGGTTTCCAAGTCGAGGACGCGGGAGTTGTCAAAATCGATGCGGTGGTCGTGCACCTCGCTGTGTTCAGCTAATGCACTCCTTTGTCTGTCGAACTTGCGGCCATCGTTCCTGTGCTGACGTAGCCGCTCTGGGAAGGTCTTCGTCTCTCCCACGTAGGACGCGCGGCAATCCGAACAAGGAATGGAGTAAATCACACCTTGCGCTCTCTCCCTCGGCAGCCTGTCTTTCGGGCGCGGAAAGAAACGGCCAAGCGTGGAAATTGGCTTGTGTGCTACTCTTATTCCCTGCTCGGACAGCACACGTGCGAGCGCTTCGCTGGTACCCGGAACGTAGGGAATACACACGCGTATGGGCTTGGAATGCCGCAGGTCAGTGTCCTTTCGAAGGAGTCGGCGGGGATTAGACTGGCGGCGAGCAACCTTTCCAACGAAGCCTTTTGTGTAGCCGTTTTTCAGAAGGTCGCTTTTGACCACCTGTTCTTCTTCTATCCGCTTATTCTCCGAAGAGCAGACCCTCCGTGCACGGGTCAGCAGACCCGAAACCACCGCCGCTTTATGGTGGAAAGGGTGGTTAGAGCTGGCGTCGAGATAGCGACCAGTGTGAGTCGGCTTTCGGTACACCGAGAACTGGAGCATGCCATCCACCTTTGTCACAAGGACATCAAGGAACGGCAAGCAGTTCTTTTCACGTTCCACGGTGAACTGAATAGCCGGCTCTATCGAGTTTAGGTGGGCCGTGAATGCGTCCACGGCAGAAGTTTTAAGAATGCAGAAGCAGCCGTCGACATACCGCAAAAATATCTTCGGAGTGATGTCGGCCGACTGCAATGCTCTTCAGGACAGAAAGTTGAGCGAGTTGGTAACATTCCATAATCAAAAGAAGAGGCGTGCAGGACACGGACACAAGAAGAGAAGTGAACACCACGAACGCCGACTAGCAACTGATGCACAGCACAGAGGCGAAAAAGAAAGAAGACACACAGCTTATCTGCGCATGCTCGGAATGGTAGCGCCACCTGTCAATCGGTTACACGTGCCCGCCTGCGCGATAGACAACTCCCAAGGCATTCTATCTCCTCTCTGTTTAAGCTAATCGACGGTTGACTCACGCATGCACTTCCACTAATACTCGTATACCAGGCCTCAACCAATAAAAGCGTATCTTCGTTCTTCGAGCTGCATGCCCGAGTTAGATAATACCGAGATCCTGTACAGGCATAAGAACGAAGATACGCTTTTATTGGTTGAGGCCTGGTATATCAGTATTAGTGGAAGTGCATGCGTGAGTCAACCGTCGATTAGCTTAAACAGAGAGGAGATAGAATGCCTTGGGAGTTGTCTATCGCGCAGGCGGGCACGTGTAACCGATTGACAGGTGGCGCTACCATTCCGAGCATGCGCAGATAAGCTGTGTGTCTTCTTTCTTTTTCGCCTCTGTGCTGTGCATCAGTTGCTAGTCGGCGTTCGTGGTGTTCACTTCTCTTCTTGTGTCCGTGTCCTGCACGCCTCTTCTTTTGATTATGGAATGTTACCAACTCGCTCAACTTTCTGTCCTTTTGAGCTTCATTTCTAGTACCCTGAGCCCTTTTCCGTGTTCTCCTACTTATCTGCGCAATCCTGCTTCTTTAGCCTCTTTAATTGCTATATGTATGTTTCGCGCTAGAACTATGTCGTGGTTTAAACGCAATAATATCATTCCGATGGAAATTCAGATGTTGTGCGGTTTTCTTCTTCCTTCTATGGGACATGCGAACAGGATTTGCGCGATTATTTCAGCCGAAGCATGGCGGCAAGTCAGATTTTATCGTCAGTGCTTAGAAGCCAGTTGCGCCACCCGGGGAGACCGTCAAAGGAACCGCACTTGCGCCAATTGGTTGAGAGTTTCTGAGCAGCACGCGGATTTTTTGTGGAGGACGAAGCTACCGGATCTACTGCAAAGTAAGAGGAATTCTTTTTCTAATAAATCGCCGTCGGAAAAGGTAATGATTCTCGGAGACGCCGTTTTGGACGATAACCACAAAAAAATTCTAGCATTAGGCCCTAAGTACTGTTTTCATCCTAACCTAAAAGAAGTTGACGTTTTAAGCTTACCTCGATCTATAACTAAGGTTATTCCGGAAGTTGAACGGTCTCGATTTATTTCAGATTGCTTCGCCAGCATCAAGCATTCGAACGATCTCGTTAAGGCCTCTGACCCTATCCGACCGGTTGTAAATTACTGTGTGGAACATAAGCTTCGACCCGTTTTATCTGATAAGGAAGGTTGTTTTGTAATAATGCCGAATAGCACTTTTTCTGATAAAGCCTCAGCAGCTGTTGAAAAGAATTTTAGACCTGTGAAACTGAAACCTTCTGTAGTAAAACAACGAGCTGTCGATCTCCTTTTGAAACATAATCTAGATAAGGTTGCTTCCAGTGTTAAAAAGGCAAAATTGCTCACTTTAGAATTATTTTTCTCGGCAAAAACCCATAAGCCAGAAATTCCGTTTCGCTCGATTGTATCGGAGTCAGGGACGTGGCAAGTTTGTGTAGCTAGGTATTTGCAGAAATGCTTAACTTCCTTAAATTTTTCTGACCCCTTCCATGTACGTAATTCTCAGGCTCTAGTTCAGTTGTTAACAGAGGAAAATCCTGGCGACTGCACAGCGTTTAGCATGGATGTGGAAGATTTGTATTACTCGTTGCCGCATGAAGGTTTACTAAATTGCGTGAAAGCATGTATTCAAGAACAAGGGCAAGAGTCCGGTTTCATAGATAGATGCGGAGTTTCCACAGGTACCTTTCTAGAAATTCTTTCCATGTACTTAACGTCAACATTAGTTGGATACAGGGAAGGCGTGTATGTGCAGAAATCAGGGATTTGTATAGGTTCAAAGGTAGCCCCTATTCTAAGTGATCTATACCTGAGCAAGTTTGACCGCCGTTTAAAAGAGGCCTTAGGGGACCGCATCATTAGGGTATTTCGGTATGCGGACGATTACTTGGTACTTTGTAGTAAGGATGAATTTGAATCCGTCGTCACCTATGTAAGCGATCAATTTAAACTTAATGGAGATGGTTTAACGTTTACGAAAGAACTACCGGAGAAAAACGTAATACAATTTTTAGATATCTCGTTGTCATTTGAGCGCAATCACGTGTGTTGGCAGTATTCCCCTAGAGCATCTAAGCCGTTGCTAAATTTTGACTCCAAGCATTCGAAAGTAGTAAAAAACGGAATAGCCTTGTCCTGTTTAAAGTCAGCCCTATCGAAGTCGTGCGTGCACCGATTGACCATTAGCTTTAATGCGCAGGTTGAGCGCCTCTTAGATGCAGGTTACCCTAGACTAGCCATAGCCACAGTAGCTGAGCGTCTTAAGAAGTCGATTTCGACCGGAACAAAAGCGGTAGCAGAGAGTAACATTAACAAGAAAAAGGTCGTGAGTATTCCTTACATCCACGCAGTTTCGCACCGGCTTAAGAAAGTAGGAAGTAAATATGGGGTTAATGTTATGTTTTCGGCTCCCAATAAGTTAGGAAGGGTTTGTGCTGCAGTGCATAGAAGAATTGAGCAGAAGGAAGGTAAGAAGCGAACCGATATCTGTCCGGTTAAGCACCTAGCCAAGAACAATTTCACCGACTGCCGCATGGGTGTAGTTTATAAGATTCCTTTTAGCTGCGGACGGTTTTATGTAGGGCAAACTGCGCGTTGTATTAATCAAAGATTAATTGAACACAGGAGGTCGCTATCAGGTGGGACGCCGTCCAATCTATCCTTGCACTGCCAGGTCTGTAGCTGCATGCCCGAGTTAGATAATACCGAGATCCTGTACAGGCATAAGAACGAAGATACACGTTTATTGGTTGAGGCCTGGCATATCAGTATTAGTGGAAGTGCGTGCGTGAGTCAGCCGTCGATTAGCTTAAACAGAGAGGAGATAGAAAGCCTTAGGAGTTGTCTATCGCGAAGACCGGCACGTGTAACCGATTGACAGGTGGCGCTACCATTCCGAGCATGCGCAGATAAGTTGTGTGCCTTCTTTCTTTTTCGCCTCTGTGCTGTGCATCAGTTGCTAGTCGGCGTTCGTGGTGTTCACTTCTCTTCTTGTGTCCGTGTCCTGCACGCCTCTTCTTTTGATTATGCAATGCTCTTCCTTCCACCGCTTCCATCACGAGGTTCGCAGTTGTGGCAGACACAGACGCACCCATTGCCGTCCCAGTTCGCTGCTTGTAGTACTCTCCGTTGACAGAGAAGTACGTGCTGCTGAGACAAAAGTTCAGCAGGCAGCTCAGCTCGTCGACGCTCAGGCTTGTTCTTTCCCCGAGGTTCTTGTCACGCTGTAGTGCCTCCCGCGCTGTGGTCGTCGCCAGCTGAACGGGAACGCTTGTGAACAGGGAGACCACGTCGAAGGACACGAGGCATTCATCTTCGCAAACAGACACAGGGGACAGGAGTTCAACAAAATGGCTGCTGTTCTTTACGTAGGTCGGCGTGTTTCCCACGAGAGGAGCCAAATTCTTGTGTAGAAAACTTGACAGGGCGCGAAGTGGAGAAGATGTGAAATCCACAATCGGCCTCAAGGGAACACCGGGCTTATGGATCTTGGGGAGCCCGTAGAAGCCAGGATCACTACCGTTTCTGCACATCAAATGCAGGTGTAGAGCTCTGGCCTCTGGGTGTTTCCCAAACACGTCTCCTAGCAGCTTGTTGAGGTCTCTTTGTACCTGTGCTGTGGGGTCCTTCTTTAATTTGACATAAGTGTCACTCTCAAGGTGGTCTTGCACTTTGCGGTCGTAGTCTTGCCGCTCAAGGACGACGGTGGCATTCCCTTTGTCTGCAGGCAAGATGACAATGACGGGGTCATCGCGCAGCTCTCGTAGGGCTCGATTCTCATCCGCAGACAGATTGGATGGCCGTTTTTTATTTAGGCCATGTGCCAGGATGCCAATCGCCTTCAGCCTCACTGATTCCTGGACCTTGGAGTCAAGACGACGGACCCCGTCCTCCACAGCTGCCGCAATCTTTACCAGGGGCGGTCGACTGCCCGACAGATTGAAGCTGTGGCCTTTGGCAAGGACGGTGGTCTCAGGTAGTGACAACTTCTTGGACGAGAGGTTGAAAACACACTTCCAAGCTTCGGAGATCGGAGGCTGTTTTTGCCGCAAAAGTGCTGAGAGCTTCCTACTTTGGGAGACGCGTTGTTTCTCCGCTGCACTCGATGCGACAGAGCACGCGAAGGAGTTCACAGCGGGAAAGAGTCCACCCAGGCGGTGCTCCAGTTGCCGACGAAGGAAGAATAAGTCCAAATCCAACTTTCTCACCGTTGCTCTGCATTCGTGGACACGGGCGATCACCAAGCGACGTTCGGCCTGGGCCAATACTCTGTGCCCCTCACTGGTGTGTACGAGAGGCTTGACGCGGAGACTCCGAGGCACTAGGTTCCGGTCCCGGCACGTGGAGAAGTCTAGGTGCGTCTTGAACACTGCGATGCTGCGTGAGGTGTTAACGTAGCGTTTGGCAGACACTGCTGTCTCTGGGCCGAAGTCAAGACGTAATGATTTAAAGGTGAACATTTGACAGAAATCTGTCTGGTTGGGACGAAATTAAAGGTGAAAAACAGGGGGACACCAACCAAATTGTAATCATTTAAAAGTAAAATTTACTTCTAAACATTAAAAAAACCCGACGTTTCGGGTCCCACTCGGACCCTTCTTCAGGGGTGACTGGAGGGCACCAGACAGCAGCAGTGCTTATAAGGCCTTCTTTCTTCTCTCTTCCTTCCTTTCTCCCTTTCTCTTTTTTTCCGGTTCTTCAAGCCGAGGGGGGTCATGCTAATGTTGAATCAGGTGCCGGAGTCCGCTAAAATAGACACTTGGCATTGCACCTGCAGACCGGTTCACGTTTGCAGGTGTCCCCTGAATGTGCCATGATTCCACGAAGAGTCGCTTGTGAAAACTGGTTTCCAAGTCGAGGACGCGGGAGTTGTCAAAATCGATGCGGTGGTCGTGCACCTCGCTGTGTTCAGCTAATGCACTCCTTTGGCTGTCGAACTTGCGGACATCGTTCCTGTGCTGACGTAGCCGCTCTGGGAAGTTCTTCGTCTCTCCCACGCACGACGCGCGGCAATCCGAACAAGGAATGGAGTAAATCACACCTTGCGCTCTCTCCCTCGGCAGCCTGTCTGCCGCGCGTCGCGCGTCGTACGTGGGAGAGACGAAGAACTTCCCAGAGCGGCTACGTCAGCACAGGAACGATGTCCGCAAGTTCGACAGACAAAGGAGTGCATTAGCTGAACACAGCGAGGTGCACGACCACCGCATCGATTTTGACAACTCCCGCGTCCTCGACTTGGAAACCAGTGTTCACAAGCGACTCTTTGTGGAATCATGGCACATTCAGGCGACACCTGCAAACGTGAACCGGTCTGCAGGTGCAATGCCAAGTGTCTATTTTAGCGGACTCCGGCACCTGATTCAACGTTAGCATGACCCCCCTCGGCTTGAAGAACCGGAAAAAAAGAGAAAGGGAGAAAGTAAGGAAGAGAGAAGAAAGAAGGCCTTATAAGCACTGCTGCTGTCTGGTGCCCTCCAGTCACCCCTGAAGAAGGGTCCGAGTGGGACCCGAAACGTCGGGTTTTTTTAATGTTTAGAAGTAAATTTTACTTTTAAATGATTACAATTTGGTTGGTGTCCCCCTGTTTTTCACCTTTAATTTCGTCCCAACGAGACAGATTTCTGTCAAATGTTCACCTTTAAATCATTACGTCTTGACTTCGGCCCAGAGACAGCAGTGTCTGCCAAACGCTACGTTAACACCTCACGCAGCATCGCAGTGTTCAAGACGCACCTAGACTTCTCCACGTGCCGGGACCGGAACCTAGTGCCTCGGAGTCTCCGCGTCAAGCCTCTCGTACACACCAGTGAGGGGCACAGAGTATTGGCCCAGGCCGAACGTCGCTTGGTGATCGCCCGTGTCCACGAATGCAGAGCAACGGTGAGAAAGTTGGATTTGGACTTATTCTTCCTTCGTCGGCAACTGGAGCACCGCCTGGGTGGACTCTTTCCCGCTGTGAACTCCTTCGCGTGCTCTGTCGCCTCGAGTGCAGCGGAGAAACAACGCGTCTCCCAAAGTAGGAAGCTCTCAGCACTTTTGCGGCAAAAACAGCCTCCGATCTCCGAAGCTTGGAAGTGTGTTTTCAACCTCTCGTCCAAGAAGTTGTCACTACCTGAGACCACCGTCCTTGCCAAAGGCCACAGCTTCAATCTGTCGGGCAGTCGACCGCCCCTGGTAAAGATTGCGGCAGCTGTGGAGGACGGGGTCCGTCGTCTTGACTCCAAGGTCCAGGAATCAGTGAGGCTGAAGGCGATTGGCATCCTGGCACATGGCCTAAATAAAAAACGGCCATCCAATCTGTCTGCGGATGAGAATCGAGCCCTACGAGAGCTGCGCGATGACCCCGTCATTGTCATCTTGCCTGCAGACAAAGGGAATGCCACCGTCGTCCTTGAGCGGCAAGACTACGACCGCAAAGTGCAAGACCACCTTGAGAGTGACACTTATGTCAAATTAAAGAAGGACCCCACAGCACAGGTACAAAGAGACCTCAACAAGCTGCTAGGAGACGTGTTTGGGAAACACCCAGAGGCCAGAGCTCTACACCTGCATTTGATGTGCAGAAACGGTAGTGCTCCTGGCTTCTACGGGCTCCCCAAGATCCATAAGCCCGGTGTTCCCTTGAGGCCGATTGTGGATTTCACATCTTCTCCACTTCGCGCCCTGTCAAGTTTTCTACACAAGACTTTGGCTCCTCTCGTGGGAAACACGCCGACCTACGTAAAGAACAGCAGCCATTTTGTTGAACTCCTGTCCCCTGTGTCTGTTTGCGAAGATGAATGCCTCGTGTCCTTCGACGTGGTCTCCCTGTTCACAAGCGTTCCCGTTCAGCTGGCGACGACCACAGCGCGGAAGGCACTAGAGCGTGACAAGAACCTCGGGGAAAGAACAAGCCTGAGCGTCGACGAGCTGAGGTGCCTGCTGAACTTTTGTCTCAGCAGCACGTACTTCTCTGTCAACGGAGAGTACTACAAGCAGCGAACTGGGACGGCAATGGGTGCGTCTGTGTCTGTCACAACTGCGAACCTCGTGATGGAAGCGGTGGAAGGAAGAGCATTGCAGTCGGCCGACATCACTCCGAAGATATTTTTGCGGTATGTCGACGACTGCTTCTGCATTCTTAAAACTTCTGCCGTGGACGCATTCACGGCCCACCTAAACTCGATAGAGCCGGCTATTCAGTTCACCGTGGAACGTGAAAAGAACAACTGCTTGCCGTTCCTTGATGTCCTTGTGACAAAGGTGGATGGCATGCTCCAGTTCTCGGTGTACCGAAAGCCGACTCACACTGGTCGCTATCTCGACGCCAGCTCTAACCACCCTTTCCACCATAAAGCGGCGGTGGTTTCGGCTCTGCTGACCCGTGCACGGAGGGTCTGCTCTTCGGAGAATAAGCGGATAGAAGAAGAACAGGTGGTCAAAAGCGACCTTCTGAAAAACGGCTACACAAAAGCCTTCGTTGGAAAGGTTGCTCGCCGCCACTCTAATCCCCGCCGACTCCTTCGAAAGGACACTGACCTGCCGCATTCCAAGCTCATACGCGTGTGTATTCCCTACGTTCCGGGTACCAGCGAAGCGCTCGCACGTGTGCTGTCCGAGCAGGGAATAAGAGTAGCACACAAGCCAATTTCCACGCTTGGCCGTTTCTTTCCGCGCCCGAAAGACAGGCTGCCGAGGGAGAGAGCGCAAGGTGTGATTTACTCCATTCCTTGTTCGGATTGCCGCGCGTCGTACGTGGGAGAGACGAAGAACTTCCCAGAGCGGCTACGTCAGCACAGGAACGATGTCCGCAAGTTCGACAGACAAAGGAGTGCATTAGCTGAACACAGCGAGGTGCACGACCACCGCATCGATTTTGACAACTCCCGCGTCCTCGACTTGGAAACCAGTTTTCACAAGCGACTCTTTGTGGAATCATGGCACATTCAGGCGACACCTGCAAACGTGAACCGGTCTGCAGGTGCAATGCCAAGTGTCTATTTTAGCGGACTCCGGCACCTGATTCAACGTTAGCATGACCCCCCTCGGCTTGAAGAACCGGAAAAAAAAAGAGAAAGGGAGAAAGGAAGGAAGAGAGAAGAAAGAAGGCCTTATAAGCACTGCTGCTGTCTGGTGCCCTCCAGTCACCCCTGAAGAAGGGTCCGAGTGGGACCCGAAACGTCGGGTTTTTTTAATGTTTAGAAGTAAATTTTACTTTTAAATGATTACAATTTGGTTGATGTCCCCCTGTTTTTCACCTTTAATTTCGTCCCAACCAGACAGATTTCTGTCAAATGTTCACCTTTAAACAACAACAACGCACATCGCCTGCGCATGAACACTTTGTGATCACATACATTCTAGTAGAACTGACCAGAAAAGCTCTCTATACATCAGTTATACGTGTGTGCATTTGTTTGCCACTTTTGAGATGAAAAATGCTTGCCATATGACTGCTTTGTATTTTTCGTTTTTGCCTTTTTCGCAAATGTCGTGGTCTTGGCAAGAGCACTTCATTTGAATTTGCAATGCAAAAGAATCTATGTATTTTATGGTGTATAAAAACAGCTAACATCCTCTGATTATAATATAAAATGAACACTAGATCTGTTTTGTCCCTTCGCTGCCACGCTCTTAGTTCCGTATACCCTTCCTTTGCATAGGCTGCTAAATGCCAGTAGGCTAACGCCGGTTGCGAGAGTTTATTTCCGCTTCAGCGCACCATAATGTCTGCGCTAGACCTTTTTTGTCCACTCGCTGTTGTGCTGTTACCTCCGTATGTCCTTTCCTTCCATAGGTTGCTAAATGTCAGTCGTATATAGCGCCGATTCCGACTGTTTATCTTTGTTTGAACATATGAGTGGTGGTTATGCCCATTGATGTAAGCACGAACAATTTCTATGAATTTAAATTTTCTTACATGCGCTGTCAGATAATTTTCCATCATGCTTGTCGAACCTTCTGGTTAATGTTAACTGCTGCGCCAGCCTGTTTCGCAAAGTTCCCGCAAAACAGCCTATAGATGTATATATCAATAGTTTATATGCATGTTTTTTGTGTGCCCTCCTTATTAAAAACAATGCGCGCGAACATAATGTCATATATTGTGCTCAAAACGCACGTGCGCTATGTTCCGGCACTGAAACGCGTATACATCAATATATGAAGCTCAACATCTGATTCTTACGTCGAATCTCTGAAGTGAATTTCGGTCATGCTTGTCTCGATCGGATCTCTATTGTTATATACAGCAGGCTTCCAAAGAGGCCCGGCCGATATCAACCATGAAAGGCTGCTGCGTAGTCGACGTTGCCTCCAGGACAGCAGAAATGACTCAATGTTTCCTGTGAAATAATCTTTCAGGGCAAATATCGCGCCAAATTCGCCATTCCTAAGGCGATTCTGATGAGCGGCAAAATCGGCGCCACATTTGCCGGAGAAACTTATCGGCTAGCCGACGGGGGCTCTAAGGTGGCATACTTGGCACATTGTTGCCGAAATGGCGTCGGCCAGCCCATATTGTCTGTAGAAAGGCAAAATCGGCACCATAGTTGCCGTTGAAGGCCATCGCCTCAGCTGATGTCGGCAGTAATGCGGCATATGCGGCCCCATGTTGCCGATTACAGTCGACGGCCTGCCGATATCGGCGGGGCAGCGGCTATAATAGCCCGACGTTGCCAGTCATTGACGGCGGCGTGGCCGATACTGGCTCGCTGTCGGCAACATTAGGCCGTGGATGGGCCGAACTTTGCCGCCATAAAACCAATATCGGCCCTACGTTGCGTGCTGCCCGGGTGTTGCCTTATACTGCATCTGAAAGCACGGCATTTTATGAACTTAATTATTTCATTATGTTAAAGTATAACATTTTTTTTCTGCAATCAAAGTGCTTCGCATTTTTCACCATCTTGAAATAGTAATTTCTCTGTTATCAACTCGAAGCCACATTTTTGGGTCTAGTCTGAATGGCAGTTTTTAAAATTGGTGCATTTCATGCCTTTTCTAGGCGAGTGGTTGTGATGTCATTGTTGGCCTATTGTCAGGAAGCATTATGGTGTACTCCTGTCGTCGTTGTACAACAGCCTCTTATGCCGAACCAGATATAACTCACTCTAGTCAGCATTCATTTTTTCTCGATATCTAATAAACTTGTTGGGACGCGTGTACGCGCGGTAGAAACGGACACAACCGCGCGACGTGAACCCCAAACATCAACTGGCTTTATTCGGGTTCTCTCTGGTGGTTCCGGAGAGCAGCGGAGGGTGGCGTTGCCTGGCGGCTTGGCTTGGCTGCCGCCACAGCACTCCCCCCTTAGTGAGTTGCCGAACGGAGTTAAAGGTCCAGGCGGGTGGGTGCTCTTGATAGCCGTCCGCTGGGCGTCAGCCGGGAGGGCACCTCGTGGGCTTGGGCTGGCATTGAAGCTGGGGGTCTTGGCGATGATTCCCTTACCGGAGGCAACACGGTGTCGCCACGGTCCACGTGTGCTGGCTTGATGCGGTCCAGCGACCCAACCTCCTCACGTCTGCTTCTCTGGATGGTGAATTGTTTGTTGCCACTGCGGAGGACTTTAAACGGCCCATCGTAGGGTGGCTGAAGAGGTCGCCGAACAGCGTCGTGTCGTACAAACACATATGGGCACGATGTGAGCTGGGGGTCGACGTGCACCACACGCGACCCTGGGGGCCGTGGAGGTACCGCGTGCAGTTTGCTCATGACGTTGCGTAGGCGAAGTGCATAGTCACTGCAAGCTACGGATGCCTCCTCTGAGCCGCGCGCAAAGAACTCTCCCGGCAGCCTAAGTGTCGTGCCGTAGCCCAACTCAGCGGCGCTGCAGCCAATGTCCTCTTTCAAGGTGGACCTTATACCCAAAAGAACGAGTGGGAGGGGTAGTTGTGTTCCTCGGTTGCTGTGAGCGCAGCCTTCAGCTGGCGGTGAAAGTGCTCCACCATGCCATTGCTCATGGGGTGGTACGCCATCGTACGTATGCGCGAGGTGCCCATGAGCTGACAGATGGCAGTGAAAAGGGCTGATTCGAACTGTCGGCCGCGGTCTGTTGTTATCGTGCAGGGCACCCCGAAACGGTCTACCCAGTGGTACAGGAAAGTACTCGCAACCGTCTCGGCAGTGATGTCCGCGATAGGGATGGCCTCCGCCCAGCGGGTGAACCTGTCGACACAGGTCAGCAGGTAAACCTTTCCGTGGCAGGGTGGCAGTGGGCCGACGATGTCCAGGTGGACATCATCAAAGCGAGAATCCGGAGTGGGGAGTGTTCCCAGTGCTGTCGAGGTATGGCGTTGTATCTTAGAGCGCTGGTAAGCTACACATTCACGTGCCCAGCGTCGGACATCCCGACTTACGCCTGGCCAGACAAATCTTGCCGTCACCAGTCTTTGGGTGGCTCTAATCCCCGGATGAGACAGTCTGTGCAAGGACTCGAACACATGGCGAAGGAGGCTTGCAGGCACGAACGGGCGAGTTCTACTGACGTTTGTGTCACAGCAAACCTTGTCCCCGGATCCGGGAATTGGGATCCACTCAAGATTCAGGGCAGTGGTCGCGGTCAACAGGCGTTTCAGTTCGTCATCTTCACGTTGAGCGGCTGCCAAAGCGGGAAAATCAACCTGTAGTGTGGGCATGATGGCGTTGACAGGATTCCGAGAGAGGGCGTCCGCTACCTCATTGTCACCGCCTTTGACGTGGCGGATGTCAGTCGTGAACTCTGATATATAGGACATTTGGCGCCGTTCACGTGCTGTGTGCGTTCCCCCGTCGGAGCTTAGCGAGCGCAATGCGTAAGTAAGCGGCTTGTGGTCGGTGAGGACGAAAAACTCTACACCTTCCAGGAAATGGCGAAAATGTCGCATGGCAGTGCACACGGCCAGCAGTTCTCTCCCGAAGGTACCGTAGCGGCGCTCGGTAGGTGTTAGCTTCCTCGAAAAGAAGGAAATCGGGCGCCAGATTCCCCCAACGAGTTGCTGTAATACAGCCCCAACGGCTGTATCGGAGGGATCCACCATTACACTCTGCGGGACACCGGCCCTGGGGTATTCCAGCAGTGCGGCGTTTGCCAAGGTGTCCTTGACCTCGCAGAAGGCTTCTTTCGCTTCTTGAGACCAGGAGAGGGTGTCTGAGCCATTTCGTGAAGTGGCCAGCAGATCGTGGAGAGGTTGAAGGATCTGGATATAGCGAGGAATGAAACAGCGGTAGAAGTTTACCAAACCCAGAAATTCCCGAAACTGGCGCTTGGCGGTCGGCTGCGGAAATCCTTCCACGGCTTCAACCTTGTTGGGTTGAGGAAGAACTCCTGAGGCAGAGATGACGTGTCCAAGAAACGAGAGCTGTCGCACGCCGAGCTCGTATTTGGCCATGTTCACGACCACGCCATGCTCCACTAAGCGCTGGAAGACGATGCCCAGATGATTCACGTGCTCTTCCGGAGTGCTGCTGGCGACTAGCAAGTCGTCAAGATAGGCGTGGCAGAAGTTGAGACCGCGTATAGCACCGTCCATGAACCGCTGGAACGTCTGACCCGCGTTTAGGAGTCCGAATGGCATTCGGAGAAATTCGAAAAGTCCGAAAGGCGTTGCGATGGCGGTCTTCGGGACGTCCTCCGGGGCAACGGGAATCTGATGGTATGCCCGCACCAGGTCGATCTTCGAGAAGATAGTGGTACCGTGAAGCCTCGTCGTGACATCGTGTATGTGCGGTACTGGGTACCTGTCTGGGGTCGTTACCCGGTTCAGCGCCCTGTAGTCCCCGCATGGTCGCCAGTCTCCCGGTGTTGACATGGGCACCGTATGGAGTGGAGATGCCCAGGTGCTCGACGAGGGTCTGATGATCCCTAGTTCCAGCATGTGTTCAAATTCTTGCCGGGCGACCTTCAACTTCTCCGGAGACAAACGGCGAGGCCGCGCGTGCACGGGTGGGCCGCTGGTGGCGCTGTAGTGGCGTACCTCGTGCTTCGCCGCGGCGCTGGCTGGCGGCTGCCTCGTCAACTCGGGAAACTCATGCAGAATGCGAGTAAAACGTTCTGCACCCGACGCCCGAGCAGAGTGGGGCTCAGCGGAGGGTGTCTCGAGGGATTGCCTTGCACAGTTGCCTGCGACACGGGATCGTGAAGGCGCCGGTTGCGCACATTGACGAGAAGGCCGAAATGCCGATGAAAGTCCGCACCCAAGATGGCGAGCTTCACTGCTGCCACGATGAAAATCCACCGGAATGTTCTGTTCAAGCCTAAATTGAGTTGCAGCGAGCAATGTGCGTAGGTGGCGATGGTTGTGTTGTTGACCGCCTGAAGGCGGGACGCGCTGGGGACAAGGCGATGGGTGGATCCAACCGGCAACACGCTCACCTCAGCGCCGGTGTCAACGAGGAATCGAAGGCCACTGTCGCGGTCGGTGAGGAAAAACACTGATGGACGACGTTCGGGGCCATCTGGGACACTGGTCGTCCTCAGTGCCGCCGCTCCCGTTTCCCGCATGGTCGCAAGGAGGGATGCATTTGCGAGCAGCGTTGCCATACTTCCTGTGATACCAGCAGGTTTTCTGTTGCGCTGCTGGACGCTGGCGCTCCTCGGGAGTACCGCGGGCCTGCATCGCTGCGACGGTATCGGCGAGGCGGGATATCTGTCCCGGATGTCGTGCAGTGCGGTCGTAGGCACGCGGCCGGCGATGTCTGGCTGTAGCGCCGCGACGGATGGCGGAGCGACGGACGGCGGAGCGACCGCGAGCTCGGCGTGTTCAGACAGGCGTTTGTCAGCAGCCGAGACGAGGATCATGCGCACGTTGACCGGGAGTCGCTGTAGGGACAGCTCGCGAAGCAGTCTGCTGTCGGCATCGGTGGTAGTTGCGCCGGCCGTGTGCAACAGCTGCCTCATGTGGCGCAACAATTGGCTTGGCGTCCGGTCCCCTAGCTCGGTGTTGTGCAGTAGCTGCTGCAGTCGCTGAGGCTCCGACGGCATGAGGTGGCTGATGAGGAGCTGTTTGAGCGTTGTGTACGCATTCTCTGCAGGTGGAGCGACCAGCAGATCGCGTATTTCGCTCGCTATTGCCAGTGGGAGGCTAGCGACCACGTAGTGGTACTTTGCTAGCTCAGCGGTAATACGACGAGCGGTGAATTGGAACTCCACCTGCAGGAACCACAGCTGCAGGTCCGCTGTCCAAAACGGCGGGAGCCTAATGTCGACGGCGGAGATGGCCAGTGCGTCAGGGGTGGTCTCCATGGCGTAGATCGCTTGAAAAAGGCGGTAAGCCTCGTCCGGGTCACCACTGTTGGGACGCGTGTACGTGCGGTAGAAACGGACACAACCGCGCGGCGTGAATCCCAAACATCAACTGGCTTTATTCGGGTTCTCTCTGGTGGTTCCGGAGAGCAGCGGAGGGTGGCGCTGCCTGGCGGCTTGGCTTGGCTTGGCTGCCGCCACAAACTCAAGGAAACAGCTTTTATCCCAATGCTGAAGGTAAGGCACAAGGACGTTGACACGTGAGACCAGAAGCGGACAACATGAATGCCAACTATCAACTGAAGGGGAGCACTGTATCGTGCTCAGTGAACGAACCTCGATACTCGGAGCGCATGGCTGCCGATGCTTTCTACATCATAGCTTTGCGCTGGGGACACTGAACTAATTTGTTGCAGTGCTCGGTGAAAGTGGGACACTGTTGGAGATGTTGATTCTGTTAGGTCCCTCTGTGCTACTGGGTACTGACCGCTACGTGGTCGGAGTACCGTATTTGATATACTAAGCACTATACCTACAACTGCTCCACATTAGATGTAAAACATTTGTTCATCCTGATTAAATTTAACTTCCTTGTGTAGTGAAGAGGAGGAAGAAGAAGCGCATTGGCATTTTGTCGCTGTGCGCGTGATCTTCGTGTTGCATCGTGTTGGCTCTCAACTGCCTTCTCGAATCAACAGCATCCTCTGCATGATAATAAATCGTCGTACGACATTTGGTGGAACGTGCTGGGTATCCCCTTGAGTCTCATCCTGGAGCTACGCAGTCGAAGGTTGCCGACTGCATCAGCTGCTACCATGACTGAGCCTGCCAACAATCAGCCTGGAGCCGCCGCCGTCCCTCCTGTCATCTGCGGCGGAGCCCAGCGGCAGTGGGACCCCCCTATCTTTAGCGGCGCAGGTGAGACCGACGCTGAAGACTGGCTATGCACCTACGAGCGCGTCAGCGAACACAACAAATGGGATGATGCGGCGAAACTGCACGCTGTGTCCTTCTACCTCGCCGACGTTGCAAATTTGTGGTTTCACAACCACGAGCGCGAACTGCCAACATGGTCTGTTTTCAAGACAGCCTTCGCGGAAGTTTTCGGCCGACCAACCTTAAGAAAACTTCGAGCGGAGCAGCGTCTACGACAGCGCGCTCAGCAACCCGGCGAGTCGTACACGAGCTACATAGAAGATGTCGTGGATATTTGCGGCCGCGCCGATCCTAGCATGAGCGAAGAGGACAAAGTCAAGAATATACTTAAAGGTATCGAGGTCGACGCATTTCAAATGCTGCTCGCACGAAACCATACTTCTGTCGCTGCCGTCGTCACTCTTTGCCAGAGCTTCGATGAGCTGCGTCGACAAAGGGTCCTTACGCGCAGCTCTGTTACGCCCGCCCCCTCTCTCTCAAGCCTAACGCTCGCCTCCAACCTGGCGTCGGATGCGGTACTTCCGGGCCAAATTAAAGACTTCATTCGGGAAGAGGTGGTGCGGCAACTGTCTATGCTGCCTGTGAGCGATCCACCTCCTCAGCGTGACACGACTTTGGCTGCGCCCATCAGGAGGGCCATTCGCGAAGAACTTGCTGAGTCGCTAACTTTGGCACAATCCATGACTCAACCCATGGCTCAACCTTGTCCTCCCGTGGCTGCACCGCTGACATATGCTGCAGCCGCCGCACGACCTGCATCGCCGGCATTCATGTTACCTGCGGCAATGCGACCGCAGACGTCGCCACCTCCTATGCCTCCTCGAATGCCACCGCGAACCCATGCCGTCCAGAGCCCCTGGCGCACACGAGACAACCGACCTATATGCTTCGCTTGCGGTTTCGCCGGCCACATCGCGCGCTTCTGTGATCGCCGTATGCTGCCTGCTGGCCCAGAAGTGGCACCGCCTGGATATGTGTATCCGCACAATCCTAATGCGCATGCCACGCGCACGGACCCAGACCCAGTCAGCTCGCCGTCTTCTCGGCGGCCTTTCGACAACCACCGCTCGCCGTCACCGCGTCGTCGTTCGCTGTCCCCCTTGCGCCGCCGCCAGTCACCTAGCGAGGGAAACTAGTTGCTGCAGTTCCGCAGGCACGAACTGCAAGCGTCGCGACTTCTACAAGGCCTGCACAGTCACCACGCAATTTACTGGACGTCATGGTCGAAGGATCTGCCGCAACTGCGCTTATAGATACAGGGGCAGCCGTGTCTGTCATACACGAAAAACTTTGTCGCCGACTGCGTAAGGTAACGACGCCGTTGGGTGGCATGCTGCTGCGTACCGCAAGCACGCAGAACATTGCACCGCTTGCGGCGTGTACCGCAAGGGTCGTTATTGATGGCGTCATGTATGTTGTGCAATTTCTTGTGTTGTCTGCTTGCTCACATGACATCATCCTCGGTTGGGATTTCTTATCTCATCATCGTGCCATCATAGACTGTGCCCGTGCCGAAGTAGCGCTTTTCCCGCTTGCTGATTTCGCGCTTCCTGACCCTCCTGCAAGAAAAGTCGCCAAGCTTACTGTTGTGTCGGACACGGGCATCCCGCCCGAAGTGTCGGTGCTTGTGTCCGTATCTTGTTCCGCCGAGCCAGATGCTACCGTACTTTTTGCGCCGTCGCCTATTTTTCAACGCCGCAAGGCTCTGCCTCTCCTGTTCGCTATCCTCACCACTACCTCCGGATTATCAACAATGCTTGTTTCCAATCCTTTTCCGTACAGCGTAACGTTACTGCGCGGAGAGTCACTTGGTCGTGTTCAGCCGATTGACCCGCTTCACGTTCTCGAAACTTCCGACGACACGCCGTGTTACCAGCTCGACGCCCTTACTTCTCGCATACAGTGCGCATCGCCCCAATCCTCAATGTCGCCGTCGTCGTCGTCGTCGTCATCGGCTGCGGCCGTCCTACAAGCTGCTTTGGACGACAACCTGCCGTCTTCTTACCGCCAGCAGGTGCTCGCGCTTCTTCAGGAATTTCGTTCCTCATTTGATTGTGACCAACCATCCTTAGGACGTACATCGAACGTCACTCACGGCGTTCACACTGGTGAGCATCCTCCGTTACGTCAGCGACCATACCGCGTGTCGGCAGCCGAGCGGAAGGTCATAAACGAGCAGGTTGACGATATGCTGCGACGAGGAGTCATTCGCCCTTCACACAGTCCTTGGGCTTCGCCCGTGGTATTGGTACGCAAGAAAGACGGGTCAATACGCTTTTGTGTGGATTATCGTCGGCTGAATAAGATAACTCGAAAAGATGTCTACCCACTGCCCCGGATAGATGACGCACTCGACTGCTTACAAGGAGCGGAGTACTTCTCATCCTTAGATCTTCGCTCCGGCTATTGGCAAGTGCCGATGGCTGAAGAGGATTGCGAGAAAACGGCGTTCATCACACCCGACGAATTGTACGAGTTTACCGTAATGCCTTTCGGGCTCTGTAACGCGCCCGCCACTTTCGAGCGTATGATGGACACCCTTCTTCGCACCTACAGGTGGAAAACGTGTCTGTGCTATCTCGACGACATCGTCGTGTTCTCGTCCGATTTCCCGACGCACCTCGTTCGCTTGCGTGAAATATTGAATTGCCTCACATCTGCTGGCCTCCAACTCAATATCAAAAAGTGTCGTTTTGCTGCGCGCCAGTTAACAGTACTGGGACACGTCGTGTCGAAGGATGGTGTGCTCCCCAACCCAGCCAAGCTTCGCGCGGTAGCAGAGTTACTTGTGCCCACTACTCTTAAGGAACTCCGCAGCTTTATGGGCCTCTGCTCATACTTTCGGCGCTTTGTGCGGAATTTCGCTACTATCATCGCACCATTGAACAATTTGCTTACTGATCGCAACGGCATCTCCGCGTGGTCAACTTCGTGTGATGAAGCCTTCCAGCAACTACGTCGCCTGCTCACTTCGCCGCCGATCCTTCGCCATTACGACCCTACAGCACCAACAGAGATACACACCGACGCCAGCGGGATAGGACTTGGTGCAGTTCTCGCGCAACGGAAAGATGGCTACGAGGAGTACGTCGTCGCGTACGCAAGTCGTACTTTAAAGAAGGCAGAAGCCAACTACGCTGTGACGGAAAAGGAATGTCTGGCCATCATTTGGGCACTCACCAAGTTTCATCCTTACTTATATGGTCGTCCATTCGACGTAGTTACCGATCATCATGCCCTCTGCTGGCTGTCCTCATTAAAAGATCCGTCAGGTCACCTCGGTCGATGGGCGCTTCGTTTGCAAGAATACGACATCCGCGTCATCTATCGATCAGGCAGGAAACATTGGGACGCTGATGCACTTTCTCGATCACCGCTACCTCCCGAATTGGCCTCTGCGTCAACACCTTCCGTATCCTTGTCACCCATCGACGTCACCGATATGCCAGCGGAGCAACGTAAGGATCCACTTCTTTCGGCAATGTTAAGCTTCCTCCACGATCCATCCGTCGCACCCTCTTCTCGAGCACTCCGCCGCCAAGCCGTTCACTTTGCTGTGCGCGATGGCATACTTTACCGCAGAAATTATTTGCCCGATGGCTCCTTGTGAAATGGCTCCTTGTGATACCACGGCATATGCGTTCCAATATCTGCGCTTATTTCCATGATACTCCTCATAATGGTCACGCCGGTGTTCTGAAAACATATACCAGGCTAAGGCACCGTTTTTACTGGCATGGAATCTATAACTTCGTCCGTCAGTACATTCGAGCTTGCACGGCCTGCCAACGCCGAAAAATTCAACAGCGCCCTTCTGCAGAGCTACAGCCGCTGCCTTGTCCACATCGTCCCTTTGACCGCATCGGCATCGACCTCTACGGGCCACTTCCCTGCAGCTCGACGGGTAACCGATGGATAATTGTTGGCGTCGACCACTTGACGCGCTACGCCGAGACTGCAGCGCTCCCAGCCGCCACTGCGCGTGAGGTCGCATTTTTCATCTTGTGGAACTTCGTTCTTCGACATGGAGCACCCCGAGAACTGCTCAGCGACAGGGGGCGCGTGTTCCTCTCTGAAGCCATACAAGCCCTTCTCGCTGCGTGCAGCATCATTCACCGCAAGTCTACAGCCTACCACCCCGAAACGAACGGCTTGACAGAAAGATTCAACCGCACACTAGGTGACATGCTGACTATGTATGTTGCTTCGGATCACAGTAACTGGGACACCGTGTTGCCGTTCGTGACGTATGCATATAACACCGCGACACAGGCCACTACTGGATTTTCGCCATTCTTTTTGTTGTATGGACGAGAGCCCTCGTGTACGTTGGACACGATGCTGCCATACCGACCCGATACATCCGAATGCACACCGGTCTCTGAAGCGGCGAAATATGCAGAAGATTGTCGACAACTCGCACGTACCCTTACGACCAGCGCCCAAAGTCGCGAGAAACTGCGCCATAACAACGACATACCCACACCTCAGTTCCAGACTGGCTCCCTCGTTTGGCTGTAGGTCCCACCTCACAGTCCTGGCCTCTCGACCAAGCTTCTTGCTCGCTACGATGGCCCTTTCCGCGTCGTAGACCGCACCTCTGCCGTTAACTATGTCATCGAACCCTTGACACCATCTACCGACCACCGGCATCGCGGTCGTGACACGGTTCATGTCAGCCGACTTAAACCGTATTATGACCCCGCTATCCTACCAGCACCATAAGTCGCCAGGTTGGCTCCTCTTCTCGCCGGGGGGATATTGTAGTGAAGAGGAGGAAGAAGAAGCGCATTGGCATTTTGTCGCTGTGCGCGTGATCTTCGTGTTGCATCGTGTTGGCTTTCAACTGCCTTCTCGAATCAACAGCATCCTCTGCATGATAATAAATCCTCGTACGACACTTAGAATGGTACACATTTCCACCCATGTGACTGCCTTTAGTCCTCGCAGCACTATTTTAAGTTGTCCCATAATGTGTGCACGTGATCTAGTGGAATGTCAGGAATGCAGGCATTTGTACAACCCCCCCGCTCCCCTACATTTGAATCCTTACAGCCCCCCCCCCCCCCCAAAAATTCCCCAGATAACCAATGACATGGAATCCACACACCACCACGTACTGGTTACAGGATGAGCAACAACCCTTCCCACCCCCCCCCCCTAAAAAAATTGGAATTTCAAATAAACCCTTGAATCCGTATTTGCCGTCAATTCTCTAGTTCGCAGTTTCAGAAAAGCCAGCCCGCCAATGGATCATTGTGAAAATGCAGGAGCTTTATTTCTGTCCGATACTTTGTGATCACTGCAGCAATGCTCTCTCGTGCTGCAGCTGAGATGGTTCTTTTTCTTCAATCCTTTTCTGGAGTTTTCTTATGCAGATCTCCTGGTTAATGTTGATCTTTCTGCCAAGCGGGAAAGCTCCTTGTAATTATGCCATTTCTGCAGGAAAAAGAAGTTGTAAAATGTAACTGGGCAACCATAATTGCTCAAGAAAACAATGTGCATTTAATCACAAAAAGCACCACTGCTGTCTGTGCAGTAAATGTAAAGCTCAATAAATGCATAAAATACTACCATTATTTAGACCTTTTCACTGCAGAAGCCACCTACTGGTCTCCGAATGCTCAAACAGATGGCCTGGGGCAATAAAAATGAAAGATTATCTTCACTGTACAGGCGACCACATGAACATAATTCTCAGGAGTTACCACTGATTGGTGTGCCCATCAAGGTTCTATTTCTTGAAGGAACAAAATATAAACTACATCAGAATGGTCCTTGTAACTTGGTTTCAGAGTGTAAAAGAAGTAGCGTGTTTGCACGCTCAGGCAAATCCTTGACAGGTGATGACCCTCTTGTGTGAAAAGGTGTGCATGCAGGGTGCCTGTGTACATGTATAACGAGAGGGAAATTCATCAAGGGCTTGTTCGTTTGTTAGATACAACGTAATGAATCACATTCGCAGTGAGGCCAAAGATGGCATAGGGCAAAATATATGTAGTTTTTATCTCTAGTGTAGTAATTACAACATAAATGGAAGAAGTTTTGCTTCTCTCTTTAACTACAAGGCCGTACTTCTGCCGAGAATTCGGCGACCGCTTTCAACATATTGCAACGTAGGCTGTAACGCTGATCAATGGACATGGCATTTACTATCACGGCGCTTCCGAGAGTGCGAGCTAGATTGCTACGCATACTTTTCCCGCTTCTTGGTTTACGCCCCATACCCTCGCCTTCCCTCTTTCTATCTCCCTGAGACAACCACCTTGCCGGGGTAGAGAAAAAAAAGAAAGAAAGATAAAGACGCGCACTGTCAAAACTACGCGTGAATGCGGGACGAATATGCCGGAACAGACGTGACGCACTCGAGACGATTAGCCATGCCTTCCTGGTATTTGAAATCAGCAAAAGTGCTGCATCGCGGACATGTTGAAATTAATCGCATCTTAATTCGCGAGAGTTCGCAACAGGAATCTGTTTTTAAACACGTCGGCGACCGACACGACTTGGCCATGCTTTTGTAGTTAGACCTAGGGGTCCCGAATTCAAATCCTAGAGTGCAAATGTTTTTTTCTGTATCTTTCGTCTTTTCTTTACACTCCTGAGGTATCTTCTTTCGTTTCCCCGGGTTCCCTTGAACAATTATACCCTCGCCTGACTTAACCAAACACTGCAACACCTCTGAAAGACCCCTCCCCCGAAGGAGCATTTGGACAAATGATGCATACGGGCTCTCAGCACCACCATGGCTCATCTGCGTAACTCACCTGAGCACCAGAACAAGAAGTGGCCTCCCCGGTGCAACACCATGGCCAACACCTCCCAAGTGACCGAACCAACCAAACCCTGGACCTATGAAGACATCAACGGAGCTTCTTGTCGCGGATGCGACCACACGGGTATGGGAACAAAATAATCAAAAGCCTCTGGACTCGGACAGGCCGTCATTGCAAATTAAGCGTAGAGACTGGTAACACGGGAACTCTTTCAAAGGAAGCCGGACTCGCTGAACTACTACAAGAATTAAGGGGTATTAATTGGGATATCACTGGCCTTAGCGAGGTTAGGAAACCAGGAGAATGATACTTATCGCTTAATGAAGGGCATGTTCTCTGCTACAGAGGACTGCCAGAGCAGCGCGAGTAGGGCGTGGGATTCCTCAAACACAAAGACATGGCGGGTAACATTGAAGAACTCTATAGCATCAATGAAAGGGTAGCAAGTGTCGTGATAAAATGAAATAGACGATACAAACTCAAAGTAGTACAAAGTCACGCTCCAACGGCCACTCACAATGACAAGGCTGTAGAACACTACGAGGATGTAGAAACGACAATGAACGAGGTACACACCAAACATACTATTGTTATGGGGGGCTTCAATACGAAAGTAGGAAAGAAACTAAGAGAACAGGAAGTCGGGAACTACGGAGAAGGAGATAGGAATAGCAGAGGACAGATGATAGTGGAATTTGCAGAACTAAATCACCTCCGTGTAATGAGTACTTTCTTAAAGAAACGTAAAAACAGGAAGTGGACGTGGAAAAGCCCCGACTGAGAAACGAAAAAGGAAATAGATTTCATAATGTGCAATGACCCAGATATAGTAAAAGACATGGAAGTGGTTTATAAGGTCTGAATTAGCGACCACAGAGTAGTAAGGGCCAAGATATCCCTCAATCTAAAGCGAGCAAGGACAAAGTTAACCATGCGGAAATAGGCCAACCTCGATGGCGTCAAGACGAAAACAGAAGAATTTAGAATTGCACTTAAGAACAAGTATGAGGCTCTAGGACGGGAAGAAAATGGGGATATAGAGAAGATGCACGAAGACATTACTAAACTGATCACCGAAGCAGCAATCAAAGTAGGGGGCAAAGCACTGAGACAAGATGTGAATAAGCTCACTGAATCTACTAAAAATTTAATCAAACAACACCAACAAATGAGAATAACTAACTCAAGAGACAAGATAGAACTGACCGAGCTGCCTAAGCTCATCAATAAAAGTAGTCAGGATATACGTAACCACAACGTGAAAGAAATAGAAGCAGCCGTAAGAAAAGGAGTCAGCATCAAAACAACTAAAAGGAAGCTTTGTGCGGGAAAGAACATTTAATAACTACAGTGATATAGCCAAGGTGGCAGAGGATTTTTATTGCGAATATACAGCTGAAATACGAGTCTCCCCACGATGAATGTATAAAATGTCGAGCAGGACTCGGAAATTCCATGCATCACTGCGGACGAGGTTAGGAAAGCAATTCAGGGCATGTCCTGTGGAAAAGCGGCTGAAGAAGACGGCATAACTGCCGACTTGATCGAAGATGGAGGAGACCTCCTAACTAGAAAGCTTGCGACACTATACACACAACGCCTAAAAAAACTTCAAATGTACCAGTCCGCTAGAAAAACGCAAATATTCTATTATTACATAAGAAGGGAGATGTAAAAGACTTGAAGAACTACAGGCCGATCATCTACTCTCAGCACTTTACAAAATATTCACAAAGGTTATCTCAAGCAGAATAAGGGCCACACCTGGATTTAATCAACCAAGAGAGCAAGCACGGTTCAGAAACCGACACTCCACCATAGACCACCTTCATGCAATCAATCAAGTAATCGAGAAATCTCCTGAATACAACAGACCCCTCTATATGGCTTTCATAGACTACGAAAAGGCTTTCAACTCGGTCGAGATCCCAGCAGTTCTGGAGGCATACGCCATCAAGGAATATGTTATAGCTACGTTAACACAATAGCTAACGTCTAGAATGCGGCTAATTCTAATTTATCTTTGCATTGTAGGCCATGTGGGTGCTCCCATGGTTTCACAAATACCAAGAGAATAAGCATTGTCATCAGATTAACAGAGAAGTAGTAGAAGCGTATCATAGTGTTAAAGAAAAAGAAAGCTGTGTAAGCCAAGCTTCGGTTGATTTTTATCACAAAGAATTAGATTTCCTGCGGCAGTCGTTTGCGTTAATTTTATGATTTCACCCTACTTGGACAAGACGCGGCGGCAATCCATGTCACGTGTACCTGCATGAAGCTTTTATATATGTGTAATGTGCAATAATCCGTTCAGTTGCAAGTTCAGTGCTTGTTGTGTGCGTCGCTTCTTCTTCCGTCAGTCTGCTTGTTTTGTTGTGCGCTGTTACATTGAAATATGAGCCAATACCGACTCGCCCAAGTTGCCGTCTTACTACAGTTTATTTTTAGTACAAGGGCCCCTTTCGTGTCACTTAACCTTCTTCAAGACCCAGCCGTTTCGGCTTCGACAATAGCCGTCTGTGTGCCATGCTAGAGTTGTGTCGTGGCATTTACGATATGGTAAAATCCCACCGGAAATCCAGGCCTTGTGTGGGTGGTTGGAGCCTTCGCCTGGCCAGGCGAGAAGATTGTGCAAAATTCTTCAGGCAGAATCTTGGAATCAGGTGAGACTGCTTAAGGACAACCTTAGGGCATCCTGTGAAAAATACAAGAGAAGACAGCTTGGTATCTACAAGGAGTGGTGTGCAGTTGCCAAATCGAATACAGAGAGCCTGTGGAATGGCATCCGCCCGATTTTGCCGCAAAGATGAAAGGTTCCTGAACGTTCGGGGGGGTTCCTTAATCTTGCAGGAGTACCTGTCGCGGAAAGCCATCTCGAAGTCCTGAAGTTTGGTCCAAAATTTTGCATGGAACCCAAGCTGAAACCGGTTGACGCCTTAATGATGGCAAGGAACGTTGCAAGGATGGTGCGAAAAGGAGATGAAAGACGATGCATATCAGAGTGCGTGGAAGAGATAATTGGATGCAATCCACGGAGCGACAGAGCGGCCGCGAAAATGGAACCCATTGGTCGGAATCTGAGTGACAGGAACTTGACGGCTGACAAAGAAGGTTTTTTTTGTGCTTCTGACGGACGGTCAATACCAGGAGAAGGCGTCGGCCGCAATAGCAAAGAATTTCAAGCAGGCCAATGTCAAAAGCCAGAAAGTCAAAGAGCAAGCAAAAAGCTTTTGGAAAGTAAAAACATGACGGGCCTCGTGAAACAAATCAGGAAATCAAAAGAAGTTAACTTGCAAGTTCTCTTCACCATCAAGACTCACAAACCGGAGCGTCCATTCCGCACAATAGTTTCTGAAAGGGGAAGTTGGCAGCATGTAGTCTCCAGTTTTCTGCAGCGCATGCTTGAAACATTGGACGTCAAAGTCCCGCTTCAAGGTAAAAAATTCAGAGTCGATAACTGAAGAATTGTGCTCAGGAAGGTTTAATGGTGCTATCCCGTTGGTGCGGATGTTGTTGATTTGTTTTATTCGTTGCCGCATCCAGACGTTCTGAAACGTGTTAAAGAGTGCATCATGGAAGACAACGACGAGCTTCAATTCATTGAAAAGAGTGGCATTTCGGTCGAATCTTTCATCGAATTGTTCGGTTTCTACTTGAAGTCAACCTTAATTACTTGGAAAGGGAAAGTTCGGAAAAAAAAAACCGGCGTATGTATTGGGTCAAGAGTGGCCCCCATATTAAGCGATATTTTCCTCGGAAAAGTCGATACGGCACTTCAAGAGAGACTGCCCGAAATGGTTAAAGGCGTGTTTCGATTCGTCGATGATTATTTAATTTTCTGCCAAAATCGGATAGACCTGAATGCATCACTGAAGTAGTCGAGAGTTCGACGAAAGTTCGTCTGGTCAGGCATGGGTTAGATGAATTACGGTCACTGACCAAGTCGGATGAGTTGATCTGACGTTTCGGAACCGCATACGAGTTCCTTGTTCACTGAGCAGGACTGGAAGTCGTTGTCAATTATATAGGCAGAACATGACGTAACGAGCATGCGTGAACGGCAGGCATAGTTCCTGGTGTCCTGTTCATTGTAGCTGGCGTCGACTGAATGATTAGCGATTCCAGAAGCCGGCGCGATGACACGTTCTTTTCCTTGGCGACGATGGCGGCATTATCCCAGTCAATGGTATGATCATGTGTATGCGCATGCTCAGCGATGGCGTTTGTCGTGTGGTTATTCTTAGTCACGTCACGTTGGTGCTCTTTGAGGCGTCGAGAAAACTTTCCCGTCTCGCCAATATACACTTCACGGCAATCAGCGCACGGTATCTTATACACAACACCCGGAAACGATTCACTTGGTAGCCTGTCTTTCACATTGATGAGTTGGTTCCGGAGCTTGCTGGTCGGGACGTGAGCGATACGCAAATCGTATTTTGAAAGTACGCGCGAAAGTGCCTCGCTGATACCTTCGACGTAAGGTATGGCCGCGCGTACACATGTTGTCACCTTGCTCTGGGAGCTGGATTGAAGTATCCGCTTCTCAGTTTTAGAGATGAAACGATGAGGATAACCATTGGGGTTTAGCTCCTGTTGGATCGTTCGTAGCTCTTTCTTCAACGCATCCTCGTCTGAGCAGACCCGTACGGCGCGTGTCACCAAGGATGGCACTACGGACGTCTTGTGGCCGATGGCGTGATGCGAACTAAAACTGAGATAGCGACCTGTGTGTGTGGGCTTCCTGTATACTGAGAAGGCGAGGGCGCTCCCATCCCGGCGCACCTGAACGTCCAAAAAAGGCAGCATGTTGCCCTCCTCGTGTTCAACAGTGAACTGTATGTTCACGTTCTGGGCGTTCAGGCAGTCCAAGAAGCGTTGGATGTCTTGCTTCTTCAAAATGCAGAAGCAGTCATCGACGTATCGGTAAAACACCTTGGGGGCTGGAGTGAACGTTGTCAGGACCTTTCCTTCCAAGGCTTCCATTACGAGATTGGCCGTGGTGACCGATATTGACGCTCCCATCGGCGTAGCATGTGTCTGCTGATAAATCTTGCCATCGTATGAAAAATACGTGTTGCTGAGACAAAACTGCAGCAGCTCGCTGAGTTGCTGCATCACTGAAGTATTGAGCGCATTTCAAGTAGAAGGCAGGGGACTATGCTTCACCAAACAACTGCCCTCAGACAACCAAATTCGCTTTCAGGACCTACAGCTTGACTTGCAGGGGCAGCATGTATGCTGGTTTTATAACCCAAGGTCTTGTAAACCTCTGCTGAATTTTAAGCCCGGGCATTCGAAGTTATTAAAGCGAGCCATTGCCGCATCGACGCTAGGATGAGCACTCAAGAAGTCCTGCGCCCACCCGGTTCAGGAGAGCTTTTCCTTTCAGGTGCAAGGATTACAGGACGCAGGATTCCCTGTGACCGTTCTTTCCTCGGTGTGCGAAAAGTTGTTGCGGCAATTGCAAAAAGGAACCTGCGAAACAGTAGATCGACAAAAACTGACTAAGTATGCGGTCATTCCGTACAAGCATAAGTTGGCCCACGGACTCACATTGTCTTTTCTGCTAAAAACAAGCTGAGCGGGATGTGCCCCTTTTTCAATCAGGACTCTCGAAGAAAAAAGAATGTGAAATCAAGCATGAGCAGAAGTCCCTGGAGCATGTGCCGTGTGAGTGTGAGGTAGTGTACACGATTCCGCAATCGTGTGGTAAAACGTATATTGGACAGACGGGACGCTGTATTAACACTAGACTCAAGGAACAGAACGCTTCTTTGAAGAATGCGGCTAATTCTAATTTATCTTTAGATTATAGGTCATGTGGCTGCTCCCCTGCTTTCACAAATATCAAGATATTCTATAAGCATTGTCATCAGATTAACAGAGAAGTAGTAGAAGCATATCATATTGTTAAAGAAAAAGAAAACTGTGTAAGCCAAGCTTCAGTTCATTTGTATATGACAAAGAATTCGATTTCCTGCGGCAGGCGCTTGCGTGAATTTTATGATTTCATCTTACTTAGACATGACGCGGCGGCAATCCATGTCACGTGTACCTGCATGAAGCTTTTATATGTGTGTAACGTGCAATAAACCATTCAATTGCGAGTCAGCGCTTGTTGTGTGCGTCGTTTCTTGTTCTATCAGTCTGCTTGTTTTTTGTGCGCTGTTACATTGAAATATGAACCGATACCAACTCGCCCTAGTTGCCGTCTTACTATCGTGTAGGGCTTGACCCCAACTCGCCCTAGTTGCCGTCTTACTATGATGTAGGACTTGACCTCAACATGGTTTGGCTGCTGGTGAATTTCGTCCAATTGAATTCCTTTACATTTACGTCATAATTTCTACAGTACAGGCAAAAACTTCAAATAGTTTCCCCTATGCCTTCCTTCGCCTCACTGTCGGATTCGTGAGGTTATACATATACAGACATGCACTTTTGCAAGGCCAAAGAGATAAGTTATCAACTAGCTAAGCCGCAAGTTCATCGCATTAATTTCTGCCTTTAATTCTGCATTAATTTCTGCATTAGTTTAAGACTGCCTAAAAGATACGTGAGGATTTTCCAATCCTCATTTAAAATATGAAGGGAGGAATAGTAAAGAGCTGAACTGCAGTATGCTTTGTTAAACCTGTAGATGCTGCTTTCATGTTGGTGAGATGCCAGTAATCATTGTGTAGGGCAACGAAGTGTAACTGAGCGGTGAGTGCATCACATGGTCTACCAGAATTTCTTAAATTTTCTAGTAATCGAAAAGAACAGACTCTTTTCCACACGTAAGCAACCTGCAAAGGTGGCTTCATAGCAGCATGGGGTCACTACACCGTGAAACAGCCCTTAGGTGGGAAATAATCGAGAAACGCCAATATGATTCAGGACAACTGTTCGACATACAGCCTCCGGAAGAAAGTTAAAGATTACCTTTTGTTTAGCTCCTAATCTTAACTTTATATTGTGCATTTGCGGTTCCTTGATTTTTTTCCCTCTTGTTTTATGCTGTTTTGTAACATTGATCATCATGAGGGATCGTATAAATATTTCCATGTCACGCATTATTATTGGTGTGTACCGAAGGTAACTATTTTATTTAATGTGTTTTGATCTCCTGTATGCCTGTGTCTTGACCTTCTTTTCTCGTTACCTGTATGTGCGCGTGTACCGCTACTTTCCATCCCCGAGCAATGTATGGGTAAGGGGGCCTTTGTCAGGCAGTTAGCATCTGCATTTAGCCTCCTCATTCCAGACAATGATTGTATGAATAAAGTTCAATTTCAAATTCCAATTGAAATGCACACTGCCGTGAAGGTACGCTCATTGCTGAAGGATGCAAATTACCTTTACCCCAAGTGAACATTTCTTGAGTCGTAGAGTGGGTTATATGAGCTTATGGGGAATTCCAATGGCAGATTCGGAGTGGCCGACGAACTCTGCGCCGGACCACTCCACTCGGGCGGAGGGCAACCGAAGGAAATCTGCCAATGGAACACAGAGGCTCCCTCCGGAGGCGCTAGCACACATCCGCTTCCGGAAGCGCCCAGCATTCCTCGCGTTTCGCGCCGCTTTTCCAACCTGTTCGGCTCGAACTCGCGCGCGAGGTGTATGAGAAAAAAGTTGCGTTTTGAATTTTTGCCTCCTGATGTTCTGATGGAAGTCACACCGCGTGCAAGTGTCTTGTCGATGGTGAACTTCGGAAGCGTAAACTGCTATGGCAAGGAGCTAAGCGAGATATGGAAGCTGGTAAACGTGTAACTTTAATACACGAGAACTTGCGCGTAGATAATCAATTTTACATCTGGGATGACGCCTCAAACTCCAGGAAAGTAATTTCACATGTGGCTGCCTGGACCGGAGAAAGCTAGCGATCAAAGAACCATGAACTCCGTATGCTATCACTGAATGCAAGGAGCATAGTCACTAAAATAGACAAACTAGAACATCTGTTACATTTGTATGATCCCCACATCGCAGTCGTTACAGAAACATGGTTACATGATGGTATTCGTGACGATGAAGTTGTTCCGCCCGGGTATAATATATACAGACGTGACAGAGGCACTAGGGGTGATGGTCTTGCCGTTATAACAAATGATTCCATTAATGTGTATCTTGAGGAGCAAATTGATGCACATGAAAGTTTACTATTGAAAGTTTCGTCGTATGGTATTTCGTTTTTTCTTTGTGCTGTTTATCATGCTCCTGATGCCCCGGATTCCTTTATGTCAAGCCTTTATGATTATCTACTCAAAGTAAGCGGAAGAGACAATTTTTAACAGGAGACTTTAATTTACCAAACTTTAACTGGAACTCTTTTGCTTACGGTGTTTCACCCTCTTGCGATTCAATATTAGACCTTATGTTCACCAATAACTTAGAACAGCAAGTAAAAAGCCCAACTCGGGATAGTACAATATTAGACTTGTTGTGTACTTCTGAAAGATTTAATGAAGCAACTGTGACAGTGGAATCTGGTATATCAGACCATCGATTACTATCGTTCTCGTGCTCTGTTTCCCGTTACCAAAATAGTGGTCCTCCCAAGAACGCCTTCATAAGGGATTTTGGGAAGGCAGATGATGTTGCTATCATTCATTACCTGGACAGGCACCTTGACACTAACTTAGAAAATGTCGAGACATCATGGCAGCGGTTCTGTGCGATAATCAAATATTGTATTGAAAAATACATCCTCTTCAGAAAATTCGCAGGGAGCGTGGAAACCCGTGGATTAATCGTGAGATAATAAATTTGAAGCGTAGGATTAAAAGACTTCGGAAAAAGCATAAAACCCATTTACCTGAATTTGTTCAATTAAAGAAAAGCTGTCAAAGAATTCGAATGCAGCCAGTTAACACTTTTTTAATAATCGGCTCGCTGAGTTCGTTAAATCTGAACCTAAAGAATTCTGGCGTCACTTAAGTGAAAGAAATGAAGAAATTGACAAAATAAAAGTGAATAATGACCTTATAACAGAACCCAGGGCTATCTGTGATACCTTTAATAATTATTTTCAGTCGGCTTTTTCTGAGTCCGATGGGGAAGGGCCTCCTAAGAGCTTTACTGACTCTGAGTGTGATTTAATAATAACGCGTGAGGGTGTAATGACCATGCTGCTTAATTTGAGCAATAAAAAATCTGTAGGGCCTGATGGAATTCCCAATGCTTTTCTTAGACGTTACGCTGAGCAGTTATCACAGCCATTAGCTTACCTCTTCAGCCAGTCTATTACTATTGGTAAGGTTCCCACTGATTGGCTTAAAACAAGGGTTGTTCCTATAGGCGATGCGCAAAGCGCCGACGACGCCATCTGCCGCCACGGCTCGGAAGCGTTGGTGGGTCCGGGCGAGCAGTGTTCCCGCGAGCATGTGCGCGAGTGCACGGATGGATGTGTTTTCATCATGATTTAACGACTCTGTCGGGGTTCAGAGATGCCGAAAAATAACTGCTGCGTTGTTGGCTGCTCAAACACACAAAAAATCGCCAGGAACGCACTTCTACAGGTTTTCGGTGCTATTTCATGAGCGAGAGCGACGGCGGCGGTGGATTGCGGCTGTACGACGCAGGTCAGCAATCGCGCTTTGTTTACGGCAGTGTTAGAACGATTACCGTGTTTTTTTTTATTTCTCCATTTATGCCGCTACGTCTTCAGCGAACGCTACTACGTTTACACTTCGTCGCCTCGCCCGCATTGTAGACGCTACAATGCACATGAGCTTGTTATTACTGATAAGACGCGGTGCCTAGGCTCTCTTGAAAAACATTACAGCATATCCCCGGAGTGAATGATGATGAGTGGGCGAGGCTCGGGAGGTTCATCGTAGATCGTGCCGAGTTCCGGATTAATTTAGTTAACGCGCACGCTACGAATCCTCATGGTTCAACTATGTACAAGTGAAATCTCCCACTGGCACTTCATTGCAAGTCAAGATCCAGTGCCTATATATATATATATATATATATATATATATATATATATAGTGTAATGTGTAATAACCAACAGCTCGCCGTGCCTAGGGCGCTCGCGCTAGGAGCGCAGGACGAGGAGAAGGACGAGGAGCAGAATAGAACAGCCGGCCTGCAGCTAAGGCGCTGTGTCTACGTCTCTTCCTTTATTACAATATATATATATATGGGTTGCCGGTGAACGCTCTCCAACGCGAGCAGTCGGTATTTCTCAATCAAGAAACTCGCTAGGAGACGCTGCTTGCGCCAACGTTGTCTCTCGCGCGTGAGGGCGCATTCTCCTTTGCGAGCTGGTAGCGTTCCTCTAAGAAATGATGATGATGATGATTGTGGTTTGGTTAGGAAAGGACGCTAATTTCTGCAGCCCATGTAGGGAGCACGGCTAAGCGTCCGTGGGGGGGGAAGGGAGTGAAAGAGATAGAGAGGAAAGGCCGTAGTGGAGGGCTTCGGAAATTTAGACCACCTGGGGTTCTTTAACGTGCACTGAAAACGCACAGTACACGGGCCTCTGGCATTTTCGCCTCCATCGAAAATGCGACCGCCGCGGCCGGGATCGAACCCGCGTATTTTGGGTGGCAGCCGAGTACCGTAACCACTACACCACCGCGGCGGACTAATTCCTCTAAGAAAGAGCGTTTCCATAGCCAACGCGCGCCTTTCGCTCTCTCTGTCTCTCTCTCACAAGACAGCAGAGGCACGCGCCGGGAAGCACGCGCCGAGGGCGAGCGCGTGCCTCCCGGCACGCGGGTGACGCCTGACGCGTGACAAGGTTAGAGTAAGAGGAGCTTCGCCCCTAAAACGAATTGCGCGAAGCGCAATGCCAGAGAATGTGGGGCAGGTGACCGCTCCTTTACAGAAGCGCCGTGGAATCACACGTGTGCTGCACGAAATCGGCTGCATTCTACCTATTGATGGCACTGGAATGCGATCACCGTTGCAGAATGTTCGCTGTGCGCTCGCCTCAACTACATGCATATTGGCTGTAAAACATATGGCACCTGTGCGCATTGAAGGCTTTGACGATCAAGTAGAATCTAACGCCATTTTGAGTTAATAGCTTGCAAAAAACCTAGCAAATACGTAGCCAATCTGCTATGACAAGCAAGGTGACCAGCAGCTCCGTAGTGACTGCCTCGCGCCACTAGCGTAAGCTGTCGAGATATATTTCACAAGTTTATCGTGCTAGTTTCAAAGTTTTACCAACGCTGACCCTTCGCGTGGCCGCACCCGTGAAAACCATGCGCCAGTGCGACAGCGATCCCTCAAGATCTACTATATAAACACATGGCACATAAACAAGGCTACTGTGTCGAGAAAAAACGTTGGTTAACGCGTCAACGCATGCAGGCATTAGTGATCGGGACATTATAAAGAAAGCGGTGCGATGAGCTCCACTTCGTATGGAAGCTTGTTGACGCTTAATGTTGACGCTTTGTTGGGCGAGCGCAAAAAAGGACGAAAAACAAGGAAAAGAAGGCGACTACACGAGCGCTCACTACCAACTGTTTTTATTCAGAAAAAAACATGAGAATATAAAGCTCAGTCCTTTTCTTGCGCTCAAATCTATCCCTTGTTGACGCTTGTCTGTGGCAAACACTTGGCGGTATGGTGACATTGTCGTCCCACACAGCTGTGACATCGGACACATGTCCACTATTATAAAGTGCGGCTGCTTTCCGCACACTATCGCCGCAAAAGTAATTATCTGCGACGCACACAAGCGGCAAATCGCACGCGCGCACCTCCGTCATGCTTGCAGTGAAATGAGGCGTCTGCTACGCGACCCATCAGCGGTTCCAACGGCCGCCGCTACGCGGCTTTCAGTGGCGCCCCTATAGGCGCTGCGCATGGCGTATACACGAAAAAGGTGACCGGTTACTGGTTTCGAACTACAGACCAGTTTCTATTACCTGTTCCTGCTGTAAACTGCTTGAAGAAGTCGTAGCTAAATATGTAAACAATTTTTTAGCAAACAAAAAAATCCTCACATGCCCTCAACATGGTTTCCATAAAGGATTATCCACGATTACTCAGCTTATCACAACTGTTCATGATTTTTCATGCGTTTTGTATCTAGCAGGACAACTCGATGTACTGTTCTTAGATTTCAGCAAGGCATTTGATAAGGTGCCTCATGGGAAGTTGTACAATCTGCAGCAAATAGGGCTGCCAAGCTTTATTATCCAGTGGATCGCTGCTTACCTCTCTAATCGTGTGCACTTTGTTGCAATAAAAAACTCCGAGTCAGCGGTGCTCCATGTCAGCTCTGGTGTTCCCCAAGGAAGTGTCCTGGGTCCACTTTTATTTCTAATCTATGTGAATGACTTGATCGGTGTTTTGCCCCAGGAGGTAGGCATTAGGTTATTTGCAGACGACTGTATTTTGTTCAAAAATATATCCTCTACAGCCGATCAAAATGTTTTACAGACAGCGCTAATGGCAGTAGATGATTGGTGTAGTAGGTGGGATATGGTGCTGAACTCTGACAAAACTGTTCTGCTACGCATTACGAGGAAGAAACAGCCCGTCATCTTCCCCTACATTCTTCATGACTGTCCAGTGTTACAAGTAGAAAAATATAAATATTTAGTCATTACTCTAAGCAGCAACCTTACTTGGACACCACATATAAAAGATATTTGCACAAAAGCGATCCGTAAATTATTGTTTTTAAAAACAAAATTAAAACATGTTCCATCAAGCGTAAAGCTTCATTCCAACTTTCATTTTATCTAAGCTCGAATACGCTGCAGTCATATGGGATCCTTTTACAAAAAAGGACATTATGCTTCTTGAAAAAGTGCAACGTAAGGCAATCAGATTTATTTTTAATAAGTATAGACGACTCTACTCACCTAGTACATTAATGCAGTTACACAATATTCCTTTGTTAGAAACAAGAAGAAAGTTGAGCCGTTTAACGTTATTACATAAAATTATGTCAGGAAAAATTACGAGAAATATACCATGTTGTGTCCAACCAGCTACTGCTAGGACAACCCGTCGTAAACATGACCGATCATTGGAGCCCATATTTGCACGAACTAATGCTTACAAACATAGTTACTTTCCCAGGACAGTCACAGATTGGAATTCACTGCCTCAGGAGATCTTTAACACTGAAAATTTGGCTACGTCACTGGAAAGCTATCTTGTTGGCGTCTAACGTTCCAATATGTTGTAATTCTGTTGTTTCACAGACGTGATGATTCTTTTAGCGTACTGATGTTTGTGTATTTACTGATTCTTTTTTACATCACTGGAAAATTATGTTGTTGGTGGCTATCCCTACTGAAAAAACCTATAAGATTTCATACAGGACCTATATTATTTCGTATAGGATTCGTTTAGGATCATGCAGGACCTATACGCACTGATACAGGACCTACATGGTCAAATATAGGACCTACAGGAAGTCGTGTAGGAATTGTATATAGGACCTATAGGAGCGAAGTGGGACCTATACGAACTCGTGAGGCTGAATGTAGGAGTTGTAGGACTAGTATACAGGACCCCCAAGAATGAACATATGACCTATAAGGACCCGTATGGCTAGCACAGGACCTATACATCACCTATACACAGGACCTATACACATGACCTATACATCACCTCTATGGGACCTTTAGTCCAAGATGAGACCTTTAATTGTGAGTTCTATGTGACATATGCATAGTCAACAAATAGGTGCCAGAAGTACTTGAGTATTTTCTCAAATTGTTAAAGGAATTACCCACATACTTCTATATCCAGCACAATTTCCTTGAGTCAATTGGTTTTGATAGTCATATATGAAGAAAATAAAAAGTTGCTTAGAAATTACATACCTGTCATAAACATTCATAATTTAGCAAAAATTAAAATTTTCAAAGCCCTTCGAGTACTACAGCATGCCTATCATATATATCATGGGTCTGGCACATAAAACCTGTTAAGTTGATTTATTGTTATCAACTAAATAAAAATTGCAAATTCGAAAGCACTGTGATGTGATTCAATAATGTAATCCATTTAAGTGAAACTACATTTGATAACGACAAATTCCCCAGTTTAGACATGTCCTTTTTTCCAAAGTTTGCAACAAAATTGATTGGTGCACGTGCCAGATTCCACACTTCAATAAAGAAATTGGAACTTCAGTTCAAAATTGTAATTCACATTGGAGAATTGGAACTGTTCAATACCTGATCCATACAATTTTAGCAGAAGTGTTTTGTTAGAGTCGGCTGTGTGTATGAGTATTTATACCTTATTAGCTCAGTATAAATGTTTTTATGAAATGAATTTCAATTTGTACATATCCCCACATTTAAATATGCTAAAAAAATTTGCTAACAGGTTGATTACCCAAACTGCTGTTTACGAGCCACAGATAATTAAAATTATGATGTAATACAGTATGTGCATTCTATTAGACACCATGCTAAATATATAGTGCAGGACCTATGGCATACATGTTTTAAGATAGGAGGACCCATAAAGGAAAATGCAATCGTGGCACAAATGCACATGGCCACTACAGAAAATTACACGGGACAATGAAAATCAAGCAGAGTAAATACTGGGCTGCATGTCAACACTTCTGGAGTGGACAGCCCACAGTTTGTGCTTAGTATCATGAACTGCTACCCTACAAGGTGAACACATGAAGCCTTTTATGGAATTAAAGGCAATCAAGCTATCAGATATGATGCTGCCCTAGCAGGTTATGGTTCAATCCGAGAAGCACATGTCACACGTGATACCGCGAATGCCACAACTGAACAACCGCATTTGCTGTTCATATTTTTGCATTGTGATCTTTTGCTCCTCTGGTTGACATTTATGCACTGCACTGTGCTGGATTGACTCTTTAGAATTCCATTTGGTTCAAAAAAAGTGAGAAATCTGAATGTGAGACATATCAGACATTTCTTTCCTTTCTTCAGAACACCATTTGCAAGCTCTTTACGCAGGCCTATTACAACACCCATAAAAAGCGCGGCATAATAAGCATGCAGTTTCAACTTAAATTATCGTAAAAAAGGGGTTCCTCCTCTTAGATTCTGACAACAGCAGAAGCAACATTTATGGGAGTCATGAAGAACTGCATGTCAAGTTAAAGGAGCACAGGACATATTGCTTGCAAGCAGCAATGTTGGGGAATAATATGAACTTTTATTGATATTTATGATACACGGACTTTCGTATTCACAAAGTCATCTGGTGTGGCTTTTTCACAAGAGAAAAAGCACAATAGGACAGGTCCCGATAGTGCATGTGTGATACACCTGTGTTCTTTACACAGAGCTACAAACAACACTCACACATCAAATGGAAATCATGTTTGCTCAAATGATAGAATAACAGCAGCATAAATTCAGCAATACAGCCTATGTACATGGAGTTCCATGAACTTGGGCACTACATGAATGAGCGAATATCTCAAGTGTCAAGGGGACCCACAAGCGACAACGCAGCATCAGCAATGAAAGGCAAAGTGTGAAATGTGTCAAAACTTTGAGCACTCCCTGGCATGAATAATACACACAATGGAATTTAGAGAATCTTGCTATATGCCAGTGGCACTTTCTTTTCTACACAAAAAGACACATCCCTCACACGGTACATCATGGCATCGCCAGACACCATTTGCCATATTAATGCTATCTAAAAAGAACACTTTGGCACTTGGTTACCTTCAGTGAACATTAAAAAATGCAACGAAATAATGTAACTTAACCACCTATAAATCACTGCCATGCCCAACGTTGGAATACGCTTCAATTGTTTCGTCCCTTCGTCCTGCAATTGACATCGACAGATCAGAATCATTAAAAAATGGCCAATCAGATTCATCTACAGTCATTACGACTGCACTTTTTCACTTTCACCACTTATACGTAGATCCAGATTATGTGTTCCTATAAAGGGCCCATCACCAGATCTGGCCATTTTGAGCTGGCAAACATGCTGCGCACATTGCACGTTCACAATCATGCCTGTCAAGAACCGCATCACTACCTGCCGCAGAAGGTGCTGAAATTTCAAACAGTGTTGGCTCCTCTGTTCTTGCAAGCACAGCATGGCAAGTGGAGAGCATGATGCTTTGCACCACCACCTGCCCAACGCATCATCACAAAACCGTCTCTGTGTCCCTAAATACCATGACATGTGACACTTGACAAAAGCGCATATCCGTAGCCCGAACCACGAACTGCCCAATAAGGAGGTAGTGTTCCAGCAGCTTGCTCCTCGGAGAGGACTGCCACCTTTGGGCACAACAGTGTGTGTGCTGCCTTTTCTTTTTGTCATTTTGTTGCTTCACCCGGAAGCATCAGCATGTGCAGGGTATGTTGTACTGGTAACGACTCTCAGCTACCGAGACCCTGGTTTCGCAGTGCTTGAAACATTTTTATTTCTGCTAATGGACTAACTTGAAAAGTCCTTGCAGTAAAAAGCTCCCTATTAGGCATTTAAGAACCTCCAGTGTATAACAAATTTGCCATGTGGCCTGGTGAGGGGCCCTTTAACGCCTCTAGTGCAAATGCTACCAACGACACACTGCTCTTGTAGCCTTAATCACGTTCCACCAGGTTTGGAACTGCACAAATGTACTCTTCATTGTCATTGAATGAGATTAAGACACAAGGCTTTGCAATGTCAGTGATACTTAGTGGAAGCAGAGTATAAGCTAATGAAAAGAAACAGCCTGAAATATGCGGTGGCAGTCCTGCTACATTGTCTTCAATGATGATTTTTGCACAAAGGAGGACTGCCTGGCCATGTGAAGTAGAAGATGAATCAGTCACTTCAAAAATCCTCTTAATAGCGTAAAAACCACCAGCCTTGCACTGAAATACAGAGCTGTTTTTCCTCCCAGCTCTGTAGCTGTCGCTGTGGAATATTGTGCCGAGAAAAGAGAACCTCGAGTACTCCTGCACTAATGGGACATCACCAAACCATGCCTGCAAGCAGGAAGACTCCTGATGGCCAAGAGAAGGGACGTCCTTTGGCGTGCCAAACATCCAGGCACTTCCAATGCGTCGTGCATGTTCTGTTCTCGGGTGACCAAGCATGGTCAAGCAAAAATTTAGTATGTTTGACGGCAATGGAAGTGCTGAAAGCAAAGTCTGCAGTTCTTGCAACATCACAACCCTTTCCAGAATTTGTTCTGGCACAGCTTTTGCTGCATTTACCAGTTTCACCAACCGTCCGTTGTTACTCTCGAATGCAAACGCTGAGTGTGCCCACAGAGGCCCTAGTTGTCTTGTGGCTTCAGCCAGATGAATTAGTTGATGGGTGTTGAAACTCATGCATTGATTGCCATAGAGCCCAGCCGCTTGTGACACAAAGGCCCTAAGAAGCTTCCCTGAAAACAAAGGAACAAGCTTGCAGTAAAGAACTATTTCCCCAATCATACTACGCAACATGACACCATAGTTGAATATTCACATTAAAGCATCATTTACACTACGGTATCCTTCTGGTGCTGCATTTATTTCTATAAATAAACTGCAAGTACTATATAGCAGAACTGCATACGCCCCCTGCGTAATAATGGAAACATACTCATCAAACTCATTATTTAGTTGCTCCGAAAAGGGAGACGGCCTCAAAGAATCCCACACCTCCAACACATTGTGCAAATCAAATCCATCAGCGAGTAAATTGCCCGTGACAAATAGTTTGACATTGAGCTAAGTGACTGATTGGGTGATCATGGTACAACGCACCATTTAACTCGGTGGACATCACAGATGGAAGCTTCCTCGAAGAAAAATGCATGCTGTGTTGCACTGACATGCATGTCATAAACGTGGCTTAAGTATTCATACAGGATCAAGCAAAGTTAGATTGGGCATGTCGAGTGATAGCAGAACACATGTATTGTGTCTTGCTATGACAGCACTTAATGTACATTAGAAGTTAAGTTGATGTTAGACGAGTCCCACCACAAGTGAAAGTGCAATAGGCTTATTTACTATATACTGTGCGGGAAGAGCTGCCATGTCCTAATAGTAGTGTGCTTGCTTGGCAGCTCGGAGGATCCAGGTTCGATACCCTTCCACCACTTAGCAGCTTGCCTGTGTGCTCGTTATGTCTACATTTCGAATTCAAACAACGACAAATGGCATGCCTTTCTCGTTTTAGTTGCGTTCTAATGACATTCTAAATGTCTATTTTCGTTATCCCTTAACTGACATAGGTTGCATAAAGTTCAAACACCTGTGGCACATAACTGCATACCACGGGCTGGGCACTATGGGTATGAGCCACATGTGACTGAATTATCATTAATCCTGATGTATTTGATGACTATGTGGTGTTAGTGGTGTAAATATCATACACTTACACCATGCCATCAAAATTTTCATGTATACCTAAGAACGTATTTGTATTCATGTATACCTAAGATACCATGTTAGGTATACAAAAAGTGTAACAAGTCCTTCAATCACCACAGATGTAACAGATATCACTAGAGAAAAGGCCAGCCATGCAGTTAAGCTTTGATAATATCAAATGTGCAGATTAACAAGATGTAGTCTGTGTCTTGTCACACAGTGCACCTGTAAAGATAGCAGGCATGCACATGCACACGGCATTTTCTATTTTAACATTTGTGCGCCAGCCCATTCCATTCAGCATGGTAAATCCCTGCTGCCTATAACACCCTTGAAACTGTCCATCATGGCCACTGTCATGCACAAAAGATCTAAGAGAAACTATGGCAGACTGCAGGAAACGTGTGTCGTATGATGGCCTCATAAAAGCACACAACAGTGTACTAGTGCGTGCATTAAAAACGTATGCAAAAATAATGATAGCGAGTGCTCAAAGTTGCCCCTACTGTGCAAGCGCTATGCAACAAGGCACTGGCCAATAATTGGATAGCTGGGTCACAATATGGCAAAATCACCAACATGTTGGAGAGGCATTCATAATAAAAGAGTACTGAACTACTATACCTGGGGATTGATGAAATACCACATTCTACGGACAGACAATGCCATCTAAACAACTCAGCTGGATCTTATAGCTGTGCATGACAGAGTTCACAAGGAGAGCATGAAGCTACCAACACACTGGAAAAAGTTTTCTGGCTGCTAGTAGAACAAAGGTACCTTTTGAACCATTAGCCAATTCCTGCTGAATATTAACAAAGAGCCCATACATTATATTGTATTTGTGAAACAGCAGAACTATATGCAAAAACATCTTGCTTGCTTTACTATTTTTAAAGACATTACTTGCCTTGCAATGGCATAAAGTCCGGACAAAACAAATATGATTAATTCAGAAAAATATAAGTAACATGCCCAGGCCTCTGTGTTGTGTGCATTTCTTGTCCTTTCTTTTCATGCAGTTTAGACACTACACTAACTTGCCTAGCTCTTAGAACTAAGTTACATTGTGACAGATAATGCTTAGAGTAAAAAAAAAATTAGTGTTCTTACCAGCATGATCAATCTGGTCAGATGACAACTCTTCTAACAGCAAGACAAAAATGGCCTCAGACAGGAGGGAGAAATGGCGCATGAATCTTTGTGGAAGCACATGGCGACAACAGGGCACGCAATAGAAGAGTAGCCAATTCCGCCACTCATGAGCTTTCCAATAGCACCTCTCCCGCAATGTGCGAGGCAGCCGGGTGAAATGGTGGGGTGGTCGGATGCTCAGGAGGCGCCGGTCAATAAGTTCGAGTGTCCTGGGACGTCCTGCATGTGGTAGCAAATAATTCTTGTTAATGAGTTAATTGCTAATAGTTAACTCTTCATACAAGCCCCTCAAGCACTTCTGAGGAACCTTAGCAAGCAGTATTAGAGCAATGTTTTGTGTCAAACTTGTACGTTTTGTGTTGCCGCCACTTATGTGGTGTCGTGGTTATTGTGCTTGACTGCTGACACAAAAGACGCGGGTTCAATCTCTAACGCAGCAGTCTGACATCCAAATCCAATACAGCAGGAACCAAATGACCTTCTAAAAGACATGTAACTAATTCTTGGGCTGCATTTACACTTGCGGGTACATTTTCTAGGCTCTCATCTGCTGGGACTCTGGCTTGATGCAAAAATTTAAAATTCTTCTCTCAGTGCCCCTTAATCAAAAACAAGGCTCAAAAAGTGCATTCTTAAGCTAGTGTGGTGTCTCCTGCGCCACTCTTGCAGCCATAGTTCCGCTCATTTGAAATGTGTTTCAGCTAGCAGATGCATATATATAAGGATTCATGTATACCTAAGATACCATGTTAGGTATACAAAAGTGTAACAAGTCCTTCAATCACCACAGATGTAACAGATATCACTAGAGAAAAGGCCAGCCATGCAGTTAAGCTTTGATAATATCAAATGTGCAGATTAACAAGATGTAGTCTGTGTCTTGTCACACAGTGCACCTGTAAAGATAGCAGGCATGCACATGCACACGGCATTTTCTATTTTAACATTTGTGCGCCAGCCCATTCCATTCAGCATGGTAAATCCCTGCTGCCTATAACACCCTTGAAACTGTCCATCATGGCCACTGTCATGCACAAAAGATCTAAGAGAAACTATGGCAGACTGCAGGAAACGTGTGTCGTATGATGGCCTCATAAAAGCACACAACAGTGTACTAGTGTGTGCATTAAAAACGTATGCAAAAATAATGATAGCGAGTGCTCAACGTTGCCCCTACTGTGCAAGCGCTATGCAACAAGGCACTGGCCAATAATTGGATAGTTGGGTCACAATATGGCAAAATCACCAACATGTTGGAGAGGCATTCATAATAAAAGAGTACTGAACTACTATACCTGGGGATTGGTGAAATACCACATTCTACGGACAGACAATGCCATCTAAACAACTCAGCTGGATCTTATAGCTGTGCATGACAGAGTTCACAAGGAGAGCATGAAGCTACCAACACACTGGAAAAAGTTTTCTGGCTGCTAGTAGAACAAAGGTACCTTTTGAACCATTAGCCAATTCCTGCTGAATATTAACAAAGAGCCCATACATTATATTGTATTTGTGAAACAGCAGAACTATATGCAAAAACATCTTGCTTGCTTTACTATTTTTAAAGACATTACTTGCCTTGCAATGGCATAAAGTCCGGACAAAACAAATATGATTAATTCAGAAAAATATAAGTAACATGCCCAGGCCTCTGTGTTGTGTGCATTTCTTGTCCTTTCTTTTCATGCAGTTTAGACACTACACTAACTTGCCTAGCTCTTAGACTAAGTTACATTGTGACAGATAATGCTTAGAGTAAAAAAAAATTAGTGTTCTTACCAGCATGATCAATCTGGTCAGATGACAACTCTTCTAACAGCAAGACAAAAATGGCCTCAGACAGGAGGGAGAAATGGCGCATGAATCTTTGTGGAAGCACATGGCGACAACAGGGCACGCAATAGAAGAGTAGCCAATTCCGCCACTCATGAGCTTTCCAATAGCACCTCTCCCGCAATGTGCGAGGCAGCCGGGTGAAATGGTGGGGTGGTCGGATGCTCAGGAGGCGCCGGTCAATAAGTTCGAGTGTCCTGGGACGTCCTGCATGTGGTAGCAAATAATTCTTGTTAATTAGTTAATTGCTAATAGTTAACTCTTCATACAAGCCCCTCAAGCACTTCTGAGGAACCTTAGCAAGCAGTATTAGAGCAATGTTTTGTGTCAAACTTGTACGTTTTGTGTTGCCGCCACTTATGGTGGTGTCGTGGTTATTGTGCTTGACTGCTGACACAAAAGACGCGGGTTCAATCTCTAACGCAGCAGTCTTGACATCCAAATCCCAATACAGCAGGAACCTAAATGACCTTCTAAAGACATGTAACTAATTCTTGGGCTGCATTTACACTTGCGGGTACATTTTCTAGGCTCTCATCTGCTGGACCTCTGGCTTGATGCAAAAAATTTAAAATTCTTCTCTCAGTACCCCTTAATGAATAAACAAGGCTCAAAAAGTGCATTCTTAAGCTAGTGTGGTGTCTCCTGCGCCACTCTTGCAGCAATAGTTCCTCTCATTTGAAATGTGTTTCAGCTAGCAGATGCATATATATAAGGATATTTCCTTCCTGTCAGCCATCAAAAATCACTGGGGTGGCCAGCACACTTGTGCAAATTAAAATAATTTTTATGATTACTTGCACTTTGTACAAAGAGGCAAGAAAGTGGTGCATAATATAAAAATCACCCAAGATGAGCACATGAAACAATTATCGATTAGCGAAGTCACAAAAGCCATGAAAAATACTAGTGTTTTTCACAGATGTGAAGTGCAAGAACCTAACATCGGCATAATTGATTTCATTGAAGCTTCCAGAAAAATTATTTGCAGGAAAGTGCAGATAATGTGGCATCACATTCAAACATACCTATGCCTGAACTTTGGCATCATCTCATTATATAAGCAGGCCACTGCTCTTATAGAATGAGTAATGCTGCACGCACGATGTCATGAGCGTGAACCGGCAAAAGCTGCACGCACGACGTGAAGCTTTTGCCGTGGAGCACGTGATGGTAGGGAGCCGTTTTAGTGTGGTAATGTTTGTATTCTGGCTGCCGGGTCGAGGATCCAAAGCGAAACGTTGCTGGCAGTTCCCTTTTATTGGGCGCCTGCGACCATGCGACTTGACGGCTGGACGGTGATGACGGGCGCACCGGCCCCCTCGATAGTTTTCCCCCAAAACACAGCAACGTTAGGTGGCGTAGTGGTTTAGCGCGTCACTGGTGCGCTCGCTGTTTGGGTAACCCTGGTTCAAATCGCGGCTGTCGTAAAGCTCTTGTTTTTTTGAGAGATAGAGTTCCTTTTTTTTTAGAACTATTTTATTAACACTAACACTACTGCTTCGAAGGAGCCGTAATGTTTTTAAAACAGAATCACGGTGGTGTCAGCGGGGGCGCGTTAGGCGCCCGCCGCTGATGCTCCTGGCTCTGGCAGTAGTGACACGAGCAAAATAGTGCGAGCGCCGAAGGCGCACTGCGAAGCGGCAGCGTATGTTAACGGGCCCTTTAGTGACACGAGCGAACCACGGACATGGTTAAAATAGCTGTAACAGGAAATGTGCTGGCAGGGATAAACTGCCGGCACTAGAGGCGCGGCCGCGTCGTGCGTGCAGCTTTTGCCAGTTCACACTCGCGACGTCGTGCGTGCAGCATTACTCTATAGAATATTCTTGAAGCGTTTAGTACACTTACCCATGTAGTAGGCCTCATTGCTGTTCGAGGAGTCAAACCAATAATCGGTGAACTGCCTCGTCACACCCAATAGGACAGAGTGCATGTATTCAACTGTATAGCCCCACACAAGGTCAAAGTGTGGGAGCTTCACCAGCGGAGATGTCCCTTTCAGGCCGTTGACAGGAGTTCTCAGCCTTGATGCCAGGACCATGTCCCTTCGAACACCTGCTGATGTCCTCTCCACACATGGTTGTGTGTGCAAGTATAGTAGGCGCCCTGCAGTGAAACAAAACGAGATTAAGATTGCTACAAAGTGCACTCAATTAACCATGTTGAATCACTATGAAGGCCCACTCAGGCACGTTGCTTTGTAAATGTTTTTGACGTATTTTTTGATGCACCTACCTTCTTCACTTTCTCCACAAGCCAGGCACCATGGGCAGCCAAAAAAGCCGTTGAATTGGAGCCGATTTCCCACAGCAGCCCTTGCCGGCGCATCAACGCATACACAGATTGTGGTGATCTTGCTGCGAACAACAGCCGAGGAACATTTCCACACGAGTTCACCCGTCTTGTGCATGGAGTCGAGGAACTTCTCCAGAAACAGTCGCATGTTCGGGTGTTTTCGTCCATACCACAAGCCTCCAAGAATGACATTCTTATTCCTGACAGCAGCAGGGAGTTCATTTAATACCATTTGTATGGGCCATATGGACGAATTGGACGACTTGTAGAGAGGGCTGCCATCAGTGTTCAATGTAATAGTCAAATCATTCCACTTCAACACACCAGTTTCCCGCAAAGTGCGGTGCATGACGCCACTTGTGATGTCACAAATAACTCGGGAGCCCCCTTCCGCCTGTTGCTTCAGCTTGCCGAGGTTTTCAAACAAAACGTCGGACAGCCTTGCTACTGTGCTGGAAAGCTGCATCCCAACGTCCAAAATAGAAAAAAATGTGCCACCACTTTTCACGTCTGACGTTTTCACGGTACACCGGCATGCGTTGCAAGTCAGGCGCGTTTTATCCGCAGAAATGTCCAACAGTTTGCCACACTCACCACAACAGTAATAGTACTTGGCGACGGATTGGCATTTCGCGGCCCAAAGCTTCCTTAACAAGTACTTTGAACGTGGCAGACCGCACTTCTGGAACCCGAACAAGGCGTCCACTAGTCTTATCAGATCGTCTACAGCAGACCAAGGGAGCCCATGAGCTGCTATGAACGACATAATCATCACAATGGCCACTGCAATCGTGGTTGGAGTTCCCGGAAGAGTTCTAGTACCAAAATCTGCGATACATCTGGCAAGCAATTGCGACTCGTCGAACGAGGGCACAGGGGTACTCTCGCCAGGAGGATCGTCGCCACCATCTCCTTCGCTTTCGGAGCTAAGCCATTCATCTGCACGGAAGGGTCGAGCTTCGCCGTCTTCACTGTCACTCTCTGAATGGCTTTCTTGGTTGTCGGTGGTGCTGTACTCGTCACTTGTGTCATGCGCGCTGCTCAGGGCGTCGCGACTTCCTCCTTCCCCATCCTCTGGTACTCTGGTGGGGCCGGTATCAGCAGAACAGCTGTCCACAGGGCATTGGTTCCCTTGTGGTGATTCAGGTCTGCTAGAACTGCCTGGAAGCGAACGTGGAACGTTTGCGTCTTCAGTCGAATCGGACGACAGCGGAGTGCCTGTGCTCGACTGCTGGCTATACCATTGTGTCGAGCGAGGTACAATAAACGGGTTATCGGGGTCTAAGTAAAGCTTTCGACGTTTCTTTTCTGTTGGCTGACTCATAGCGTAGTACAGTACAAATGAAAAGAGCGATACGAGGACAGCAGCGGAGCGCAATGCACGGAATGTAGGCAATGCTGCAATACCGAAACTAGGCCACTGGGCGACCACACAGATCTCAGTCAGCCGCCTAAGCGCGCCTCTCGTAGTACACGCATTTCACCGTTAGGGGCAGAACGCATACACGACATCGCGCTGTCGTCTGCTTCACCGCTCGTCGTGGTTTCGTGTTGTTATGCTTTCCAATTGTATTAATACAGAACTAAGAAAAATTTAAAATACATTTCCATATTGTGGTAGTTCGCGACAGCAGAAAACATGTTACAGAAGCGACACCAACTTGGAGTTCCAGTATGAACCATGTAACCACGAAATACGTACAGCAATAGAGTTTTGAAACTCTATGCGTACAGCAGTTTTCGTGCTGTGAGATGTGGGCGCTGGCATCAACAGCAATACGCGCCGTGTAGCTACGTCGCTGTCTGCATTCGCAAGCAATTTATGTACAGCATATAACAAGTGGTCATTAGACGCGGTAAATTCGATGCATATGCATCACTTTCGTTGTTTATAAGCTTCTTTGCAGGAGAAATTTTAGTTACAAGGAGAACGTAAAGATGGAACTTGATAAGACAGATGCTTGGGCTAGTTGGTGATTGGGAATCAACATATTTGCACAGCGCAAGACTACGAGTAGTTACGACGTAACTACAGAAGAAGAGTTTCTGTCCTTGTCTCTTCTTCGGTAGTTACGTCGTAACTACTCGTAGTCTTGCGCTGTGCAAATATGTAAAGATGGAAGACTGTTTAAACGAGGGGCAAGAAATTTTGAACACCCTTGTGGCGATAGGAAAAAGCAATGTATTTATTACCACATTGCACGCATATATGACCTCTTAAAGGTACTTTTGTTATATAATATTTATTCGAAACGTGACTTTTCCGCTGACAACACAAGAACAGCTGCATGTGGTCGCATTATCGACAGGGGTGAAAATACTATTTAAAGATCTGCGCGATAAGTGCATGTTAAAGAACCCCGGGCCCTCTTGTAGCCGAAATCTCTCGAGCCCTCCAATATGGCGTGCTTCATATTAATGTATCGCGGTTTTGCCACATAAAACTCCTGCATTATTATTGTACTTTCCACGTGTGTTCGTTCGGTGAATGAACTGACAGCGCAGGGAATCGACGAGGTAGCACATTGCAAAGCACGGGCGATCATGTTCTATACTTTGTCTCGCGCTCTCAGTTCTTTGAACTAAATGCTTTACCAACTAGCCCGTCTACCCATCCACCACAAGATCCGCACCGGGCACGCGCCTGCATGCAGTGCCATCTATTGTTTAGCATCCAGTAGACAACTTGAGATAACAAGCTGGAACATGCCTAATTTTTGCGCGTTTGCACCCGGAGTCCGCGGACTTCATCCGAAAGGTTGCACGCTCTTTTCCTAGCCAGGGAACAGATCGTTCAATTTTAGTTACGCTGCAGGTAATCCTCGCTCCAATATTAACAACAATAATTAATGAACTGTCTCCTGGCTAACAGTGTAATCATGAGTGCATAGATGTACAAAATCGCGGGGAAAGAGGCGAATTAACATGGAGGATTATAATCGAGGAACATTTTTTTTGTACTGCGACCCCTCGACGATACTTGGACACACAAACGCACGTGCGTTGCGTTTTGTGTGTCAACGTTTGACACGAGGCGCACCAATTTAATTTGCCGGTTTCTTGATGAGTTGTCAACGTCTACTGTAGATATAATCGCGAACAATATTACAGGGAAAGTGCAAGACAGCTCGCTGTGTGAACATTAGCCTGAAAAAAAAAAAAACAAGCTTGATGAAAATCATGGAGGCTGAAAATGGTTTACGATCTGTCCTCTTTGTGCTGTGAACTTTATTGGAGACTGAGAGTTAAGATACCCGGGTTTGAGCCCGAGCCCCCTGCGGGCCGCTCCCACGTCGGGACAGGCCGGGAGTACCTGCTCGCCGCATCATGGCCGGGCGCCTCGGATTGCCCGAAGTTGACGGTTACGGTCCGTACTTCGATTGCGAAAAAATGTGTTGTCTTGATCGAGATGAGCCACGCCTTGAGTTTCTTGGGTATGCAGGGGCAGTCCCACGTTATGTGCTCAAATATACATACGTTCACACACAGCCACAGTCCGGGCGGTATGCGCATATATGTATACGGAAACGGTAGCTCAGGCAGGGTACCACTGTCTGTGGCAGTTTGAGGGTGATTTTTTAATTTTTCGTCCTCTGCTGTGATGCGCATGAGGTGGAGAAAAGACTCTACGGCCCAAACGATAATGATAAGTGACTTCGTTGAATGTAGCCAGATCGGCCTGCGATCAACCTTCGATCAGCCGCATCCCCTGCCATTCAGACCTGGCCCTGGACGGGGAGGAGTCGTCCAACGACACAGGGTCGTGAAGCTCTGCTCGGAAGGCAAGTCCTCGCGCCCGTGCGTTGCTCAATTTCTTGATGACGTCGTTGATCGTGGAGCCTATATATGGGCCGTGAACGAAGTGATCTCGTGCGGAGTCATGGCCTATAGTAACGAGCGGGGAGACCCTGCCAGAGGCAAATGCTGTAACGACCGAACGTGAATCGCAATAGATGTGAAAACGGGTGGAGTTCTACAAGGCCTACAAAGTGGCTGAACATATACAGAGAAGCGCGCGTGTGTGTATGTGCGTTTGTTTTTCATTTCTGCATGCTGAATGCCATGTTCGAGCCCCTCGCACACCATTACAAACACGAGCCACTGTACCTCCGCGAACCTTCAGAGTTCTCTGAATTTTCCATGTTACCAAAATAAAGCGAAGGTGGCAACAGTTATGGATAGGCGCAAAAATTTTTATGTCCTTATTTGTTTATTAGAGTGGAAAACGGAAAGGACAATTCTTTATTGAGCTGAAATCAGACGCTGGAAGTGCAAAAAGTAGGCACTACTAACGCCACCACCCGAGCGTTTCAAGTGAGTTCCGTGAAGTTTCACGCGTAAAACTGGCTCAGGAGCGAAATTAACTGTGCCGCAACCTTTTGTGCATGGGAAAGCTGAGACTCTACACATTTTTGTCCCTTTTTCTTGCGTACATCTTGGCTATACGGAAGAAATGGCGCAAGAACAGCAGACGCTCGGCAGGTACCTAAGGCAGAAACTCGGCGCCATTTTAAAAAGGTGGCATGACGACTTTGCTGGCGGAGTAACACCGACGCGTCGACTCTTGTTGCCAACTGCTGTTTTTTATTGTTGTATCCTACAATGCATCATATCTTGTGCCCCCCCCCCCCCCAATATATGTTTTTCGTTAATGCTATTAATCCGCATTTTGCAAATGTTACCACGGCTCAACATACTCACAAGCATTACATGAAACAAAATAAACGATTTTAAGTAGTGGGACAATAGGAGCCGAAGTCATCCAAAGCACCAGTCGACACACGCGGCGGCATGCTCGCATGCTTGTCATTTACCTTGTGCTTGTTGTGAAGTCGCGGTCGCGGTAGGGGTAGTACGGAGTGTCTAGCGTGGTTTCAGCAGCTGCGTGTCGATATGCCGGGTGTGCCAAAAACAGCTTACGTGCAGTACCACGATGGATATCGGGCGATAGTAAGCGTGAAACAAATTAAAGATTTCGACCCTGTCGTTGTGACGGACTGCCCCAAAAACAAAGAAGTATATTGGAGGAGCGACCTGGACGGCGTTGCCGAGGAGTCTTATTTTCCCGCAGATATCGTCCTCCTTGGAAGTAAGTATTACTTTTGCATGCCGTTTTTGCTGGCCTACGTTTAAGTATCTGTTTCGCGGCACAGGAATGTGCGTGGCATGCGCCGCTGTTTGCCTATGTGGTTAGTCAGCACATGTGTGCGTCTTTGTGTTCCTTCTTTTGTTCTTGTGTGGTGTTAGGCATGCCGCATTTTTTTTCCTTAAACGCCCAGCTTGCATTCAGCTGATCTATAAAGATGTTCAGTGTGCTTGTTCTCGTTTAAATTCAAATTAACAGTGCTGCTTCATGTAATATATCTATATGTATGTTCAGTGTATTGGGCAAATTCGCCCCACCACGGTGGCCTGGCCGCTATGGTCGATAGCTGATGATCCGAGGGTCACGTTATTGCATCCTGGCCGCGGCAGCTGAACCTTGATGGAAGTGAAATATCGAAGCCAATTTACTGTGCAAAGTAATTGTACGTGAAAGAACCTCAGGTGGTCGAATTTCCGGACACTCCACTACGGTGTCTCTCATAATCATATCGTGGTTTTTTTTTACTTAATACCCCAGAAATCAATAAATTATTGGGCAAATTCAATACAAATTATGTGTTTCAAGATTTTACGTGTGATGCATGTAATTAAGGTCAGGCAGGAACTAGCAACATTAGGTCCGTCTCCAGAATTTAAAGGGGCCGTGCAACACTTTCCGGCCATAGTCTGAGAACAGTGCCAATCATTCATGGGTGGGGGCTCCTGTGTACATGTGAGCCACATCTTATCGCATTGCGCACACGAGGGAGTTCACAGTTTAATTTCAAACACAGCTGGAAAGTGGCCGCTCATCTTTCAAAAAACGACACAAGTTGCGATAAAATTATCTGCTATGCTCTAGGTGTTCATTTTGAATTCATCAAATAAAGAAAATGCATGTATCTGTCTTAAAGAGAAATGGAAAAAACGTAAAGTGCCATAGTCAGTACTTCCAGTAATGGCATTTGTTGAAAAAAGCGGAGCCCCGTTCCAGCTGTCTTTGAAACCAGATTGTGAATTCTCTTGTGCATGCAGTGCAGTAGTATTTGGCTCTCATGTTCACAAGGACCTCCACAACCGATTGGCTGTGTTTTCTGAGATTGTTCAAGAAAGGCCCCTCCAATACTGGCACACCTCTGAATTGCCATCAGCCATTCACTTGTCACTGTACCTTTGCCTAAATGTGAATGCACATGCGGCTCAGCTTTGATTGTGAAGAATCGTATTTTTCTAGGAAAACAAATAATGTCTGGGAACAGGTATGGACTAAACTGACGGGTCAGACTAAACAGAACACACATGGGCACCACCTTACAACGGCAATAACTTCCACTTGATGCAGTAGGCTTCTTTCCTACTGCATCGAGCGGAAATTAGTGTCATTGGAAGTTGTTGGTGCACGTGTGTGCTCTGTCTAGTCTGACCCGTCAGTTTAGCGCCATACCTGTTCCTTCAAGAAATGAACAGACTAGCCCAACATGTCCTTTTGAAGTACACCTAGTTTTAACCTGCATTTGTTGTGGGTCCTTTCTCTTTGGCTAATAGTGGCCTGCTCTAACATCTCTCTGTGATTTTTTTAGCCAGTTTCAGTGATCTCATCCAGAGGATGAACAAAAAGCGCATCCCTGTGCCTGACAACATCTTCTGCGATGCAGATCCTGAAGGCGTCAGCACTCCAAAGGTAGTTATACTTGAAATATCTTTCATGATAGTGGGAAACAGTGGTCTGGTATATAGCACGTACCTGTTGGATGAGTGAATGTTGCCTTTTAAAAGAGATGCAAGTAACATGCTGGTAGTTCTGACAACTGGTCCATTTTTATGGAACCCAATTTCTGTGAGAGTGGAACACCATAGCAGCTAGCAATGTGTACATCATAGTCACCATTGCTCATTTGCCACGCTTGGGTTAGTAGACTGCTGGCAATATTAGTCCTCAAGAAAATTTTTGCTATCTGGTGGTGGCAATGCACAATTTGCTCCACGCGAAAAAAATGGCAGGCATTGCAGGTTGTGTGGAAGTGCCTCAAAGTTCTGTGTGCTCATGAGGCTAAATTTGTTTACCCCTTTGCAAATTCTAGGTGGTGCTTGTTGCATCCAGTGGCTTGTCATTTTCTGAGCTCTCCCAAACCAGAGCTAAAACAAGTTTGTATTAGGCAGACTATAAATATTACCTGTCGCACACCGGAGCAATCAATGTGCAGTGTTATGGCAAACAGGCCCCAGCCACAACTTGCAGAAAAAAATAGAAAAAACAAAAAGAACATTTGTGTGTCAATGCCCTCTTAAGATGCATTACAATAAAAATTTGCCTAAACCATTTAGGACAATCAGTAGTGTGTGCAGGAAATGTGTGCAAAGATCTCATTGTTTAAAATGCATGATTAGTGAAACTGTGGTGGTTACCAGGACTCTTAGCGATGCCATATGTGTTAGAACTCTGTCTGGGGCTGTGTGCTTGCACAGCTATAGCTTAGATTAGTTGGACATTTGCTTCAGCTGAAATGGTAGTGTTTGTATTAGCGAAAATTTTAAATGTAATATATTTTGCTAATTTGCTGCTTCTGGTCAGTGATACTAACTGTAGGTTGTTTGTTCTCAAGCACAAAAAGAAATGGCGGAAAGCTGGGCACCCAACTGCAAAGCGCCGCCACAGCAGTAGCAGCTCCGACGAGGAGCTTGTGAGGATTAGCCTCCTTCAAAAAGAAAAGGAGGCTTCGAAGGAATTAAGGAGGAAGAACAGGCGCCTGGAGGAACGCGTGGAGGCATTGGAGACGAGGAATGGCAGACTGCAAGACACTCTGCACAACAAGCTCGGCAAGTTATATTTATTTCAAGGCACCTTTTGTTATTTTTTATGCACACTGCATACCTACATCTATTTTCTTTGTCATCTTCTGCTATTTCAATGACTTTTCATTTCTTAGTGGTTCGTGAAATGCCCTTTTGTATTCATCTTAGCGTTGGCTACAGCAAATCACTTTAATCATAAATTAAGCTAAGCCAGCTATGGATAAAGCTACAGGCCTCCAAAAATGCTTGGCCCCACCTGCCGGAAGTAATATAAATATAGTGGTGCACCGTAACAAAATGACTGTTTCTTGGCTTTTAAGAGGCTCTCTGGGGTAAGTTTGTTGCCGACAGCATGTCTGTATTTCTTTCCCATTCCTTAAATTCAGCTACTTCATCGTCCACTTCCCGCCAAAAACCGGCGTTCTTTTGCAGGGCTTTGTTGAAGCTGGGTCTTGCCAAAGTTCCGCTGCAGCAAACTTTCATATTTCTTGTCCCAAGCACAAACACTTTTTAAATCTGGACCAGATGTTGCATATACATTTGTTTTGTTGTGGTGATACTGTTGTGTGGCTTCATTTTTCTTATTCACTGTGTACGAGTGCATGTTACGCTTCACAGCTACACTTCATTGGCACAATAAAGCAACAGTGAAGTCGTAAAATAGCGTATGTGCCCCATTCTTGGACTGCACAGTTGGAGTGCTAATCAGTATTTTATGGTAATTTTTCATTTAGGACGCAGTATAATGTTCTTTCTGGTATTCTTGCACTTTATGTTTCCCAGAAACTTGGTTCAGCCGTTCATGTGGCTGCCATTCCTCAAGAACAGAGACAGCTGAACGGGTTGCTGCTGCTGAACCATCCTGCAGCAGCTACATGAGCAGTAATGACAAGGTAGGAGCATATGTCAGCTTGTTGGTGGCTAGGTGGCTCAGATATGTAACTGGTTCTCAATATGGATAGGAAAATGCATTAACCATAGCTGAGACCATGGTGAACGTGTTTTAAGTCACTTTTGCAGGGTCTGTTGGCTCATATTTTATTTTATGTTGATGTTATGGTATGTGGTAGCTGAGAAAAATAAGAACAGAAGCCATGTAACAATGACTCCAATCATCATTATGTGTACAGCATTTCAGCACTACATGCACACACTATACAAGAATAGGTGCTGTAGTGACATTGCTTTCAAGGTACGTAGTATCGAGTAGACCAAAACCTTGTTAACATACTTTTCATAGCGATTGGTTGCACCTTATCATGATGGTAAGCATGGGCAGAATTGATTCTGGAGTGTGGTACATGCGGGAAAACCTTGATAATATAGACTTCACAGAACAGGAAAAAATGTCAGAGCTAAAGGTGTCAAATTTCCAAACGCATGCTAAAAATTCATGGCGATAAGTGCGCAAACAAAACACCACCCTTCTGCATGATAAAAAGGCTGAGGTTGATTTGAGATGCCAGGCTTCAAGTATGCATTTGTATACTGAGGTAAAGAGGGTGTGAGTGCTCGCAGTGCTGATGCAGTTGTATTGTTCCAATAGAACAGCAGGTGCTACATCGCTTGGAGGAGGGTCACTTTAAGAGTTGTTGGCAGAATGCTTCACCAACTTTGGCGTTGTTGTGACTTTGTATGACACTTGAGCACACCAAACTACCTAACAAACGTCGTGTCTTGTGCATGACTATAGGAGTGCCCGACCACAAATTGATTGAGCAGGCATGCGATAATGTTCAGGCACAAGGCATGATGGGAAATCCTAAAGACAGTGAGGACGTTGGAAGGTGCCATGGGTGACTACAAAAAATGAAATATGCACAAAGCTAGCAGCACAGCAGTAACAAAAAAAATGCTAGACTTTGGAAAGTGTCTTGGGTGATTAACGAAAAGTGGTGAACAATACACAAAGGCTTAGTAATTTTTCAAAGATGCACTTATACTCGGTTCACCCGTTTCCTCCTACTTTCTCATGGAGCAGGGCTCCTCCAGCTGACGTAGCCACTGTGAAATAGAATGGGGTGGAAGTCCTTTCCTTACTGCCTGTCCCTCTTTGCACTGCCTCTTGAAGGATGGAGACCAGCCTTTCACGCACACAAGCACAACTTGACTTGATATACAAAGACGTATTTACATAATTACACACAGTAGCTCGGTTGGTGGAACTTAGGTGGAACCATCGCTTCCATTCGAGACAGCCGACAGCGCATAGCACTGCTTCTACAGCCAGAATCACCACTAGCACCATCCACTCCAACCTCTCCCACTTCCAACCTTCCACCGACAGGAATGAAGGGCCACATTTCATTTTAATGCCTTGGTTTTAACCCCAAAATTCCTGACAGCAAATTACAACCATTTTTCATACTTTGTACTCATACCCCCCCCCCCCTCTCCCACCCCAGTTATTGCACACTTGGCTTGGATGAGAAGGATCAGTACTGAAAACCATGCGACTAAAGAGAACATGCTACACAAATATACAGGTACATGTCGATGCCATCCTGTTGACAATGTTGGCTCCATGCATCTGCAAGATCACCTTAAGTGCTGCCCATGGACCGAGCTACATGTATTGCTGGGGCTGAAAACATTTGTCAAACCAGATTCCTGATTGTTGCACTGTCGTACTTCCATCTTTGTAGGACCAGTTTAACAATGGCTGTTATCCTCACCGCATGTTTGGCATGTGGCTGCATGCATTTACCAGAATGGACTCCCGAGGGTCAGGCTGCAGTGGCTTAGGCATGGACTGGCCGGACTGAAGCCCCCCTTTGAAATTGCAGCTCCCACACCTCTCCCCCCCCCAGCCAGCCCCTCCCGAAAAAAGTTTCTGTCTATGCCACTGTAGCGCTGCTGTAATTTTTGTCTTTTTACGACAACCTTTACAGGCTTGCAGTACAGGTTTAGCAATAAAGGAAGTGCTCATGGTGGCCACAGCAGATTATCTATGGAGTAACCACCAGAAATACTGCTGCAGCGATACACCATGTCATGAGTGGGGGCCAGGTGCAGCTGTGCATTGCTGTGTCTGATTGAGGAGCTCATCTTTAGTTCTGTTACTGCTTTGCATTGAAAATTTGGAAAACTTGAATGGTTTGTGAGCCCCCCCCCCCCCCCGTCATAAAGGGCTTGTACTACATTGACCACATTAGTGTCTTTTCAAGAAAGCCCCTGGTTGGCTTAAGACCTTCGGGACACTGGCACTCAAAGGTGGGCTTGTTCAAGGTGTCATTAAGAGACATAGCACTGTGTATACCATGCTCATCATGTGAAATGCTGTCCAGATGGCAAAATTCTGATCATTGTATATAGTATGCTGTCACGAACATAATACAATGTGTGGTTGTTCTATTAGTCCTAATGCGAAAGTTGGCACTTGTAAGTCGTAATATCACAATTTGTGTTATTGTATAGGCAAGGTGCATAGTGCAAAAATGAATTATTGCTCTTGCTATTCCAAATGATGCAGTATTGTTCTGACAAACTAAATGACAAAGGCATTTTAGAGTCATCTCGGACATGTTGGATACAACTATCTAGTGGATGAAATCCTGATAACGCTGAATTACGTTTCATGCATGAAAAATGAGCTTTAGGTGTGTTCTTTCATGTTTTAGCCACACGTGATGCCGTTGCCAGTGCCGTCACCACCACCACCATTGCCACCACTGCACCAGGCCCTGCCGCCTCCAGAAGAGCCAAAGCCGGGGCCATGCCCACCAATACCACCCGCATCACACCCTGAAATTCCTACAGATGGTCTGCAGGAACCTGCCAGCCAGGTGCACACTGTTTATAGATTTTTTACAATTGAACTCCTTTTTTCTTGTGGTGTATAAATTGTCAAGCCAGCATGCTGTTCCTGTTAGATCATTTTGAAGGACTGTGGCTGTTACTTCGCTGAAGAGAGTGAGGGGTTCAACAGGACCGTACCTTAAAAGGCAACTCCAGCGACCTTTCAGTGTTCCCCGATCTTAGTGACATTTCCAATGTATGTTCTCCTTAGTACTGTAATAGTATATGCCACACCAGGCACTTCCAATTCATTTAGTTTTCCTGAAGATGAATTTGAAAAAATTTTGGGTACACTCTTGTGTGGGCCACCCTGTCTTGACGTAGTGGTCTCCTTGACGTACAATGCTGGCTACCGGAGCATTCAGACTGTCTAAAGCTAAACGGTGATGTTTCAGGGCTCAAATCATTGCATTCAAATTTATAAATGCTGGAGTAACTCAGTACATTATCAGATGGCCTCGCTGCTGACATTTTTCTGGCTCCATGTTTCTTATGGTGTCGAGGCTGTGATGTCATGCTGCTTAAGGTGTCTGCCTGTTCTGGTTTCGTATTGAACACATTGTTCACTCCATTATCGAAAATTATTTGCCGAGTTGCTGAACACAAGCCCATTCAAGGTAAACTGAGCCACCCTGTCTGCTACAGGGATATGAGAATACAGTAGAATCTCGTTAATTTGGCCCCTGTTAATTCGGATAATTCGTCAATCCCACACCGTCACTTCAAAAATGTTCATAGCCCTATGGCAACAAACATTCGCTAATTCGACGCAAAATTGCACGCGCACTGGTTAATTCGCACTGGAGGCAAGCCAGAGACGGCGAAACTGAAAACTGCATCTCGGAGGCCATAATATTTATCGCATAGCATTTTCTTTGCCACACGTGTGCAAACTTATGGTCTCAGAGATGGGCTCCGGCAGCAACGGTGCACTGTGGATGCCAATCACGGAGGCCAAGGAAAGCTCAAGAAGGTTCCATTAAACTTCCGGAGTGGAAGTCCCTCAGTCGCCTACGGGGCCAAGTGAAGCTGGCGGCAGCCACGTTACTAGAGGAAAAAGTATGCGGGCCTGCCTTAGACGGCAATGTATTAAGAGAGGCGCTCGACTTGTTTTGCAACCTAACGATGAAGCATAGAGACAGAAACCAACTTTATGCCTATGCCAATTACCAACGGCGTTTTCTAGTTGAGAAAAAAAATTTGCCGCGTCCGTACTCAGCTGTAGGCGTCGAGTAAAACAAAAGAACACAGCTGGCTGAGAGGTTCTATGCAAATCGTACTTGCTGGCTTACTCTGTCTGTTAGTAGAAACTAGGTTTTTGTGATGCGGTGATGCTATATAGTGCAAATACGAGGCACTTTGTGAGTTCCGGCTGGCGTAAAATGCATTCGTTCCTTTTGTTTAAGCATGTATCCAACCCATCGAGTACAGCGCATGCTTTCGGCATGTTGCCTGAACTAACCAGGCACTCTACTTTTTTTTTTAGGGGCGAAGCTCCTTATTGTTTGGGTCTGTCCGTCCGTTGTAGTAGCGCATTACTACTAGGAACGCGCTACTAGGAGAGCGCGTGTGGGAGGCGCGCCCTCGGCGCGTACCTCCCAGCGCGCGAGCTCTCTCACTCTTCCATCTGCTGTCTTGTGAGAGAGAGACAGAGAGAGCGAAAGGCGTGCGTTGACTATGGAAACGCTCTTTTTTCGATGAACGCGCTACCAGCTCGCAAAGAAGGAAAACGCGCCCTCACCCGCGAGAGACAAGCTTGACGCAGGCAGCGTCTTCTAGCGGGTTTCTTGATTGAAAAATACCGACTGCTCGCGCTGGAGAACCGTTCACCGGACACCCATATATATATATATATATATATATATAGGCACTGGATCTTGACTTGCAATGAAGTGCCGGTGGGAGATTTCACTTGTGCGTCGTTGAACCTTTAGGATTCGTAGCGTGCGCGTTAACTAAATTAATCCGGAACTCGGCACGATCTACGATGAACCTCCCGAGCTTCGCCCACTCATCATCATTCACTCCGTGGATATGCTGTGAATTTTTCATATTCCATGTACGTTCTTCCAAATGGTTTATTGCTCTTAGCGTTTGCAAAGTCTTCTCTGATCCGCGTCTATCAAGACCTGTTGGGTGCGTTCGGAAAACTTTACTTGTTTCTGAATGTAAACTTATACATAGGAGATTTCTTCTTACACGGGGGACACTCGCCAAAAAGCATGCACTTGAAGACAGAGGTCAGGTTGTTCAGTGTCACTAAAGCAGAGGTGATCGAGTGGCTGTTTTAAGCTTTCCATCCAACCCTCTGAGCACCACATGTTCTCAGTCAGAAGGCTACGCACAGTATTTTTTTATTTTTTTCTTCATTTTCGAAACCAGTAGCACGGAGAAACACGCCATACGTACGTGCTCGCTGCCTTTGTGCATTTGTCAACATGTACGCATGACAAATTCTGCGTCTATGCTCCGGAAAGATGGCCTTCCTCTGAAGTTCGCATACAAACACTGCAGGGACTATCCAATATGTGCATCAGACACGTGTTTTAGCAGAACTCGAGCCCGTAGCAAATCACGTATGCACACATCTCAAAACGAAGCACTAGCAAGTATTTAAAGCTTACAGTTAACCTTGATATAGGCGTAGGGATGTAATATATGGATGTGAACGTTTAAAATTGCCCTCTATTTTAGCAAAATGCACTGAAAACGGGCAGCCGTACGTGAAGAAAATGAGAAAAACTTGCACGTGAAATGTTCTTCCAGGGTTCCTCTCAACGCGATTTGTGCAGCCGAAAGCGACGCGAGAAGTCACCGTTGCCTTCTCAGATATTTAGATGCTTAGGAAAAGCAGGAGCGGAGCGCGTTGTCTACGCGCTCCGCTATCTGTGTGGTCTACTGTTTCCTTGAGCAAGATGGCGGTAACGGCTTCACTTTTGGCGGCACGCTGCCACTCCAGAAAAGTTATAACCTCGGGAAATTTAAGCCACATTTTTTTTTCGAAAAATTATGAAAGGGGACGCAAGGTGGTCTTTTTGGGAGCACGCATCTTCCTTTCATCGGCGGAAAAGGATAACAAAGAAGCAAGGCCTCAGATGGATAGCGTGTGGACCTGCAGGCGTCTGTTGTGCTTTCCCTCCGCACCCCCTCTTTGGTGCATTGTGACATATCGGCGTGTCGGAAGTGTCGGTCGGGCCGTAGTGGTGGTGTGATATATCCCCGTGCCGTGATGTGGGAACCGGATGAGGCATCCGACGAAGACTCGTACGATGAACAACGCCCGGTGCGTCGTACCGCAAAAGACCTCGGACGCTCTCGTCGTTCTAGAGGAGTTTTGTTAGGATGTCCCAGGCTTGCAATGCCTTGCGCTAGAGGGTTTGTCACATGCCCACAAACTAGTCCTTGCCGGCCAGCTAACCACAAAAAAACAAACAAGCATCACGGACTACCTCTCAAAGTGTAGGTATGCGATAAAGGAATTGTAAATGTGCGTTTTTGTTATGCATTTGTTAATTCGACATTCGGATAATTCAGACATTTTTTTTCACTCCCTTGAGATTAGGGATGGTAAAATCGATGAACGATTAATCGATTAATCGATTAAATGTACATGGTTAATCGATTAATCGTCATCGATTTCGCCCTTTGATTAATCGAATTAATCGATTAAAGCTCTTCGATTAATCGATTACGCCCCCCACCCTCCACACAACCCCAGCACTGCCCCTTGGCCGGAGCGCATGATTGCGAGGCGCGCGACGCCAAGACGCAGATGTCGAGCGCATATTTACGCGCAAGTAGAAGGAGCCCGGAGCCGCAGGCGGCCATACCCCATAGAGACAGAAATGAACTGTTGCCGATCTCCGTCGCCTACTTCGTTTTATTTAACTCCCAGATTTTACTTGCTTCTTGAGTAAGTGCCACATCGTAATATGCGCTGCTTATTTCTTGACCGGTTCAGTTCTTATTGCCGTTGTATTTTACTCCTTAGCGAAACAAAGATTGTTTGTCACCAATGAAAGAAAAAGAGATAATCTATTGGAAGGTAGAGAGGGTGGCCTGATCTAGTACGCCCCGGCCTTCTACTCTACTTTGGGGACAACGCAGCAAGGGAAAAGAGCGATGAAGCATGATGATGGGGATAAGAATGAATGATCCGTATATACATAATCAGACATGACTGCTTGCGCAAAGGGGACATGGACGCTAGTAATCATATTTCATTACGCTTGATACCAACTAGCCTAGCTGTCCGCCTTAACGCCTATATACCCTTTGATAACTGTAATGCTAGTTTCCCTGCAATGCGGTTAGCCCAACTTATGGCAGCTATTCATTTCTGAAAAACAGCGTGGTATGACGCCGAAAATGTCGACTCAGCTCTCTTGACATAAACACTCGTAGTAGTCAAACCCCAGCACGTGTAACTGGGACCTCGCCTCCACTTGTAACGTGACAGGGGCCACCATTAGTAGGGCGAATACGCTGTGCAGGGAAACGCGCTCGAGGATTATGAAAAAGGTCTAATAGTCGCATAATGGAGAGAAACCACTTTAGCTATATTTAAGTCTAATAGTCGCTTTTCATAGTCTAATAGTCGCCTTTGCAGTATACTGGCACAGCTGACGTTTATTCTAGCCGGGAGGGAAAACTCGTGTCACTATATTTCCCGCAGATGCCCTGCACTGATCGCCTGTTTGAGACCGGTATGCTGCTGTGCAATCTAGCATGAGTGACCACAAGGGAGAGATCACGTCAGTTCATGCTTATAGTATTATCGAGGGCTTCCACAATATCTAATGGACAAACCGAGAGTTGTTGCCGTCCCTACAAGAGCGAGCGTCGTTAACTTTCCTTTAGTCCTCGTCTCCTTTTTTTTTTACCTTTCTTGGGAATTTTCTCGCCCTCGGCCACACTGCATGTTTCCGGTGCGACTTTCCAACCAGTGTGGTCGCCGAAAGCGCCTCCAATTTCGGCTCACTCTAGTAGGCAGACTTCGAGAAAATACGACGTGCTGCCGAATTGTCCGTGGATCATGACCACTCACGGAATTTTGGATCCTTGACATCATCAAAGGACGACGGGCTCCCTGTGTTCAGTGGGCGAAACTGCGAATTTTCACGCAGCCGCTAATCCGCGCATGTGATCTCTAGCGCGTCGGATAAATACTTGTGTCGCTATCAAACACAAGCAACGCTTCTCAAACAACAAGGCATCATTTTTCAAGCACCTATAAAAAATTTCGATTAATCCATTAATCGATTAAAACATTACACCGAAAGCAATTAATCGATGAATGGCTAAATCGATGAACGATTAAAGATTAATCGATTAAAAATTTTGATCGACCATCCCTACTTGAGATCCGAATTAACGAGGTTTTATTGTATGGTGAAAAAAAAACGGCTGGAGCTTCCCTTTAAGCTAAACAAGGTCCTGGAAGTAATGCACGAGCAGGAGTTGCGTAACCAAAAAACCCATTGATGGCATGCTTGTGTGGCTTATTTACTCTTTCTTTTGCCTTATAGGGTGGAGATGCCAGTGGTGGACTGCCACTTCCCTTATTCACCACTGTGAATAATGAGGTAGGCAGCTTTACATTTTGAAAATTTGTGGTCTCTTGCTGTTTATGCATTGTCACTACTGTTTTTATTATCAAATTATTGAGCTAAATATACTAAATTGTGTTGTAACTTGCTCTGGCTTTGCTGGTTGTCAGCAGCCAGCACTGCCTGCAGTTCACCATTGAAAATGATTAACTCTGCTTGGTGCTTGTGTGGTGCTTTAAGCTGCATGGCTTTGGAACAAAAAAGTTGTCCAAGGTGAAAGCCTGTCACAGCAACCGCTGTATTGTGTCATGACAAGGCGTGGGAACACTTGGTGTGCTAAAGAAGAAATTGTGTTGGCACATTAATATGAAGCAGTATGTACTGGCTGAAAGATTTATTGAACTTGATTGTCATTGCCAGGATTAACCAATAGGACAAGGAAACCCACATACTATAGAAAAAATTTGTCAGTACCTGTGATACTTTGGTGCAGGTGGGCACCCGAGCCCTTCTCACATTGTCGGTTGTGAGTAAACTTGCATATAATTGCTAGGTGAACTCTCAAAGCAAGCTAGTGAGCTGGAAATTTTAGTAGCTCCTTTTTTCTAGCATGCTATACAACTGCTTTCTGCATGCTGTTGAGGTGAGTATTTTTGATCATGTTGAAGCTACATTATGGTCTCCGATTGCTAAATTGCAATTATGATACTGATATTATCAGTATCATTTTGACCCCTTAATTGCTCATTTGATGGTCCTGCACTTAGGCTGATTGTTGCAATCTACCTCTGCACAGTCTTTTAATATCCATACAATTCAATGACTGCTGACTTCCCATTCTGAGGTTAGTGGCAATATTGGCATTATTAGGTGTCATATGTGCCTCTATACAGCAAGAAACGCTATCCTTGCACTAACAGAGAAGGACCAGGGAGACAGAGCAGTGCTGCTACCTTTTGTTTCATCAAACCTACAAGCCCAGAACACTACATTTTCGGTCTGTATATAGACCCACATATGTTCTGTGTTACTTCAAAATAAGTCTTGAGGCAATATTAGAACAACTTTTGGTACATATGCCAATGTAATGAGAAGGCACTTGTGTGGGTGAATGTTGGATATAACAGCAACAGTTCCAGTATACATGAGCACAGCAAAAGATAACGTCCATAAACTTCCATAGTTGCCGCCCTGACGAAGACAAGTCCGCTTGTCGAAACGTTGGCTCCCGCGACATTCCCTGTTCAAAATTGTACTTTGCGATTTGTTCATTGATTCCATAAATTAGGTAACAACTAGCATTTTTTTTAAAGAAGCCATGTCTTCAATGTGATCGTTATTCCATGTAGGTACACCTGGGAAGTGGAGTCTACGTCAGTGAGCAGCAGTGGGCATGGCTCCTGTCTCGGCCAAAAGACTCGCTCTTTTGTAAAGAGACAACGAAGGCTTTGTGGGGCGTGGCGCAACTGCGCAACCGGAGTTTGACAGGCGCACCGTGCAGGCGGTTTGCGCGGCAAGAAAACCAGGGCCCACCTCGGAGGGCCCTCACCCCACTGAAGTTGGGCGCAGTTGCCAGTGAGTATTTCCTGCTTAATAAAATTTGTGTAGTCTATGACATTACATTTTATATCTGACAGATGAGACATCTTAGTGCTTGAAAAGGTCTCCACATTTCTTTTGCTCATTACTCTGCAGATGCCTTTGCTGAATATGTGCGGCGGAGGCCCATGGAGATTCCTGCACCTGACCGCCTAAAGAAGATGAACAGGTTTATAGCAGAGATGCTCAACGACCTCAATAAATAAGTATGTAAATATTTTAGCCTTGCTGCTTTCTTCGAATGGTGTACGTAACAATACGTGCATCCAATTTACCCAGACACAACTGCTTTTCACAAACATAATTATGGAATACATCACTGCATATGTTCATGTACACTACACACTCCACAAACTGGTATTCCTCTCTCAGTGTGACCTTTGTTACACACCATTTATGACCCCAAATCACAGGTCGGGCTATCACCTATACGACCCATATGTGATATATGGGACCAATTCCTATAGATCAGGAATAGGGCCTATATGACCTATTCGAGTATAGGCCCTGTATGACCTATATGTTAGGAATATGCCCTATATGCCCCATTTATCTCGATCAGGTCCTATACGGCCTATACATCGATACAGGACCTACATGGCCTATATCCAATAACATCGTATGAACGTGTCCCATATGTATAGATTTTTTCAGTAGGGGAGTGGCTTGTATATTCGTGCGATACGCGGAGATGGCACATCCATATCTACGGCATCGTGGGAGCGCGTTTCCGTCATTGCGTTAAGGAGAGAAAGTTTGTTGTACAAATAAATTACCGTACCCGGCAATGCGCTCGCAGTAAGCACCGCTGATGTGGGGCCCAGCTTTCGTGTAACATGCCCACGCCGCCGTCCTTACGGATGGCTTGCAGGTCGCTCGGTAGCAGTCATACTTCATGATAATATATTGGGATGTGTGATATATTCAATTCGCTACGTAGCTTAGCTTTCGTCATATAGCGCCCATCGTGTGCCTGACGAACGGTCGAGATGTTCCAGTCCGAGTAAGGCCAACCACTGTCGTAGGTTACAGAGCACTTCGAGGAATTCCGCATTCGCACAGCATGTGCAGAATGGAAGGGCAAATTGTCTTTTTTGATAAAGTATATGATCGAAAGAAATTAATAAAACGAAAATAACACGCCAGGCAAATGGCATGACAAAATGTAGCACGTGCTGCACACCAGCGCAAGCCTTGTTTTTCAGCCAAGCTTAGTTTCGCGTTTTTCCGCCTATAGGTCGCGCTCATAATTTTGAAATCGGTCAATTAAGTTCGTTTCCCGCGTTCTCCCTGCTCTCGCGCTGTCTGTTGGGACCTTTAATTACTATTGGCTTAACGCCTAGCGTTTCTTCGACACCATTTAACACGGTGATTTTTCTTCCTTTGTCGCCGTCTTTGCTTGCGCTTCCGATTCAACATGAGCTCGTAGAAACTTGGCAGAATCAGTCCTTCCATGCCTGATTTTTCATTTATTTTTCATTTACGAATGCAAACACCAGTCCACTATGAACACTGCGAATCACGGTTATGTACATACAGCCTACCTCAAGTAGGCCTGAGGTTTCCTTTGCACTGTATAACATTGACGTGTATGACCCGTGCCGCCAGTGCTAGTAGTTTGGTTAGTTTTCACCACGTAGTTGAATCGGTTTTAGCCGGGCGGTCGAATAGCGTGATCGACAGACACACACACAGACAGACGGACGGACTAAGTTTTTGGCGTTTAGGTATTACAAGAAATACTATCGCATTTAATAGGTTGATTCGGCCGATGAGAAGTTCACATTGTATATAATTCTGTGTCGTAAGCAAAACAAGGAGAATCCTTGTAGAAAATCTTTTGGTGCGGTCCGCGTTCTTTCATTATAAAACGTTATGGGCCATGCAACTCGGGCACGTAATGCTGTGCAATGGCAGACGTGTCATGCTGCTTTCTCTTCATGCGAAGGAAGATCCGACTACACTGACGATCTAGACAGGCGGTTAGCGTGAGTGTGGCGTTTTCCGGGCTTGTGCACGACTATCATATCGAGCTCTCGCAGTCTAAGGGTCGAACATTCTAATCGCACGGGTGAACCTTTAGAGTTCGTATGTCAGCATAGTCAATGATGCCTTCGTCAGTGATCATTTCGAAGTGGCGGCCACAGAAAGAGAGCTGATATTTCACGACCACCTGCACTACGGCGAGGCATTCTTGGTCGCGGAGCAATTGGCTTCTGTGCATGGGGGAACTCTGCTTGCAAAAGCGATCACTCTTTCTGCATCCTTGTGCCACTGCTAGAGTACGGCCCTGGCACAAACATGCTGCCATTACACTGAAGCAATAAAGGAGTTTTGTCGACAAAGTGAGCAAGCACAAAGGACATTTGTAAACAGTGCCGGAAATCAAGTGCAGCTTCCAGTTCCCCGCCCCACGCAAGGGCAACGCCGATCTCGGGATGTGGGGAGGGGGGGTACACTCTAAACACAGTAACCTTTGCTTCATATTATAGGTACACAAAAATCTGAAAATATGCTCCTTTACTAAACGTTAAAGCACTTTAACCTTTAGTAAAGGAGCATATTTACACTATTTTCACATTTTCGTGTATCTCTAAAATAAACTAAAGGTTACCATGTTTTGAGTGTAGTGATCAGCGATACAGTACGACCGAAGCCTGCAATACACCGCCAACAATATGCACAGAGGTGCATCGAGGCACAGCAATCTCTAGAGAGCCTTTTTATTTGGTGGTGCTCGGAACTGCGCGACAGGAGTAGGTTTCCCAGTATCTAGGCGGACACACAAGTGGCTGACAGTATGAGCGAGAAAGTGTAGCTCCTAAAGGCAAAAGTTGCATTTCTCCTTCTTTGGGGTGAGGCCGGCTGACTGCGCACACTGCGTACGAACCTAAAGTTGTTCGAGGTGCTCTTGAATCGTTGCGGAAAACGCTATGACGTCACTGAGATACACTGAGGAAGATTTTTACTTGAGCCCCAAAAAGGGGGCAAGGTATCCATAAACCGTTGAAGAGTAGCAAGTGCAGAGCACAAGGCGAAAGGCAAGACCTTGAACTCACATGGGTCGTTTGGCGTGATAAAAGCTGTTCTTTCAAGGTCCCTCCGGCATAGCCCAGATTTGCAATACCCGCGCTTTTGGTCAATTGAAGAGAAGTGAGAATAGTTTATTTGTAAGCCTACCATATTCCTTGCAGAAAAGCACGCATCTTTTTTTTTGTCCCGTGATTTCGCTTTTGATAGTCCGCACCAAAATACAGACTGCTGTCCCTCTTAACTAAATCTACAGCGGACGCCAAGGAGCACTTTACTGGCTTAAACAAACCGTTTTTAAATATATTGCTTAACTACAGTTGTATCGCATCACCTATGTTTAGGTACAAACAATGAGAATCTTGGCGAATTGCTCGCACTTTGTCCTCTATGATTATTAGGTGCTTGGACAGGGGCATTCAAATGAACCTTCACGACCCACACCAGTCGTGCGACCCTGCAAGCTCCAGCTGGTGTTGCGGCAAAGTAGAGCTTACACAATAGCACAGGTGCTGGGGTTTGTGTGCGGGCTTCTCGAGGATTGAAAAGGAATGGGAAGATCTGCGACATCGTAAATATAGGCCACAGCCGTGCCCTGTGGCACTTTCCGTTGCACTGTGCTAAAATTTGTTGACGAAGGAAAAAAGAAAAAGAAAACCGAGGCCTGCGCAGAGCCGAACACGCAGGAAAGTCACAGCGTAAGCTGTACTACAGTGACCTAGAATAACTTTTTCTAGTGCACCCACATGACGGTTGCAGCTGTGGCTACTTTGGCGCCGACAGATGGCGCTACCACTGCACCGTCAGCACCGCGGTGTGGCCCGCGCGGCAAGAGTGGTCGCATTTCGTCTTCGGTGGTTTTATGCCGAAATCGCGGGTTTACTGCGTCTACGCTACTAATTAGAGATAATTGACGTTTGGCAGTGAGCTAAGAAAGGTGACACGCGCCTTTCATGCTGCGCAGCTCTATCTGCCGGCCACTCCATTGCATTGGCCGCGAATTTGCCTTGCGAGCAAGAATACCGTGGTATGGCTAGAAATAGTTTTGCACGCAGTTGCATGAGCTCTCGCACGCACTCGCTGTTCGCGATATGCATAGTTCGGGGGGTAAATTTTCACATCAAGTTTCGGGGAAGTCCGCAAATACTGCTCCCTAGCAAACCGGCCGCGCACGAGAATCAAACCTTGTTGGTTCCACCGAGTCTTTTACGATTGACTTTAACTGTAGCATGAGATGCACGACAGAGGTGAACGGCCCATACATACAGTGGGGAACTCTTACGTCTAGTTCGACGGAACCTCGTGCTCGGAACTGCACGAACGACATCTACAGTTTGAAACGGGCCACATCTGAGCATGCGCAGCGTCACTGACGCCTTGCCTTCCAGTTCCATCCTTGTTGTTCTCCGAGGTCGCGACTTCTTTGGCCGGTAGAAGCGTTGTCAACTGTATAGCGCCGAAAAAAAGTGCATTCACCCGGACCGACGCGTTTTATACTGCGCACTTAATCTCGGTTCGCGGTACCACATCATACCGACAATGCGCCGCATAATGTATATTGCGCATCTGTCTGTGAGTTGTTCATAGCGCTTTGCATTTATTGCGGTGTGCTGTCATTGAATTTCATAAACCTAGTATTCATCACAACTCACCAACGATGCGTTGACTGCAAGAAATATAGTTTGGAATGCCCATGCATAGGACGATCAGTCGGTCCTTCGTCGGTCGTAGCACTGTCAGGCCGACGAAGGGGAGCATCAGCAAGCTCACCTTCCTTATGCAATGATTGGAGCACTCTATTACTGGAGCATCAGCAAGCTGACCTTCCTTATGAAATGATTGGAGCACTCTATTCAAATTTGAAAGTGCGAAATTCTAGAGCGGCCAAGAGCCAGCTTCCGAGCAGCCTGACGCGAAAAAAACCGCAGAAAACTTTATACAGTTTATAAGTGGGCGTAAATCTGTTGTTGGGACAATGTCACTGCGAACGGAGAATCAGAATGCAGCACAGCCTGCATCGGGCGCTGACAATGGTTCGCTTCGTTTCTTTTTTTCTTCTGCTCTTTTTCCACTAAACCGTCGATTCTGACTGCCAATGCAGTTGTTGCATCCGCGGTGATTACCAAGGAGCTAGAATGCAAAGCGGGCGCGTCTGTGGCGCTGTGCATGCTCAAATGTGGCCCGTTTGAAACTGAAGATGTCGCTTAGTGCAGTTCCGAGCACGACGCTCCGTCTTTCTAGACATGAGAGCTGACCACTGTACTAGTATGTAGCTAGTAGCTTGTATATACTAGTACTATGTATGTACTAGTAGCTTGCGCCTTTACATGCAAATTTAACCGTTTACGGCTGTTGATGCTACATAATTTTGATATTAAACGTTAAACGAAGAAAACTTCCGCCATTGACATACACTATATTAAATAATCTACGGCCATTCTTTATTAATTTATTTATTTTATTATTGATTTATTTAGAGACACCTTACCAAGCAGGTACTACGGAGGGGGGCGGGGAGAATACAACATAAAACGTAAGATACTCATTTATAGTAAGTTAGCTTCTTCTCCCGTTGTTCTTTGTCCGCTCATCCCGCTAGCAGCGAAACGGCTGAGAAGCTGCCAACCAGGGGACCGAAGGCGGGCTCCTTCACCTGCTGGCACCTTGAGGGAACGACTGCTCCGACATCTTGTTGTTAAAAACAACGTTTAATCATCAACCGCCTGTAACATATTTTCCCTGGTTTTGTCCACTTCTCGCACAGAAATACTCTACAGTCCATTCGGTGCAGCACAGAATGTCTCTTCCTCCATCTTCCGATTGGCTTGCTGTCGAGATGTTCCTCCTTACATTCCTGCGCCAAATCTCTTGAGGTCCTCCTGCCTCTTTCACGTCGATCGCCGGTGCACATGTCTCTCTCTCCTCGAAGTCTGGCGCTGGCCAGTCGTGGGAGCGTGCTCGGTACCTGGGTCTAATGGCCGAGCCGACGGCTCATCACCGTTAATTGCTTGTATGCCAGTCCCGCAGAGCACGTGTCGCCCCCGCGATGCTGGACGTCGCTCGTTTCCCCGACCACGGTCCTTTGTCCGCTGGCCGCGGCTCTCCGGAGGAGAAATCGGCCGTCACGCCGTCTTTGTGCAGTACTGGCCGCCGCAGGAGGGGGGACGCTGTCCGCGCAGAATGGCGACAGCGAGGGGCCTTCGGGTGGCTGCTGCACGCCCGCACAATACATAGCAGTTCGCGGTCCTTTGAATACTCAAATTTGTGTAAAACTGAATGAACCCAGGCAGCACGCCAACGCAGGACTGATGTAGGCGTGAAGTCGGCCAAAGTCGACAGCGATATTGGGCCTAAGTCGGCAAATCTTGCTTCACCCACATCTGCCCGATGATGGCCAGCCAGAATGGCTCCACTTGGCGAAGCCACCATGGGTCGAACTTGGCCAGCCAGCGTGGGCGGAACTTGGCCAGCCAGAGTGGGCGAAACTTGGCCAGCCAGAGTGGGCGAAACTTGGCCAGCCAGCGTGGGACGTCGCATCCGCGCTCCCGTAAGGACAGCAGACTCTCAGCAACCCGTTGGGCGAGCGGCGGGCCGCGTTCCTCCCTGGCGAGCAGGCGCAAGGCCGGTTTAGAGCCGCCGAAAATCGCTGCGCTCGTAACGGCCGGCGACTCAAGGAGGAGGTCAGCAGCCAATTGTTGCCCGATCAGTTCCGCTGTCGTGGAGGAAGCGCAGTAGCTAAGTCGGCACTGCTTGTCCACGCCGAGCCCGGGAGCCGTGCCGGCAGCAGCGGCGGAGCAGTGCTGCAGCACTGACCCGTCGGAGAAGACATGGACCCTGCCGGCGAAGTCGTCTTGCATTCGCGCCGCCGCCTCCTGCGCGATGGCACCGTCAGGTGTGTGACGCTTCGTGCTCATTCCTGGGAGGTTCAACAACACGCAAATGGACACTGCGGTGGGGTGACGGCCAACGCGCACAGGTCACGGGGTCATCGACGACAATGCTGTTGTAGCGAAGAAGAGTGGCGCGCCTTATGGACGCAGTATCATCACCGTCTCACCGACGAAGAAGTGCTCGCGCTCTCGGTGTCTGACGCTCGCCTGAGACGGTCGCTTTGCTGCTTCGGCAATAAACCGCCTTACATATTTGGTGGAGCTGTGCTGGGTCTTTCCCCTCAACCCTGGAACTACGCACTCGGAGGCTGCCAGCCATCATGCCTGACGACGCCAGCCAAACACCACCCCCGGCATCGCCAACACTGATTTGCCCTGGCTCCATGCGTCAGCGAGATCCTCCGATCTTCAGTGGCTCCGACGAATACGACGTGGAAGACTGGCTGTCAGTGTACGAGCGGGTGAGTGCGCATAATAAATGGGACGATCCTCAGAAGCTCAGCTACGTCAACTTCTACCTGACGGGTGTCGCTAGCGTGTGGTATAACAACCACGAATCTGAGCTTCGTAACTGGTCGGATTTCAAGGCGCGCATTACGCAAGTCTTTGGTCGCCCCGCGGTGCGGAAGCTCCGTGCCGAAGAGCGCTTGCGCAGCCGTTCGCAGCTACCAGGAGAAAGCTTCACGAACTACATTGAAGACATCGTGGATCTTTGCAAGCGCGTTGATCCATCAATGACAGAGTCCGACGAAATCCGCCACGTCATGAAGGGCATTGAAGACGACGCATTTCAAATGCTCCTCTCTAAAAGCCCACGGACCGTCGTCGAAGTTGCTGAGCTTTGTCAGAGCTATGACGAACTCAAGAGGCAGCGTCTCCTTACTCGACGTCCTCCCACGCATGACGCACCTGTCTCAAGTTTGGCAGCTACAACTAGCCACGAACGCCTTCTCGGCGAAATCAAGGACTTCATACGCGCTGAAGTCGCCCGGCAGCTGTCTCTCCTGAGCGCCGTCCCAGGGCCCACGCCATCGCTGGCTCCTAGTTTCCGCCAGGTGCTTCAAGAGCAAGTGGCGGAAGCAATCCAGTCGCCTCGTGCAGCGCCACCAGCGCCGGCGCCGCTGAGCTATGCGGAGGTTGCTGCACAGCCACCTCAACAGACCTTTTCAGCTCCGCCGTTTGTTGTACCGTCACGTCCAGTACATCCTGTGTACGCCGCCGCACCAGTACCTAACACGGGATCCTGGCGTACACCCGACAATCGCCCGGTCTGCTACTTCTGCGGGATCCCTGGTCACGTGGCGCGGCTTTGCCACCGTCGCTTAGGTCTTCAAGGTAATCACCGACCTGTCCGGACCTACGGTGCTCCATCTTCGCCCTTCTCGCCGCCGAATGCCTCGCGTTTGCCGCCTACATACAACGTCCCTCCTGCTGCCCGTGATTCTCGCTCGCCATCTCCACGACGTCGTTCGCTGTCCCCCATGCGTCGTCGGCCAGCTTCTTCGGAGCAGGAAAACTAACAACCGCAGTTCTAGAGGCGAGAACTGCGTTTCTGTCGACTAACACAAGGCCTCGCTCATCATCTCCGACGAACGTAATCGATGTACTTGTAGAAGGAGTTGCTGTAGTTGCATTAGTGGACACGGGTGCTGCCGTTTCCGTGATTGCAGAATGTCTTTGCCGCAGGCTTCGAAAAGTAACGACGCCCTTCTCTGCATTGTCACTACGGACAGCAAGTTCACAGTGCATTACCCCTGTTGCTGCATGTACTGCCCGCATCGTGATTCAAGGATATCCGTACACAGTAGAGTTCGTCGTCCTCTCATCTTGCTCATACGACATCATTTTGGGATGGGACTTCCTTTCCGATCATCAGGCCGTCATCGACTGTTCTCGCGCCGAAGTTGAATTTTCTCCGCTTTCTGATATCCGTTTACATGCGCTCGACGATCTCGACGACAAAGTGGTCATGACCGAGGATATCGAGATTCCGCCGCACTTTTCGGTGATTGCGACAGCGTCTACTAATTTCGTCACCGATACTACTGCCCTCTTTGTGCCATCGTCCATTTTTGTTCTACGACGATGTGCACTACCCTTCGCTGTCCTCACTGTAAGTCGTGGCTGCACTCAACTCCTCGTCTCCAACGCTGAGGCCGTGCCCCTCACGTTATATCGTGGCGAGTGCCTTGGACGTCTCCAGTGTGCCGAGTCCGTGGTTACCTTCGACGCACCATTCGACAGCACCTGTACCAACGTCAATACGTTGGCTTACAGCTCATTACGCTCCCAGCCTATCCCAGATATCTTTGATCGATCACTAGATGCCCACCTGAGTCCCTCTCAACGCTCCCAGCTCCTCTGCGTGCTACGGAAATACCTCTCCACGTTCGACTGTCACCAGAAGCCACTAGGTCGCACAACGACTGTATATCACAACATCGACACTGGCACCCACGCGCCATTGCGCCAGAGGCCCTACCGTGTGTCCCATGCAGAGCGTAGTGTTATTGAAAATCAAGTGACCGAAATGCTTGAGCGTGGCGTCGTGCAACCTTCCAGCAGTCCCTGGGCGTCACCGGTAGTTCTAGTGAAGAAAAAAGACGGCTCCATCAGATTTTGCGTTGACTATCGACGTCTGAATAAGATAACTCGTAAGGACGTCTACCCCTTACCACGCATCGATGACGCCCTCGATTGTCTGCAAGGCGCCGAGTATTTTTCCTCGCTCGACTTACGCTCAGGCTACTGGCAAGTACCTATGAATCCGGCCGATCGCCCGAAGACCGCTTTCATAACGCCAGACGGCCTATATGAATTTAACGTTATGCCATTCGGGCTTTGCAATGCCCCTGCAACTTTCGAACGAATGATGGACAATCTCCTTCGTGGACTAAAATGGAAGACATGTTTATATTACCTCGATGACGTCGTCGTATTTTCTCCAGATTTTCCAACTCATCTGTGCCGTCTCGAAGAAGTCCTACAGTGCATCACTGACGCAGGCCTCCAGCTCAATTCGAAGAAATGTCGCTTTGGAGCCAAGCAGCTTACAATACTCGGACACGTAGTATCAAAAGATGGCATTCTACCAGACGCCTCCAAACTTCGCGCCGTCACCGAGTTCCCAAAACCCACGTCCCTAAAAGACCTCCGAAGCTTTATTGGGCTTTGTTCTTACTTTCGTCGTTTCATCCGGAATTTCGCGACCATCATTGCTCCCTTGACTCGGCTACTTCGCGGCGACGCGCACCTTTCTACTTGGTCTCCTGCTTGCGACGAAGCCTTTACAACATTGCGCCGTTTGCTAACTTCGCCTCCCGTACTGCGCCATTACGACCCTTCGGCCCCCACGGAAGTACATACCGACGCCAGTGGCGTAGGTCTTGGTGCAGTCTTCGCCCAGCGAAAAAGTGGGCATGACGAATATGTCGTCGCTTATGCCAGTCGAACGCTAACCAAAGCAGAAGCTAACTACTCCGTCACCGAAAAGGAGTGCTTGGCCATCATCTGGGCCCTTGCGAAATTCAGACCCTACCTGTACGGTCGCCCCTTCGACGTCGTTACAGATCACCACGCTCTCTGTTGGTTATCGACTTTAAAAGATCCGTCTGGCCGCCTTGCACGATGGGCTCTTCGGTTACAAGACTTTGACATACGCGTCATTTACCGGTCTGGCCGTAAACACAACGACGCGGATGCTCTCTCTCGGTCGCCTACACCACGTGACACGGCTTGCATTTCTGCCATCGAGTCGGCGTCGACGGCGTTTTCATCACAAGTGGTCGTCGACATGGCTCAGGAGCAACGCCAAGATCCGTGGATTGCGGCGCTTATGGATTACCTTTCTGGCACTTCAACAACTAGCCCTTCCCGCGCTGTCCGCCGCCAAGCTTCTCACTTCGCGTTGCGGGATGGAGTTCTCCACCGTCGCAATTACGATTCCAACGGCCGCAAATGGTTGTTAGTCGTCCCCCGCCAACTGCGCACACAGGTCTGCTCTGCTCTCCATTCCGACCCGCAATGTGCCCATGCTGGCCTCTTCAAAACTTACGCCAGGCTCCGCACGCGCTTTTATTGGCGCGGCATGTATAATTTTGTGCGAAAGTACATTCGCTCGTGTACAGCGTGCCAACGCCGCAAGCTTCCTGCTCCTCGTCCTTCTGGTCCATTGCAGCCACTTCCTTGTCCGTCTCGTCCGTTCGACCGCGTCGGCATAGATCTCTACGGTCCTCTTCCCTACACACCTGCTGGCAATCGCTGGATTATCGTCGCTGTAGACCACCTCACGCGCTATGCAGAAACGGCAGCATTGAAAACAGCGACAGCCCGCGACATTGCGTTCTTTCTTCTGAATAACTTCATCCTTCGTCATGGCGCACCACGAGTACTTCTAAGTGACAGAGGGCGCGCATTTCTTTCAGAAGTTCTCAACGCTCTTTTGGCAGCTTGCCGTACCATCCATCACACCACTACAGCTTACCATCCGCAGACGAACGGCATAACTGAACGGTTCAATCGCACACTGGGCGACATGCTATCCATGTACGTTGCATCGGACCACACCAACTGGGACCTCGTCTTGCCGTATGTAACGTACGCATATAATACCGCCTCACAAGCCACAACGGGATTTTCCCCATTTTTCCTTGTGTATGGCCGTGAACCTACCTGCACGCTCGATACGATTCTCCCCTACCGCCCTGACCCATCAGAGGGCACGCCTCTGTCCGAAGCCTCCAAGTACGCCGAGGAATGCCGTCAGCTGGCCCGTTCGTTCACGGCGGAAGACCAAAGCTTCCAAAAATACCGTCGCGATGATGACCGTACTCCTACCGCCTACCAGCCGGACTCATTAGTTTGGTTGTGGATACCTTCAAGCACCCCTGGTCTCTCCTCGAAACTCCTCGCCAAATATCATGGACCCTACCGCGTCGTTCAACAGACTTCGCCTGTCAACTACGTTGTCGAGCCGGTCACGCCGTCCACTGACTTAAGGCGTCGCGGACGGGAGACAGTGCACGTTCAGAGGTTGAAGCCGTACCACGACCCCCTCATCCTAACCACGCCTTGAGTCGCCAGGATGGCTCCTTCTTCTCCAGGGGGCAGTTGTAGCGAAGAAGAGTGGCGCGCCTTATGGACGCAGTATCATCACCGTCTCACCGACGAAGAAGTGCTCGCGCTCTCGGTGTCTGACGCTCGCCTGAGACGGTCGCTTTGCTGCTTCGGCAATAAACCGCCTTACACTGTCATAAAATTCCACCGTCCGCCCCACGCGCGAGTGCGGTACCCGCCGCAGTCTGTCGAGGAGGGGGGCGGCACTAGGCGCGCTATGGAGTCTCTCGATATGACACAGCGCACGCATGTCTGCCGTGAGAGATGGGGGCCACGCACGAGCCTCCTCGAGGGTGTCCGCCAACGGGAGCTGCGGGGCATCCCGTGGCACATGGGGAGCACTCGCCGATGGTCCCGGTCAATCAGGCGCCACTGAAGCACAGGCACACTGCAGAGAAGGAGGGCGTAGAACGCCAGGGACAGCGCCATAGCCTCGTAGATGGTACACGCAAACGAGGGAGGGCAGCCATTCCCGCGGGCCAGCAGCCCTCGCACAGCGCCCTCCACGCGACGAGAGTCCTGCCGAATGCGCCGCACCGCGGGGGACCACCGTGGTGCGGCGCATTCAATCGTCAGCCCGAGGTAGCGGACGCACTTTCGCCAGGAGGTTGGCGCACCATGGAGGTAGAGGCATGGCAAGGTGCGACGCCGAGATGCACGAGGGTGCACAACGAGGGCCTCGGTCTTCGAGGGCGACAACGTGAGGCCAATGCCGTCGGTGAATCCGGCGACACGCTGGAGAGCGTCCTGCATGCACGCACGCACCCTGTTGCACTGCCGCGTGGGACTCCGCACGTAGAAGGCGACGTCGTCGGCGTAAATCGCCGCTCACACAGGGAAGCCGCCCGTGCTCGGGAGGGACTCGATGAGTGGTGCGAGCTCTAGGTTGAACAGAAATGGGCTGAGCACACTTCCCTGTGGCACGCCCGAGTTCACCAAGCGTGGCGAGCTCGTCGCTTTCCCCACGCGCACACAGAACGATCGGTCGTCGAGGAAGGCCTGCACATAGCGCAGGAGTTTGCCCTCAACACCGAGCGCGTGCACTGTGTGGAGGATGGAATCGTGGGGCAGCATGTCGAATGCCGACTTCACGTCGAGGAGGAGGAGGATGGCCATCTCCCTGTCGTGCAGCGCCTGTTCGAGCATGCTCACCGTGGTGGCGAGACAGTCGGGACATCTCTGCGAACCGCCGAAGCGAGTAGTCGCTTTTTTCGGAGCTCCAACGACTTCGGCTTTCTCCCTAGCGCCAGGTGCGCCTCACAGCTACGCTCCTGCCGCGCCTGGTCGTGCCGTACTCGTGCCCACGAGTACGGGCGCTCAGCGCACCCGTACCCTTGCGCGACGGCTCCCCGAGCTTGCCACGCAACGAGGAAGAACTCCCTATTCAACGGCGACGTCCACGGCCCCGCCATTCGATTGACCGGAGTCGCCACTCTACCTACGAGCGCGTGAAAGCCCTGCCACGTGGTCGGCACTACCTCTTCGCCGGTACCTACCTGCCCTGACACACCGCCGGTGCAAAGTGAGTCCCTGCGCTCCGCGCTTTTAGATGCGAAGCAGCTCTGACTAGCCGGTGTAACGCTGTCCCTCCGTCCGTACGAACGCGCCGCAACGCGCTCCCCTCGCCGCAGGTGTTGGAGCGGTGCCAAGTAGGTCACGCCGCAGCTGCGCGTTGACGTCACGCTCCCCTAGCAGTGCGCGCTGACGTCGCTCTCTCCCTCGCATGCCGCGCGCTCGCCGCAGCGCCCGGAGCTGCCGCCTGACGCAAATCTTCGATGAGCGCTTTCCCAGCTCGCAAGGAACGAGAACGCCCCTCGCCCTCGAGAGACAACGCTGACGTAGGCAGCGTCTGCTAGCGTCAAACCGATGCAAACGCGACACCTAGTAAAACCGATGCAAACGCGTTGTGCACCCTTCGTGCTGCTTCGCATGGCCTCATGGTCCCCTTTAGCGGGAGATGGTGTAAATTTTTACATACCTCCCTTTGCGCCGATTTTGTGCCGTGAGCTACGTCGCGTGCGTACGCCTCCCTACGAGCACGACACGCATTCCGGAGCGCGTTAACTCCGCCGAGCATTTTTGTGAACTACGCTGTGCACGTGGACTACTGTGTTTCGAGTCAGCCGGACATTGTTATACAGTTTTTGACACTCTCAGGAACGTCCGCTGTTTACTTTTCTTTTTTTTTCTTTCTATTTTGCGGGCATATCCTGAGACCTATCGCGAGTGCGTAGAGCGTGTTTGCGGGTGCGTAAGATAGCGACTCCCCTCACCATGAACAGTCGCTATGTCTGCTAGCCAGAGGCGAGGAAGCTCGCGGCCCCACGTGGACGGGCTCACATCCGTTCGCGACGCCGCCGCACCGCGAGCTCCCGCTGCGCTCAAGCAAGGAGCGACGACTCAATGGCGATTGCCAGTCCGCCACGCGTCCCCCTGACTAAGGCCAGGTTTGACGAGCTGGACGCCACGCAACAGGAGATGCCATTTTCCAGTGGCGTGAGGACGTCCAGGCCGTGCTACTACAAGGATCTGCGAGCGAAGCAGCTGCGCCCACCTCAGAGCCTAGCAGTGTCCCCCTGCAACCCTGCTCCGACGAAGAGGAGGAGCACATGGACAGTTCCACCTGCCGCAAGCGCCACCGTGGCCAGGAGAGCGGTGATGATGAGGAGGGGCCGCCCAAGCAGCTAGCCATTTCCTCCGACCTCGAGCAGCCTGATGACGGGGGAGTCGTCCTTGACTGCCAGGCTGCTTCATCCACAGATGCCGCGAGCCTCTCTGGTGCTGCCCCGCGAACAGAGGAGCATAGCGGCGACATCATGAGCACGGGAGGCCCACCTTCTGTCGACGGCTGTGCGGTACCTACTACCGCATCTGTCTCCGTAGCAACATCACCTGACATGCTGCTCGGTGCCGCAACGAGGTTGATGTTCTTGCTGCAGCTGCTAACGATGGGAAGGAAGCAGCATTGGAGGTCTCAGGGGAAGCCTTGGTCGAGGCGACCATGCCTCCTACCCCCTCGGCAGCGTTCCTCAAGGACCCCTCACGCCCTCCCATCTCGGCGAATCCCCGGAAGAAAAAGAAGCGCCTGCCCCAGCCTCCCCCCGCTCCGCATGGTGTAGCGGCTGCCTCCTCCTTCCCCGGGGACTCGCACACGCAGACAGCCAGCACTGTCACTACCAGGACAGTGCCCCCACCATCGCCAGTCCCTCCGACCTCCCCTCCAGTCAACCAGGAGGGTTTCCAGATGGTCCTCAACAAGGCAGCATGCAGACGAGATAGTGTAATGAAGAAGAAGCCCCCCGTGCACAGCCCTGCAGCCGTATCGCCAGCGCATCTGAAGTGCTCGTGCTCGGTGTGCTTCTTCTTCAGGTAGGGCAGCCGTCGCATCGGCTGCCCTACCTGTGGACCCAGCAGTGGTGGGGACGGTCCTGTTCCGGCCCTCTGCTGCCGGAGGCTCGTTCCGCAGTTCCCCGAGACTCTGCCTGGCCCAGGCACTCTCGTTGCTACCGGGTGTGACTGACATCCGGGCCAACCCCCACAGTAACATCGTGGCGGTGGATGTGACCTCAAAGAAGTGCCTGGCAGAGCTTCTAGCACTCACGGAACTGCGGGGCATTCCGGTGGCTGCCAGGCAACCCGCTGACCGCCGGACAAGCATCGGCTTCCTCCACGGGGTGGACGGTGACCCTGCTACTGACAGCCTGCTGCCCGGCCTGCAGACTCCACTCCAGGTGCTGTCCGCAAGGAGGGAAGGCCGCACAGTCACCCTGCACTTTGATGGGCCAGTTCCACCAGAGCAGGTGACACTTTTCAAGGTGCGGCTCCCTGTGCATCCAGCCAGACCTCGCCCCCTCGAGTGCCGGCAGTGCGGTTGGTACGGCCATGTCAAGGAGATATGCAGCTGGCCGGGTGGCTGCATCCGCTGTGGCCAGACCCACGCAGAGGGGGTTGCATGCCAGCCGCCACGTTGTGTCAACTGCAGCGGCCCTCATAGAGCAGACACACCCGACTGGCCCCTGTGGCAGGAGCAGAGACGGGTCGCCACCATAATAGCCTCCTAGACGACTGCTCTATCCAGGCAAGCAGTCGCCGCGGCGGTAAGGGGGGAGGCCCGCTCGTACGCAAGCGCAGTGAGGAATGACATCCGCCCTACTCCACCCCTAAGCAGCCGCCACCAGCCACTGCCTGCAGGTGCTGCCATGTATCCCGCCATGCCCACGGTCCCGGCAGCTGCTCCCTCTGGTCCGCAGCCTGCCGCCGACATCCCTGCTCCCGTGCCGCAACCTGCAGCCCCAGCCCCTGCCGTCGAGCCTGCTGCCGCTGTCCCCTGGGCCCAGAACCCAATGGCACAATGCTTCTGATGTTCTGCCAGGCCGCGGATTCCATGCTGCCAGCCAATCATCCCGCACGAGGCTTCCTCCAGCAGGCAGGGGCATCGCTGATATCATCCGCCCACAATGGCTAGCCCTACAGCAAGGACCAGTCACCGCCGCCGCCCGAGTGTCCTCCAGTGGAACACCAACTCCCTGCGGCGGCTGCAGGCGGATCTGTCCCTTCATCTCCTGCAGAGCAGCTACGACGTCTTGGCCCTGCAGGAGGTGTACGTGGTGGCGTCGGATGTTTGGCTGCTGGGCTACGTGGGCTACCCCAGTGTGATGTCCTGCACTGAGGAGACCTGCAGTGGTGTGCCTTGCCTGGACACTGTGCACTCTCAGGGGCGGCCACGCTGCGCCATTTACGTGTGCCGCGTACTGGCCCACGCCCCCATAGACGTGTCTGACGTCACTAGGGGTGCCCTGGAGTGCTGTGCAGTCCGGGTAAGGACATCGCCGTGGCCTCGGTGTACGTACGCCCGGAGCAGCGGTGGGATGCCAGTGACCTGCTACAGCGGGTGGCTCGGCTCGGCGGTGATTTCCTCCTCTGTGGTGACTGGAACGCCCACCACACCAGCTGGGGAAGTCGCCACTGCTCTGTCCGGGGGAAGAACCTGGTGGATGTCATTCACCAGCTCGGACTTCAGGTCCTAAACACCGGGTCCTTCACGTTCGTCCGCCGAGCAGGCCGGGCCGTGTGCACTGCTATCGACATCAGCCTGGCCAGCCGTGGAGTCCGCTACGACTGGGCGACGGAGGCTGACTCCTGGAGGTCAGACTATCTTCCCATCCTCGTCAATCCGGCGAACGGGAGGGCCCCGAGGACACGGCAGTGCACGATGGTTGACTGGAAAGCATTCAGGACGCAGCTACAGGGGGCCCCTGACGACCAGGACTTCCTGGGCCTGGTAACAACTGCAGCTGAGGCAGCAACCATAACGACCACGGTGCCAGCAAAGCAACCTTTTACCGGACCTTCGCCACCTGAACCTGAGAGCTACCCGGCACCAGGCAGAGCGGCGCTACCTGCATAGCCGATGCCCTGAACATCGCACTCTATTCAACAGAGTCGATGCAGCCTCCCAGCGACATGCCAACCATCGCCGAAGGCAGAGCTGGCAGGGCATCTGCCATTCCATCACCCAGGCAAGGGGCAGCACGTGCGGGTGGCGACTCCTCCGGTAAATACCAACGGACCTGCGGCACAGCAACCATTCCTTGTAGTGGCCATCCTCCTGGGTATCAGTGAAAAGGCGTTGGCAGAGCAGTTTGCAGACCGCTTTGCCGCACCTCCACCAATGCCTGCAGCAGGCACCACGATCCGCTGCAACCCAGGACACCGCAGGGGTCTCACCCTGAGTGGACGGCCAGGCTGATCGCAACTTTGTGTGAGCAGCCTCTCACCCAACACGAGCTGAATGCTGCCCTGGCCAGGGCCAAGCGCTGCAGCGCCCCAGGAGCCGACGGCATCACCTACCAGATGCTGCGCAACCTGGATGCTACAGCACGGCGTCGCTCCTGGTATCCTTCCACGAGGTCTGACAGTGCGGCACCCTACCCGAGGCATGGTTGGCAGCGGTGGTGGTGCCTGGACGTCCTGCAGCATCCATTTTGCTGCAGCACCCGTGTCGCTCAACTCTACTACCTGCAAGCTCATGGAAGCCGCACCTCGACCAACGCCTGCAGCAGGCACCACGATCCGCCTGCAACCCAGGACACCGCAGGGGCCTCAACAGAGTGCCAACAGGGGCCTCAACAGAGCACGCCTGAGCTGGATTGCAGGGGCAGCGGGCTTTCTGCCGGAGCAACAGACGGGCTTCTGCCGGCACCGCTGCACTGCGGACTCCATCACACATGTGATCTCTGCACTGGAGGAGGCCAAGAGTTGCGGGGAGGTGGCCCTCCTTGTCCTACTGGATGTTCAGAGTGCCTTTGATGGCCTACCTCACGTGGCCATAGAGGGTGCTCTGGACGCCCTCGGAATCACGGGCTGCCTCGGAGCCTTCATCCACGCCTTCCTGGCTGGGAGGACATTGCAGGTGCGCGTGGGGCACCATACGAGCTCCCCAAGGCCGGTGACAATGGGGTCCCGCAAGGCTCTTTCCTGAGTCCTTTCCTATTAAACCTGGTATTGGCGGCTCCTCCATCATCACTACCGGTTGACAGGCACCGCCCCACACAGTGCTCTGTACGCTGACGATGTCGCACTGTCGCCAGAACATCGAGTCCATGAGGCGGCCCCTCCAGCGATCCCTGGACGCAGTCGCAGCCATCTTCCGGGGGATCGGGCTTGCGGTGTCACCGGCCATGACTGAGGCACTCATGGTGCATCCCAGGGCAGCCGCCAGGACCGCTGTCCGTCGGATGGTGATCGACGGCCGGCAGATCCCATGGAGACGAGTGGTCACGTACCGGGGATTGAAGATTGATCACCTTCTCACCTGGGTGCCTGCATCCAATATGGCCAACTCCAGGGCAGCCACGACACTGGCAGCCATCGGCAAGCTCCAGAGCCGAGGAAGGGGCTGCACGCCACATTTGGCCCTGCAGCTTCACCAGGGAGCGCTCACGACGGTCTTCCTGTATGCCCTGCCAACAGTGCTCCTCTCAGCATATCGGCGGGAGATCCACGAGCGCCAACACCAGCTGGCCCTACGACGCCACGTGGGACTCTCCCGCCAGTCACCAGTGGCTGCCACACTCGTGGAGGCCCAAGTCTGGCCCCTGTACTTGCTGATGCTGCGCCAGGCCCTTCACTAGGTGGACCGTCTCCACAGGGCCCCTGGAGGAAGCGCCCTCCTCGGGAGATTACGCAGTCGCCCTTCCGCGCGGATGGGGCAGATCTGCGCCCTGTACGAGGAGATGGTGCCCCAACATCCTTGCCCTGTGCAACCTCCACCCCTCACCTGCAGCCCCTGGAGGTCCACCTGGAATTGGAGCGCCTCACCAAGAGGTGCACCCCAGCATGCCAGCTCCAGTAGGCAGCCATGGCAAAGATCCACGAGCGACTGCGGGGACACCTTCTCCTATTCACGGACGGGTCCATTCTGAACTCCCCCCGCTCGGCCACGGCTGCCTGCGTGGTCCCTGCCACAGAGACTACACTGGCCTGCCGCATGCCCTTCCATACCAGCTCGATGGCCGCAGAGCCTGCAGGACTCCACCTGGCTGCTGACCATCTGGCAGTCAGAATGCCCCAGCAGCCCGTCGCGGTCATCAGCGATTCCCGGCCGGCCCTGCAGGCCCTTCTGCATCCAGAGCTCGCCGGCATGACCGTGGCACTACTCCATGCCAAATTTGCAGCCATCAGCGCCGGTGGCGTCCGCCTGTCCTTTCATTGGCTGCCCTCACACGTGGGGATAGCCAGCAACGAGGAGGCAGACAGTGCCACCAAGGCGGCCCATCCCAGTGCCCCTGTGACCTCTGCAGTGGCAGCCGCAGACTTCACCAGGCAGCGCATCCGGCAGCTCCCGCAGTCGATACACCCGGACAAGCGGGTGTCCAGCGGAAAACCACCCCCGCTACTCCCGGGTTCCGGCCTGGAGTGGAGTGACAGGTGCCTCCTGCTACGAATCCGGACGGGCAGTGCCTGGCCAGCGGCCAGGATGCATCTTCGGGGCCGTCGAGCATTACTGGCCTGCAGCCGGTGCGGGGCTGACGAGACCCTGGAGCATATCATATGCACCTGCCCGGCGCTCGCTCCTGAACGCCGCCTCCTCGAGAGGCGGTATTGACTACTGGGACTGCCTACCTCATCGGCGGACCACTTCCTTTTCCCGGCGGGGCACGCTCTCCCACGGACGGACGGCACTTCCTTACAGCTCCCAAACCCCCACTCTCCATCTCTCACCCTCCTTTTATGTCCCATTCCCCCCCTAAGGCGCTTCACCGTGTCCCCAGCATGGGAGACAGAAATTAGCGTCTCTTCCTATCTTCAAGAATCACTATATATATATATTGTAGCGAGTTTGATGAAGGCAGGTTAATAAAACAAGGCGTTTATTTGGAGCGAACCTGTGCTCACAACTCAGTCACAGCCTAGCAAGAGAGACGCGTTCTAATGCTCGCGTCGTACCGTCGTCTTCTTCTTCTCTCCGTCGTCTCGTGCCAGAGGCGCGCGCAAGCCGGGATGAGCGTTGCCTGTGGTTGGTGAAATGCACCTTGCCACAGCGCGCGAACTTCCTAATATAAGAATGATGGCGGGCTATTAGAATGCGGCCAAGATGTCACGGCATTATCCCCCTCCTGAGACGCATCGTCCCGATGCGGGGGCAAGGCAAGAGTTCTTATTTTGTCCGTTGCGTTCACGTCCTTTCATAGAAGCGTTTCATGCGAACAACATGCACAACCTCCGTAGGTTTTCGGTGTCTTGGGCTTTGATGACCAGCGGGTTTGACTTCGTAATTTACGTCACTTATACGGCGGAGTACTTCGTAAGGGCCGAAGTATCGGCAAAGGAGCTTCTCAGACAGTCCACGACGTCGCACCGGCGTCCAAATCCATACTTTGTCACCGGGCTGGTAATTCGGTTCACTACGACGCTGGTTATACCGGCTAGAGTCGACACGTTGTTGATGGCGTATGCGATACCTTGCCATCTGTCGTGCTTCTTCAGCTCGTTGCAAGAAATCTTCCAGATCCGATGGATGGTCGTTTTCTTCGTCCAGGGGCAACATAGCATCCAAAGTTGTTGTTACTCTTCGGCCGAATACAAGTTGAAACGGTGGAACTCGGGTTGTTTCTTGAACAGCGGTGTTGTAAGCAAAGGTGATGTAGGGCAAAATTTCATCCCACAGCCTGTGTTCGACATCGACATACATCGAAAGCATATCAGATAGCGTTCTATTGAGGCGTTCAGTCAAACCGTTTGACTGAGGGTGGTACGCCGTTGTTCTTCTATGATCGGTATGCGTCATTCGCATTAAGCATCGCATTAAGTCAGCAGTAAACGCTGTACCCCGATCAGTAATAACAACCGAGGGAGCGCCGTGCCTTAGCACTATGTTGTTTACAAAAAACCTTGCTACTTCGGCAGCTGTCGCACTGTGCACGGAATCGGTTTCAGCGTAACGGGTGAGATAGTCCGTGGCTACAACTATCCATTTTTTGCCTGAAGATGACGTTGGGAATGGGCCGAGGAGATCCATGCCGACTTGCTGGAAAGGAGCCTTTGGTAAATCTATTGGCTGGAGAAGGCCTGCCGGTTTGTCAGATGGTGCCTTCCGTCTTTGACACTCGCGACAGGTCTTGACGTAATGTTGCACTGATGCCAGGAGCTTAGGCCAGTAGTATTTCTGGTGGATTCTGGCGAATGTACGGCTCACGCCCATATGGCCGGATGTTGGCTCATCATGACATGCGTGCAGAATTTCTTGTCGCATAGCTGTAGGCACGACAAGTAAAAACTTCTCTTCGTTGTTCTGGAAGTTTCTCTTGTAGAGGATACTGCCGCGCAGACAGAAAGTGGAGAACACCCTGGCGAAAGTGTGCGGAACTTGAACCTCAAGTCCCTCTAGACGCTGTATAAGTGGCAGGAGCTCCGGGTCATTTCGTTGTTTTTCCGCGATTTCTGAAGCCTCAACAATGCCTAGGAACGGGAAGTCTTCGTCTTCCGACACAGCTGTCTCTACTGGTGCGCGTGACAAGCAGTCAGCATCAGTGTGTTTCCTTCCGGACCTATATACAACGGTAATATCATATTCTTGGAGCCGCAGGCCCATCTTGCTAGTCGTCCTGATGGGTCCTTTAGATTTGCCAGCCAGCAGAGCGAATGGTGATCACTGACGGCTTTGAATGGCCTACCGTAGAGGTAGGGGCGAAATTTGCCTATGGCCCATATAACTGCAAGGCATTCTTTTTCTGTTGCGGAGTAGTTTGTCTCTGGTCTTGAGAGTTTGCGGCTGGCATAAGCTATGACTTTCTCTTGGCCGTTTTGCCACTGAACGAGTACGGCACCGAGGCCAACATTGCTCGCATCAGTGTGAACTTCGGTGTCTGCTGTCTCGTCAAAATGTGCAAGGATTGGAGACGCCTGCAAGCGTTTTCTTAGCTCATCAAATGCGTCTTGTTGTTCGGCGTTCCACTCGAACGGCACATCTTCTCTTGTCAGTTTTGTGAGGGGTTCAGCAATCCTTGAAAAGTTTTCTACGAATCGTCTATAGTAGGCACATAAGCCCAAGAATCGTCGCACCGACTTTTTGTCTATGGGTGTGGAGAATCTCGCAACAGCGGCTGTCTTTTCAGGGTCTGGCCGAACGCCTTCAGCGCTGATGACATGGCCGAGAAATCGTAGTTCTTCGAAACCAAACTGGCATTTTTCTGGCTTAATTGTCAAGTCTGCTGATCGAATAGCTTCCAATACCAGTCGTAGACGTTCTAGATGTTGGTCAAATGTAGAGGAAAATACAACCACGTCATCCAAATACACTAAGCAGGACTGCCATTTCAATCCAGCGAGAACAGTGTCCATCATTCGTTGGAACGTCGCTGGTGCGGAACAGAGGCCGAAGGGAAGCGCTTTAAATTCGTAGAGGCCGTCTGGGGTTACGAATGCTGTCTTTTCACGATCACGCTCATCGACCTCTATTTGCCAATATCCGCTTTTGAGATCTAGAGAGGAGAAAAACCTTGCATACCGCAGCCTGTCCAAAGTGTCGTCAATACGGGGAAGAGGGTAGACATCCCGTTTAGTTACAGCGTTCAATTTCCTATAGTCGACGCAGAACCGTAGTGTATTATCTTTCTTCTTTACGAGCACTACGGGAGACGCCCATGGACTGTTGGAACGTTGGATGACGTCATCTGAAAGCATCTCCTCTACTTGCTTCTTTATTATCTGTCTTTCCTTTGGTGAAACTCGATATGGGTGCTGGCAGACCGGTCTCGTGGCTTCCTCGGTTATAATTCTGTGTTTTGTGACGGACGTACGACGCACTTTCGACGATGTGGAGAAACAGTCAGAAAAATTCTTAATAAGGGCACATAACTGCTGCTTTTGTGCTTCGGGTAGTTGTGGGTTAATGGTAACCGAGGCGTCGACATTGCTGCAAGTTTTTGGCAGGGCAGTTCGCATTGTCGTGAGGCTGCATATTTCGGTCGCCGCTTGGAATTCGTGGAAATAGGCAATAGCTGTTCCTTGTGCGATGTGCTGGAATCCATTTCCAAAGTTTGTAAGCATCACATCCGCACGGCCATTGCTTAGGTGAACAAGACCCCGAGCCACGCAAATGCCTTTGCTCAAAAACAGTCCTACGTTTCCATCCGCTATACCTTCCCGGTCGTGAAATCTTTCGTTCTCCACGATGACCATTATACTGGAGCGTGGCGGTACCGTAACATCATCCTCGACAACACGCAGTGCTGTAAGACGTCGCTCCTCCGATTCCTCTACAGGTAGAGCTTGCTCTGTTGAGAAGGATACACTCGACCTACGTAGGTTAATTATGGCGCCGTTGGCTTGCAAAAAATCCATACCTAGTATAAGTTCTCTTGAACATTCTGGCAGCACGATGAAGTCAGAAACGTAAGTAAATCCCCTTATTTCAAGCCTTGCGGTGCATCTACCAAGGGGCGTGATAAGGTGGCCGCCTGCGGTGCGTATCTGCGGACCTGTCCACTCCGTCACAACTTTTTTCAGTTTCCTCGCCATGGCGCAACTTATTACCGAATAATCAGCTCCCGTATCAACTAAAACATTCAGCTCAAGGCCGTCTACTACCAATCGCAAGTCTGAGGTAATCTTTTCGCTAGTGCACCCGTCTACCGGAAATACTTCATCGTACTGAAGCGGAAATGGAGGATCTTCGTTACAGCGATTATCAGCGGCCTCACCTCCACAGGTCGCTTGCTTCAGTTTTCCTGCTGAGGGCTTGGTGACCGTCTTGGCAGCCTTGAAGCTGCACGGGGGCTGGGCGATCGGTAGCGCATAGGCGATGGTGACCGTGGCTGATGCTGGCGGGGAGTGATGGGGCTTTGACGTGTCGACAGGTATTCCTCAATCTCCGCGGGTCGTTCGCCGTTTCGGGGGCATGGCGCACTCATGGGAAAACCTCTCAATCCAGCTTGGCGGTACGGGCAGAACCTACACAGGTGACCGGCTTCTCCGCAGTGAAAACAAAGAGGCCTGCTCTCGTGGTCACGCCAGACGTCACTTTTCCTGGGCCTCTGCTCCACAAAACGGGGCACGCTACGTGCTGGAGGACGGTAGGCAACCGTCGGTTGGAACACACGAGGTGTACTGCGCGCTGTCGGCGGGTAGGTGACCGTCGTCACCACTGGTGCACTGCTTTGTACAGCGGGTTGCCTGAGCACGTCGGAGTACGTTGGCACGTGCCGAGCCAGCTGCGGCTCAGGCTCTGGTTCCCGTATGACCTGTCGCAGTTCGTCTCGGACAACGTCGACGAGAGATAAAGCAGGTGCGGCCTGAGGTATTTGTAACTTGCTTAACTCTTCTCTGATCACTGATCGGATGAGCTCCCGCAAAGTGTCAAAGTCATTCCGCATGCCTCCAAAAACGACGTGTGCAGGAGCGCAGCTTACCTCGCGATTGTATTGCCGAGCCCGCTGCTCCAGCGTCTTCTCGATGGATGTTGCTTCCGACCTGAATTCGGTGACCGTGCGAGGCGGGTTACGGGCGAGAACAGCGAAAAGCTCTTGTTTTACGCCTCTCATGAGATGTCGCAGCTTTTTGTCTTCGGTCATGTTGGGATCAGCGCGCCGAAATAGACGCGACATGTCCTCCATATACATCGCCACATTTTCGTTAGTCAGCTGGCTTCTTGCTTGAAGTGCTATTTCTGCCTTTTCTTTGCGATCTGTGACGGCAAAGGTCTCTATTACTTGCCTTCGGAATTCTTCCCAAGACGTCAAAGAGGGCTCGTGGTTCTCATACCACGTCTTTGCGAAATCTTCCAAGGCGAAGTAGACGTGGCGGAGCTTGTGTCTCTCATCCCATCCATTAACACTCGCCACTCTCTCAAAAAGCTCCAACCAGTCCTCGACATCTTCGAATGAGTCACCGTGGAACGTCGGCGGCTTGCGAGGTTGGTTCACGACCATTTCTGGCTGTGGTACCTGGCTAGTCATAGTGGCGGCGTCCGTTGTCCGAGTTTCCCTTGGTGTGAAGGAAAGAGGCGCGAATTCCGGTGAGTCACCTCGAAGACGCCGGCTTGCTCGCTGGTGCACTGGTGTCAGTTCCACTGGAGTGGCTCGTTGGCGGTTAGGACTATTGCGACCCTCGTTGATGGGGCTTCGGCTCATACCCCGCACCTCCACCAGTAATGTAGCGAGTTTGATGAACGCAGGTTAATAAAACAAGGCGTTTATTTGGAGCGAACCTGTGCTCACAACTCAGTCACTGCCTAGCAAGACAGACGCGTTCTAATGCTCGCGTCGTACCGTCGTCTTCTTCTCTCCGTCGTCTCGTGCCAGAGGCGCGCGCAAGCCGGGATGAGCGTTGCCTGTGGTTGGTGAAATGCACCTTGCCACAGCGCGCGAACTTCCTAATATAAGAATGATGGCGGGCTATTAGAATGCGGCCAAGATGTCACGGCAATATATATATATATATATACAGTCGGCAGTCGCCCGATTAGCTCGGAAGTCACATTGCCGGGAAGAAGCCGCGCGCCGTTGTGATCCACTGTAGGCGGTGTAGTGCCATCCACTGTAGGCGGTGTAGTGCCGCGGAGGTGAGCGAGACAGGCCGGTAGGATTTCAGTTCCCGCGGCGGTTTACCTCGCTGCAAAACAGGACGGATGGATGGATGGATGTATGTATCAAGCTGTACCCTTTATATTGGGCGGTGGCTCAAGCCACCTAGATGTAATGTCTCGTATTACATATGTCTAACCGTCACTCCTGCCTTGATTTTCGCCACCAATCCGACAACCTCCTCTTGGTCCTTTCTACCCTCTTAAAGTCTATTCTGCCTTCACTATCCCTGAACCCCAGTGCTTTAAAGAATTCTGCCTCATTGCACAGCAGCAAGCACAGCAGCGAGGGCGGCCACAAACGTGTAACTTACCGCGGCCACTGGGCAAACATAAACACTCGCAATAGAGGTGTCCACATGGCCAACGCGCACTGTGGCCGTCACGCACTCCACTGTTGAGCTGCAGAAGTTAGCCGTTGGCACTAGGGCATGGGCGAGTGTCGCACGGATGTATAGAGCGGCACGGGGTTTCCCAAGAGGGTGAGTGCTATCGAGACATGGAGTGTCCTTGCACTCCCCAAGCGCACACTGAGTAGGGCTGCTGTAGACAATGTAGCCAGGCAGCGATACTTCCTCCGCACGGACATACGTCTCCTGTAACGCTAGGACATCGTAGTCGCGCAGGGGAAGGCACATCGCCAGCTCGCCTTGTCGGCGGCGCAGCGAATTGCAGTTCCACTGCAGTATGCGCGGCCTCGGTGCACGACGACTACTCGCCATGTTTGGGGAAGAGTGCCTGGTGTGTGGCCAGCCCTCCAGCACACAGCGAGTGAACGGGAGAGTCTGGAGGGAGGAAATCCATGGCAGCCGAGACTGCAGCCGCGAGTACGGCTAGGGTGGTCTCCTTCCTATTCATTGCGCTTCGGCCGGCGGTTGCAGGTGTCGGCTCAGGCGCGGGCGGGCGTGCTTCGCCGGTGGTGACCGCCGAAAACGTTACTCCCTGCTGAACGGGCTGGTTAGCACGTGGTTCAGGGGCTTCGGGGGCGGCCAGGGGCCACCTGGTTTAGCGCTTTGGGTATTATTTAAAAACCCCTCTTCATTTAATTTTGATTGGCTTTAAACCTGGTATGCTTCGGCAGGGACAGGTTTTCCCACGCATTTAATTTTGGATTTACTTTCAAGGATGTGGGAATGAAGTTTGGAGGGGCGGCCAGCCTGGCGATGGCGACTGCCTCACAGCGCGAGAGTTGCGCGGCGGAGTTCGCGCGCACTTCAAGAATCCGCCGCTCTTCCTGCCACCGCGGGCAGCGTGGTTCGGAGGCGAGGTGCCCGCCGCCGCAGAACAAGCACCTCGGCGTCGCCGCGGTACAGTCCATGGGCTGGTGGGGCCCCCCAGGCGGAAACAACGCTGACGCAATGTGCACGTGAGCTCTGTGTGGCCGTGGCGTCACAGCGATCACATTGGGCTGGCCGGGGGCGGTGAGGACGCACTGCTCGGCGCTGCTTGTAGAGCTCCACGTCAGTTGGTGGCGTTGTCCCGCTGAAGCGCACCACCACATTGCGGTCGGCACGGGAACACTCAATCACCGGGAGCCGCGAGCGGATGTTGTCACGAATCTCCGCCTCGTCGAATGCGGGGTCTACATTATAGATGATGCCGCTGCACGAGTTTGTGGACGCCTGTTAGGCGACACCACATATATGGTTGACGGCGAGGAGGCGACCCAGTGGTGTTCCGACGGGGACGTCAACTGCCACCACGTTCCTGCGGAAATTGACACGAACCCGCAGCACATCGTCTATCGGCGCCAAAAACGCCGAGATCGCCTCCTGTGACACCGTGTGAAAGGCCGTCCTACGGCCGACCGGGCGAAAGAGAACCGTATTGCTCCGGGCAGGAGGAACCCGGGAGGGCGACGCAGATCCGACTGCAGGTGAAGGGGCAGACCGCGTGCCCTGGACTCGTGCAGGAACGAAGTCAGTGACTGAGGGTGCACAGAGTTGCGTGCTGCTAGGAGTTCCAGTCAGCGGAAAAGGTGGGAACTCGTCATCAGCTTGTGGTGGTGCTGGTCCGAGCACTCAGCTGGGGCGAGTACGCGTACCTTCCTTGCCCTTTCCCCTCGGCTGCGACAGAGAAGGGTCGGATCGTTTTCGTGATGAGGCGTCTTCAAGAGTAGTGTTAGCAGGGGCCGCCGAGATCAGCTGATTGGCGCTGACGTCAGACGATGTCGAGGGCGAGGAGGGAGCAGACGAGAAGGAAGGATTAGTGCCATCGCTTTCCCCCCTGGTCTGGCATGTTTCTCACCTCCTGGAAAACTAGCTCGTGCGGTGCTCCGGTAATTTGGGGAACCGGTGGTGGTGAGTCACGGGTGGTTGGTGCAGGAGTGGTCAAGATGGCCGCAGCGGCTTCCTCGGCCTCCTCGGGTGGCGGCAATGGCGGGTCGGGTGAGTCACGGGTTGTTGGTGGAATGTTCTCGTTGGCCGCGGCGGCCTCCTTGGCCTCCCCGGCTGGCGGCAATGGCGGGTCGGGCAAAACGAAGTTGGCCAGGAAGCTCTCGGCGTTTAGCAAGGACTTCGTGGGTGCCGAAGCTGCCATCGCTGTCAGATCCGGCTTGCGCTGACGGACGGGGGTCCTTCGTTTGGTGCGCCGCGTGCGGCGTCGCGGGGACAGTGGCAACTTGCTCGCGTCGCGGAGGATGATTTCGCCTGCCTCTTTCAGAAGCAGATCGTATGCACGCGAGTGGTTGGAAGTGCCGCTGAGCGCGTAGCCGGGCGGGAAATCCGGTGGCAGGTCAGCCATCAAAAGAGTTGGTGATGATTGCGCGCGAGGAGGTCATGACGAGATCAAGGGAGATGAGGACGGAATAAAACAAGGTGGTAGAAGAACAAAGCGAGGGTTACTAAAAGCAGAGAACACAAAAAAAGAAAAGAAGTGGATAAAGGAAGTGGCTTCCCTTTCATCCTCCTACGAGCCCCAGCGGAGCTGCACACATGGTGCTGTCGTGGAGGGGAGGAGATGAAGAATTTAGAAATTACAGTAAACAAGGAAGAAAGCGGGAGCTCGAAAACGCACGTCTTGTAGCGAGGACAGTCCAGCGCAGAATGGACGTGCATAGAGGGGGCTGTGACGAGGGTGGTCAGTTCGGGAAGGAACGCGCGTCCCCCACTTTACACACTTTTAGGGGCGAAGCTCCTTATGGCATCACCTGGGCGGTTCGCGGTTGTCAATGCATCCTGCGTAGCCAGTAGCGTCTTCCTTAGCATACAATAGATGGTGCTGTCCCATAGAGATGCATGCAAAGTACAGTTGGGTGATGATACACTAGATGGCGCTGTACGCATTCTGTATCGTCGTTTCCATTTCTCGTCTCGTTTCCGAGAGGGTGCTGTCCCATAGACATGCGTACAATATGGCGCTTGGGTGAAGGTAGGCTAGATGGCGGCGCTGTCCCATAGAGATGCATGCGAACTGCAGTTGGGTGACGATACACTCGATGACGCTGTACGCATTCTGTGTCATCTCCATTTCTCATCTAATTTCCTAGATGGCGCTGTCCCATAGAGATGCGTGCATCTTAAATAAATTCCGAAAGTTGTGTCCGAAGCGCGGAATCGAACCAGGGACCCCTCGCTTCCGAACGCGCGGCGCTAGCCACTACGCCACAAAGTGCACGTAGATACATGCACTACGATGACACTAAATACCCAACATTAACGAAAGACTGCGCGTTTCTAAGGCGTTTGTGCTAGCACGTTACGGCCCGCGTAAGAAGCTGGTCCTCTCCGCTTTATACTCTCTCAGCAGTCATTTGATGGCGTCGGCAAACGCGGTGCGCGTTCCGGCCTGTGTAAGGGGCTGCGTAAGACGTCTTTACATGATGATCGACTGGGCGAATTACAAGGAAGGTTCACGGTTTACCGATGATTCTCTCCGGAGCTTCGCCCACTCATCATCATTCACCACGTGGATATGCTGTGATTTTTTTTTTAATTTTTAGTTGCTGCTGGCTTATCATGTGCTAGGTTACTTCTAGGCAGAATATGCGCGCTTTTCTTTCTTTTTTTGTGGTTGTCGCAAAGCGTGGAAGACAGCATTTCTGCGGGGCAAACATTTGTGCACAATGGCGGGGACAGCCACGGGGACTGCATTTGTTAAGTGCAGCCTGGTGCAGCCTATGGAGTATGCTGCTATGCACGTGTTCTCTTGCCAAGCTACCTGTAGCACAGGATTTCGCAGAGGCTGAACCACCCATTCTAGCTAAAAACGCGAGCGAAATGCTGCACTGCACGCAACTAACGTTGCGAGGACGTGCGCCGCCGCCATTGTGCTTGAATTTCTGCCATTTTCTGCAGCGCAGGAAAGACATGCACGTGCTGGCTTTCCGCACGGCAAGAAATACTGCGATGACTGTCTCTATGCGCCCTCCTTTTGCCCTTATTGGTTAAAAATAAATTTGTTGTTAAATATTAGAATACGCGCATGTGTGCTTGTATCAACGTCATAGTCTCATACGAACGTCAGTGATAAATCTGACACACTGCACAGTGCATGCAGTCAAGCTCGATATATTCTGCTCATCTAACTAGTACAACGTAACCGATGGCCGATGTGTAAACGAATTCTAAAGGTACGGAAAGAACATACTGACGGTAGTTACACACAAAAAAAAAAAGCAAAAAAGAAAGAATTATACACAACGCCGTGGGCGTATTAAGGAATCATTGGCCTATTATATCTGAGTGGTAGTAGAGAGCATGGAGCTGGAAAAGGGCGGTATAAGTTTACTCGACCTGTAGATAATTCTTTTCTGTTGCTGGGCTTATGCGAGCTGCAATACATGCGTTGGGTTGTACTGGAGCTCCATTTAAAGGTATGCGCTAGTATAACTAACGCACTGATGACGTGTGGTGGAAGGGCACGTCAAGAACAGCTTGACTTAGGCGAGTTGATTTATACTGTAACCATGCAACGACATATGAAGAAACTAAGGGACAGAAGAGAGCTCTTATCTTCAACAAATTTTTTCAGTGCATGCTTGCTGTTTTTATATAACATAAAATACGCAGATCGCCTGCACAAGAACACAGTGTGATCATATACACTCTAGTATAACTAACAAGAAAAGCTCTCTATATATCAATTATAGGTGTGTGCATTGGTTTGCCACCTTTGAGATGGAAAATGCTTGCCATATTACCGTTTTTTTTTCGTTTTTGCCTTTTTTGCAAATGTCGTGGTCTTGACAAGAGCACTTCATTTAAATTTACAATGCAAATGGATCTATGTATTTCATGGTGCTCTGAATATAGAGTTAGCACTAGAACTGTTTTATCCCCTCGCTGTCGCGCTGGTGGCTCCGTATACCGTTCCTTTGCATAGGTCGCTAAATGTCAGTATATAGTATAACGCCGGTTGCGAGAGTTTATCTCCGCTTCAGCGCACCAGAAAGTGTGCGCTAGATATTTTTGTCTCCTCGCTGTTGCGCTGTTACCTCCGTATGCCTTTTCCTTGCATAGGTTGCTTAATGTCAGTAGTATAGCGCCGCTTCCGGCTTTTTATCTTTGCTGAGCATATCAGTGGTGGTTATGGCGATCGATGTAAGCGCGAGCTAGTTCGATGTCTGCTAATTTTCTGACATGTACTGACAGATAATTTTTCCGCCATACTTGTCGATCCTTCTGGCTAATGTTCACTGTTGCGCCAGCCTGTTTCTCAAAGTTCCCGCAAAGCATCCTATACATGTATATATCAATAGTTTCTCTATATGCATGTTCTTTGTGCACCGTGTTTATAAAAACAAAGCATGTGGACAGAATATTATATGCTGCTCAAAACACATGCGCTATGTTCCGGCACTGAATCGCGTATACGGGAATATATGAAGCCCAACATCTGATTCTTACGTCCAATCTCCCAAGTGAATTTTGGTCATACTCGTCTCGACCGGATCTCAATTGTTATATACAGCAGTTTTCGAAAAAGGCCCGGCCGATATCAACCATGAAAGTCTGCGGCGTAGACGTCGCTGCCTGGAGGATGGCAGAAATGTCTCAATATTTCCTGGGAAACGATCTTTCTAGGCAAATATTGTGCCGAATTTGTCATTCTTCAGATGATGCCGAAGAACAGTAAAGTCGGCGCCACATTTGCCGCAGAAAGTTATCGGCTCAGCTGACGTCGGCTCTAAGGCGGCATACTGGGCGCAATGTTGCCAGTAAAATGCGACGTCTTGCCCATATTGTCTGAAGGACAGCAAAATCGATGCTACATTTGCTGGAGAAAGTTATCGACTAAACGGATGTCGTCTCTAAGGCGGCATACTCGGCACAATGTTGCCACTAAAAGGCGACGGCTTGCCCATATTGTCTATAGAACGGCAATATCGGCGCCATATTTGCCGTTGAAAGCCAACAGATCAGCCGACGGTGGAGCGCGGTATATGCGGCCCTATGTTGCCGATTACAGTCGACGGCCTGCCGATATCGGCGGGGCAGCGGCTACACTGGCCCGACGTCGCCAGTCATTGACGGCAGCTTAGCCGATACTGGCTCACTGCCGGAAACAATAGGCCGTGGATGGGTCGCGCTTTGCCGCCATAAAACCAATATCGGCCCTACGTTGCGTGCTGCCTGGGAAGTTGGTTAATTATTGTGCGAAAATGACGTAATTTTCTTCGCTGCAGATTATGCCTTTACATGGATAACTTCGCACTTAAACCGACGGTGCTGTCGTCTTGAAAGCTCATAGATTATGCCACCGATCAAGATGCAAGATCCCTGTGGCACATGTAATGTAAAGATGTTCTCGCGATGATAGATCAAGAACCAATTTTTGTGAGTTAGCGACTTAGCGCAGTAAATTTCAGCCAAACTTGAAGTGTGTGAGTCCGTTAAATCTTTTACAAGTGGGGCAAACCGATATAATTAACAAACGCACTAGTGACACGGTTATACTGGGAACACGAACTAACAGTATTACGGCGGAACAGCCTAAATTTTTTCTCATCAGGGAAAAGTGCGTTTTTGTTCGCCAATGAGCTACAGAAAGTTTGTAAAGTTTCTGTGTCCGCGGTGCAACTCCCATATCCGGCCGTCACGAGCTCACCTTTGCGCGCCGTGCATGACGATTCATCTAGTGACGGTGCGATACGGTTCACGCACATTTCTTTAATGTGCTGTGTTGCATCAGTCAGCTTTTGAGAAACGTGTAGTTCAGATTGAAAAGTTTTACACCGAGGTTGGCAAAGTCGGCAAATGTTCAACAGCCTTGCTGACTATTTATTTGCACTTTGGCTACATCGCCATAGAGAAACATACTACGTAAACAGTGGCCACAAGGGCCATGTCGCGGCCGAGCGATTGAGGGTCTGACCACCCGCCAGATGGCGTAGCGATGGCCGCTTCCACTGCGCTTCAAAGGTAGACAGCTTATCATGCCTCCAACTGGCTGCATCGACATGTCACATATTTCTCTATGACCTCCTTTCTATGGCGTCCCGTCTCCATAGAAAAGTTGAAGCTGGGCCGGCTGCTCCGCTCATGTGCCACTTGTGCCGCTGCAGATTGCGCCTACCTAGCCGCGCTTTTCAGAAACACGCTGGTTCGCTGCTGCAGTAAGTCGTTTCCTTTTGTGAGCACAAATAATTTGCAGTTTCTTGCGTTCAACGTCGTTAAAGAGGTGTTTATAGATGCTGGTGGAGTGTAGTTTGCGTGCGTGGCATACAATATGTGCTTCGGTGCCCGCTGGGGCTTGTTCGTAAGCGTGGGTTGTACTTGACACGTTTATGTCATTGCTAAACCATTATTGTTGTGGCTCTCACGGATGTTTGAGACCAAATAGACGCAGTGCCTCTGAGCTTTTTTTTTCTGTTGTTTTTGACTTGGTGCTGCGCTTTACGATTCACATTTCTTGCTCCCCTCTGCAATATGATGCACATTATCAAGTGTGTAATGAGACGTTTTTTTTGCAATTTCTGATGTAAACAGTGAAAAATAAATTATTTTGTACCGTGCCACCACTGCTTCCTATTGCGTGTAATTCAGTAAAGCGGTTTAGGCTAATTAGTGAAAACAATTACAAGAGCTCTCATCACATAGTTTTATCGTGTTCGCATGGGCAAATTCTGGTTTGCATAACTACGTCGAGGATCTTGGTGCTTTTTTTAGTAAAAAGGTTGCGGTCCGCTAGTCTATACGTCTGCATATGCTAAAAATGCAACATTGATGCTACACTAAAGATGATGTAGTTGAACATTTCAACAGCCAGGTAAACCAGGTTCAGCAGCACTGCTGTCAAAGCCGAAACCAAAACAGAGCAAAACCAGGCGTCCCAAATCTCGCAAGACAATATTGCCGGTCTGACCAGCCGCTAGTCGCGCTGGTGTTAGCTGGCTTCAGGGCCCTACAGGAGTGTCCGTTCTTTACGTGAGTATGTTTCTCTATGACATCGCCACAGGGCATTCATGTAGGAGATGGGCGGATGAGCTTCGCAGCACAGCACAAAAGGTAACAATGGAATTTTTTTCCAAGGTGCACAGTTATGCAATGTGTACTATGTCGGCTGAACCATATATGAATACAGTTTACAAAGCCAACTTACTCCTTTCAACATTAATGGCGGCTACACCTGTGTGTAGTTCTTTTCTATCTATGCGAATTTAGAAGATTGACTTTGTCAGAGAGCTCGGATTGAAGCCCATATTGTTCACTAGAATTCAAGTAGCACATTTTCGAACCAGCTAACCTTTCGCAGTTTTTGAGAGCGCCTTTCTCGCGAAGTACGCATCTCCTATCCCTTCATCCCGTGCACATAAATAATGGTATGACGCATTAACTCTAATGCAGTTCACGTGCTACGCACGAGTTATTTCAGAAATCATATAGGCATGGCAGACATTTTTTTTCACTGCTTCCACGTCTTTTAGGCGTTACAATAAAAATGGACGCGCTCGGGTAAGATCTTTGCATCACAGTATGTAGCGCCCGTCTGAAGTCAAGTGGCTACGCGTCGAATTTCACTCATTACTGCACAGACTCAGATCCATGCAGGGCGTTCTACTCGCTGTCTAAAGGCTAACAGGGCATGTTAGTTTTAAAGCGACGAGTTTAAAGTTACAAGCACGCCCTGCTTCGGTCACGAAAAGCACGGAGGAGTGGCTCACGCGGCCGTGCGCCCGGCGCGAGTGTCCAGGGCACGGAGCAAGAATTCTTTCTCCGTGGTCCAGGCGGAACATATTGCAGCGCCGCGAGTGGGCTCTCGATACAGCAACATTCACTGCCTCAGAGCAATGCATGGGAGGGCGCGCCCAGTGAGCCCACTACCAAAATACTTCTAGGCCACTGTAGCTGTACTTCGTTGTCTGTTTCCATCTCTGCTTCTGCTAACCTCTTTTCCTCCCTCTTCCACTTCCCTCTTCCTTGTTGTCTTAGTCTCTTTCAGTTGCTTTTCTTCATCGTCACCTTGTTCCCCTTCTTCATGGTCGGCGTTCTCGTATGCTTCGCTGTTTTCCTTTGTCCGCAAAGTCTTCGGGGAGCCTTGGAAGTAAGAACACGGTATCAGAAAGTTAATATACTTTTCCGACCGAAGCACAGGAGACTGTTTAACTCTGCTGATTTTTCGGCTGGTATGATTGAATACGCTTAACATGAATGACGGGGCAATGCACAGTAATTAACTAAAGCCTGTAACGACATTTAATACGCACTTACATGCGGACGCGCATCTGTAACCCCCGAGGCAAACGAAAAGAGAGTGCGCGAAAACTAGAATTTCAGAACATCGTGTAGTGTGTAGATTTCGGCTTGTTGGTAAGACATGACTGAAGTGACTACAGCGCGCAAGACACAAGGACAAAAGGACACACAGCGCTGACTTTCAGCAACCTTTATTTGCGGAAACGCGGCCCATGTATAAGTAGTCATGCGACATGCGTACAAGGGTTGATAGTAAACACGTGTTGGTAACAAAAGCATGATATTTCATTTTTTATATGCTGGTACAGTGCAAGCAACGACAACTTATTAATGATAACCATTCGAATATGATATTTCTTTCTGTGGTAGCGCCACAGAAGGGGCACTCACACACGAGGTGCCTAATTTTGTTATGTGGTGCGCTTGGATAATTTCGCGTGTCAGCTGCGATCGGTGCTTGCTCAGCACCGTGCAATGCCTAAAGAGAGGCACGCATCCGCCATCACGGCAATGGATCCCAAGGCGGCCCTGAATCGCGCCATGCACATTATTATCGTGCTCCATTAACCTTTTGTTTAAGCAGCGTCCCGCTTGCCCTACGTATTCTTTTCCCGCAAGATAGGGGAACCATATACAGCACTTTGGTGGTGCAGGGCAAGAAGGGGTCTCTGTGCTGAACGGGGCATTCCCCGTTCATCTTTTTTAAACACGAAAAGAACATCCTTTTTATAGACGAAAGTGTTTTATGCCGGCGTCCACCACAACCCCACCACGTTGTAACCGTAACGGAAGTGACGCAGTAAAACATACATGTAACACCTAAGAAAAACACGTACAAAAAGTTCCGTTGATAAGCTGTTAATGAAACTCACAGGCCCCGCTCCACGACGAAAGGGGGATGCTACTCTACCACGGAGCTACAGGCGCACATGCTCGACGCTGTAGGAACACGGCTTATAGGCTTTCTTTCTTTCCTTTTTCCTCGATGCGCTCGTCCTGCTCCGCGCGTGCTCATCGAGGCGCACTTTGTCTGGAATGGGGACGCCATTCAGGAGAGGCGAAGTAAAGCACTGCAGCTACACTTCGTCTTTCTGGCTTCTTATCTTGTTGTTTTGTCTTGGACAGCGGCACCGTCCTTGGCATGTCCCGAAGTGCACGTCACTGCGTGCGCGCGAAGCCGGAGAAGCGCATCGAGGAAAAGAGAAAGAAACGAGATAAATAAAAAACATAAGCCGCGTTCGTACAGCTCTCACCATGGGCTGCGTTAGCGCAGTGGTAGAGCACCGGCGACATTCCATCCTGGATGGCGTTCCCCCGCCGACGACAATTCTAGAGGGATGGCAACAGGAAAACTGCGGTGTTAGGCGCCCAAGTATGGCAACGACATTTGACGGTTCAATGTTGCGCGAGAAAACATGATAGACGCTTTTGTCGCACGACATTTACTATCGACTGTGTCCGGTTATTACGTAAAATACACCAGTTGCCACAAGGGGTTTCTCATGGATGTTATAAAGCATATGCGTCAGCGTGGGATCATCCCCGTCAAACGGTGCCGTACTAACGGAACACCGATAGCAATGGGCAAGTTCGCCTCGATGTACTACAATACATATTCAAATGCTTATGTGAAGACACGTTTCACTTTCAAGTTATACCGATTCCTCTAACGGAGGGATCCGCCGCATTCTTTTTCTAGCCACCCCTCGCCCCGATACACACACACATTTTTTTCGTACTTATCTACGATCTGTATGTTCTAGAGCACGTAAGGAAGACAATGTGCCCAGAGTGACATTTACTTCGACCTCTAATGTATTAAATTTAATAATGAGGTCTAATTTGCACGACTCGCGCTTCCTTGTGCTAGAGAAGATGCTTTGTGAGAGCGCACTTCTTATGGAATCAAACGGCTCGTTTTCGGAATTTATGTGCCGGGATAGTAGTAGGTCCGGGAGTGGATGAACATGCGCACGGCGGTTATTAAAGCGGATGCTCTATGGTGTGTCAATCTCACCGATGTAGTGGACACTGCATACTCTACACTCAAGCAGGTAAACTACTTTGGCAGAGTCGAAATTTAGCTTCGCCCGAACAGAATACTTGAAGTTGAACCTTGTGCTTTCCGCCGCAGTGGTTGCATGTATGTGCCTACATACCCGACATCTAGTCTTTAAATATTGTTGACATGCACTTGTGGGTGCTTTTTAAGTTTCGGCATGTGCAAGATAGTCATTAATGTTCCTGGAGCGCTCGCATACGACTCACCAACGGGCAGGGAAGATTTTGGATAGCCGTACGCGCCACTGTATTACGTTGCAGTGTACATCTGTAGTCTTTTTATTGTAAGGGGGTTACTTCCGAATGTTCGGATAAGCTTGCTGCCAAGTCCTTGATTTAATTCTTTCTGTTCGCGCAGCTGTCGGCGATCTAGGTTTGCGGCTTTACGTATGGTCTCTTTCACAATAGTCGTGGTATAGTTTTGCTTCTACAGTGTGCGCTGCGAAAGTTATCCGCTATTGCCTTACAATGTTTGGTACGGGAACAGATCCTTCCAAATCCGCGGGCCTGCGAGTACGGAGTGCTTGTCCTACGATGTCTGGTGTGACAGCTATTATAGTGAAGGTACTGTTGCCTGGCTGTAATCTTTTTGTATAGGTTAGGAATCAATGAACCTTTCTTCGCATTTATCGCATTTATTTCTACGTCGAAGAAGTTGATTTCAATAGCTGAGTAAGTATGGGTGAATTTGATGCTGGGATGGGCTTTGTTAAAATACTTCATAAAATCAGTCATCTCTGCACCCTGTTGAAGTCTGAAGCAGCACAGAAGGAAAAACGAGGGACATACGGAAGGTCACAAGCTTTACACAGTTTAGCTTCTAACTCTCCGAGCTCTACTAGATCATGGACTGCGGAGGTTATCATTTGGTGTTCGGCAGTTGGGTCTCTATCGGTTGAATGACACGTCTTTTTACAAACTACTTGAGAATGTCCTCTTTGCTGTTGTCTGATTTGCTTAGTACAAGGCCTTCCCCATTTATCTGCTGGTTTTATTAAGATATCTGACCGATCAACTGGTGCTTGAAGTGCGTCTCACTCCTTTCTTGAAAGATTTCGAGCTGCCGGCTTGCGAGCGTCATAACCCCGTCATACATCTTTTTTGAACCACTTTGATATAAGAATCAGATGCTTTTCCCGCTGGGAGGTTGGCACCCACTGCCGCACTGATTTGAGATGTATTGGTGGATTGTGTTCCTTCTGGCATTAGCCGAGGACGGTAAAATCACTGCATCGCCCAGTAGCTCTGGCCATCGGTAATATAGGTGCGTCTGCCAGTCACAACAATGATTTGCAGGTTTGATGAATATGCACTTAGGCATATTCACGAATTCAATTGCTTTTTTTTTTTCTCTCGGTCAGCAAGGTTGCGGTGGAATGGTGTGCGTTCGTTATATGCCTGCAAGATATCGCGTTGCACAGCTCTGATATACGAGTCCACACACTTGTCTTGTCGCGAGGGAGGTCTCCAATGCTTAAAAAATGACAGTGATGAGCTGTTAGTATTGTGAGCCGAAGGCCAATCACGAAAGTATTTACGGAGGCACATGGTACGCTCAAAATTCTGAAGATACTTAGTCAACTGAAATTCACTATAGCCTTTGGTTGCAGGAAAAATTCAGTCCGTGGGATGAGACACTAGTTCCTCACTTTATAGATCGTAAATGGACAAATTGGCAATACTATCCAGTCCCGTAGATTGCACCTCAGTTCAGTGCATTTTAGTTGCAGTTCCAATGGTTCCTCGCTGGGAGCATTCCTTTTTTCTAATGCTGTCACGAGCGATCCCCTTCGACTTTTTAGCATCCAGGTCACATCACTTCTGTGACCGTACAATTTGAGCATTTTTAGCTCTTCAGCCATAAAATGAGGAGATTGAGATAGCTGTTTGTCTTGACGCCACAGAACTTTTTCTGATGATTTATAATGCCTATTTAGTAGGCTGGGTAGGTGAACAGACGCCTTATTTAAAGTATTATCTCGCCTTGACCGGTTTTTCTTTTTCTCTGGTGTGGCGGGCTGCAGCCATAATTGCAAACCTTTAGGAGCACTCGATTGCTCGACATATATTCTGAGCATCGAATTCTGTGATTGACAATGAGTCCATTCTTTGTAACCTCCGTGGTCCCTAAAAAGTTCAATGAGCCATTAGACAAAGTACTCTCACCCAGATGGAGTTGCGCTAGTCAATTCGTTCCTCTCGTGGTTGTGCCCCTATTCCGGAGTCCGTACCATGGCTGAGAAGGTGAAGGTGATGTAACGACCCTAGGCGGCGGGTAAGCCTGCTCTGCAGATAGCTACTAGTTCATCGGGGTGTGCGTGCGATGCTTTCGAGGAGACGCTCAATGTATCGGAAAGCTTGCTCGTCATGGTGTGGGATGTTGTCGGTGCGGTGTTCGTTCTTGTGTTAGTCTGTGCAGTAGGCCGACTGTGTGCTGAAGGTTTCCCAGCTCAGCCTACTCGATACGGAGCATCATTCGTTGAGGAATTGCCCCAGGCAGCTGATGCCGCATGTATTGGTCTCCTGAAGTATAGTCGACCGATATGGCTTGCCCTACGACATGCGCTCGAAGCTCAGATGAAGCGCGCCAGCTCCGTGGATGCGTGCGGGCGTTAAGCACTCCATTTCGTTATCTAAGTAGCGAACTATCCTAGAATAACGGCAAAAATTTTTAAGCAAGTTGTTGAATACACTTTCTTCTTTGTTGCAACATCGGACGAATGCCAGCGTGCGGTTCCCTTGTCGACGGTTTCCACTTCTAGGCAGTGTCATCGTGGCATAAATTATCCGATTTTCTGGACAGTCCTCCGCAATGCTTTCCTACAGACCACGGTATTATGCGAACCTTTCGTGCCCCAAACTTGAAGCTACATCTTTCGGCCTAACATGAAGAATAAAACAGGATGCTGAGCGGGGCACCAGGTCCAGTAGGTCACGCACATTACCGGCCGTAGCACCACACTGGCCGATGGAGGTGTTAAAGAGTCAATCGCAGATCCAGAAGGTTCCGGAGCTAAACAAGCTCAACGATGACAACTGCAAAGCGCTATGAAAGTAGGCACTAGGACAAGCTTTGCGAATCCATTGACGGACAGATAGTAATGACATGTCCTGGGGTATACTGAAGTGCATTCTCTTCGCAAGCCAAGCACATGCTGGCCCAGGCCTTTCATGAAGCTTACCAGATGCCTGGACTTCGACAAGGCTTCCTGCAACGCGCTCCAAACCTTCATAATCAAAAGCAGTTCGGACCTAGGTCTCGGTTCTAGATTCCAGATACTTCCGATCTTTTCTAACAGATAGGAAGGCCAAGCTTCGTAGTGGAGATTTCAGGTCCGAAGATGTGCCCCGTCGTAGGACGGGGCACTCCTGAGGACGCCGTCAGATCCCCGACACTGTTCAATATCTGTATCCGGCGGCAGCGAGGATAGTCGAAGGAGACATGCAGGAGGCGATCCACGTGACCGAGGAGTATCTCCGCTCCACCGGATTTCGATGCTCCTCTGCCAACTAAGAGCTTCCACTTTAAAACGAGAAAGGAGGCAGACCGAAAGATCGGAAGTTAGTCGCCGAAAGGAGCATCCGTCTTCGCATTTGTAACGGGGAAAGGATGGGGGGGGGGTGATAGCGAGAATCGACGTCATTCGGGTCCCGCGCATATTTGTCGAATTCAACGGCGGGACAGGAGCGGCTCTCAGCAAGATCATGGTAAAGACGGACAACGCTTTGCGCCTTGTTCGTAGAATCTCAAACACGAAGGCATAAAGGAAGACAATCTCTTAGGTTGATCAACGCGGTCGTGTTGTGCTACTCCACAAACGGGATATCTATGCACCACAGGCTCACACCGGAGCAAGATAAGCTCGACGCTCTCATGCGCAATGTAGTCCAAAGGGGTCTCGGGCTACCCATGGGGGCCCATACCGCGGATCTCCTCAATATGGGGGTACACCACACCGCCGAAGTGATTGCCTAAGCCCAAGAACGCGTGATACTCTTTCGTGATAAACAAACGCATACTTGGAGAGCTAGGTTATCCCTCTGTAGCACCCTTTGGGGTCCGTACCTCGATACCTAGATGATCTTGAGACAAATTCGATGCGGCCCCTGTGCCCTGAAACGTGCATCCTATCCAGAACGAGGGGAGACGCAAAACCAGAGCAGTAGCGATCCTCAAATACAACATGAAACACATCAAAGCAAGCTTTGTCGACGCTGCATAGTACTGTGATGGTAAGACCTTCACCCACGATGTGGTCGACTCTAGCGGCAATATTTCCAATAGCGCTTCGATGCGCACTTTCGATCCCAAAGTCACCCAGCGCGCTAAACAGTGACAATGCCCGAAATAATCAGGCCTCCATTGCTGCTCTCTTGATGTATTTTAGGCCTAATAGGACCGCCCAGGGAGGGGGTGAGCAGAACGAGGGTACGAACTGCCTTATTGTCGAGTCGATTAGCTTTCACGAGATCATTGTTAGTACCTTGGACAACTGCTTTGAACTCTTGAGTGCGATAAAATTTTGGGTACTTATAAAAAGTGCGATTGTTAGGCTGTATGTGGGCTTCGCTTATATAACCTGTGTTGCCCGTAATTACAACGTCACCACCTTTCGTCGGCTGGCTTTATGATGATGTCACTGCGTTTAGCCAGTGACGCGATTCCTTTCCATTTCTCAATTGAAATTTTATTTTTAAAGGACCTTTGCTTTTCATGGGCTTTAAGGACATCACGTTTAACGGCGTCAATATACATGTCTAGGTATTTTTTATACTTGGCACGTGGGTCCAATGGTTGCTAGTAAACATAACTGGCTGCATGTCACTAGTGGACGGCGCATGTTACGTGAAGAAATTTTCTAAATCCTCGTAAATTTAAAATCATCGTATCCGCAAGTTGCACGACGAAAGGTACACATAACACCCCGCGACAAAACGCGGTGTTCGCCGCTATTTAGGAGTACATTTATTATTTAATCTGGTTGAAGACGCGGTAACTAGGGCCCGCTGCTGCCCTCACTGGTTCAAGTCAGTGGTACATTGTACGGTAGGGGGAAGGCTTGGGTGGGTGTCGGTTGGCTCGATGAAAGTGGAATTCTTGGCAAAAACAGCGCTGATGCTGATCGCTATGGCATCTTGCACTTAATCGAGCGAATACTGTGGAAGAAAGAATACCTGAGGCAGTGAGCGAATGGCTTGCTGACTGCTGAGAGCGCGTTCTTTCCAAGGGCAGGCAAGGAGCAGTGTCTTTCCAAAATGAAGAAAAGGCATTCGTTGTTCCAAACAACAGTCCCCGGACATGCGTGTCCATTAAAGCTATTATGGATGCTATCAGCTCAGACAACGCGGTGGAAGGCAGCCGTGCAAAGGCCATGGTCGATATGGTACACGAAACAGGAAAGTCCGGAGAATTTCTGTCGCAGGCTATTAAAAGTGCAGGCCTCGCGATTAGATTGACGAAGAAGCCCATCATCTCGCTTACCATACTGGCGATTCGTAGCTCAAGGCAGGATGTGTCTTGCGTACACAAGCCTGATACGTGGTCGTTCCTTGACTATGATGTGAAGCAGGTACCGGTAGTTTTCGAAGCTTAGACGTCCGGTGGAAGAGGTTAAGGTATTAGTATCCGCACTGAGCATGAGGGTTGTAGTAGATGACACAACCAAGATCCCACGCGTGTCCGTTGTTCAGCCTCTAAACTGCGACATGAAAGCTGCAGTGGCAATGCGATAATGGTCAAAGTGGCGGAAGAGGTACTTGATTTGGGCGTTGCCCAGCGAGGATGAATACTGATGGTGAGCACACCATCAAACACTTTTGAAAATAAACCAAGTTACCCCAGTCTGTGCATCGCGCGTACCTAAAATTGCGAGGCTTTCGCTGTGCATAATTGTTCGCCAACTTTCCTTCGAATTAACGTGTCGCATGACAGTTCTCGTAAACCTTTGTTTCGAACAACCAACTTAACACCAAACGGAAGACGCACCTTGCGGGACCTCCACAACGTAGTGTCAACAAGGTCGTCTTGAAAATTGATGAAAATCTCATCTCTCTGAGAGGGCAGAGGGACCCATTGCGGTGAGGTGACTGAGCGTCAGCCACCGTGTTGCTGCATTTTCACCTTGGGAAATTAGGTCACAGGAGCCCGTACCGATGGGTGTCGGTTGCGCACCGACTTCGACTTTTGTGGCGAGCGAAACGCACAAACCCACTGTATACATCTAATGGACAGGATCTTAAAGTCTTGCCTACCGAGCCCTAAGTATAGTAAAAAATTTTGATACTGCAGCCCAGGTTCCCCTGGAAGTCATGGTGATTGTGGGCACAATGGGGTATGAAGAAGCTCCGATGATGGTTGTTATTGCCATAAACATATCTAGAATAAGATATTTCATCCTCCTGTGTTCGTGCGCCTCCGAAAGGTCCACCCGTGTCTCTACCACCTGGACATCTAATGCAACACACTGCACGTCTCTTGAGATCACTAAGTTTGGAATCTTCCTTCTGTGACATTCTGTAATGTATACATGCTGAGTGTCTTCTTTCACTTGCCAGTCCTCGCGCAGACGCTTGGCCACGTGCATCAGTATACAATCGTGTCGCTGAATGCCCTGATGGTTAGCTCTGTGACAGCGCTGAAGAATGTGTCCAAGAGACCCATCGGAAACACGACCTGCTCGACATTTCTTTCTAGTATCCTGTCCCCTCTGCAGTTGAGTGGGATTTGGGATAGCGTCTATATGGAATTTAACGGTGTCTACGAACTCTCTCTTTGAGAAAACAAGTCCCCTCCTCCAACCAGGCAGTCGATCCCTTGGCAATAGAGCCTTATGCCAATACCCTACTGACGAAGCTGGAATGCCGTACCTTCCTCCAGTATTTGTGTGAATCTGCCGTGTTCCTTATATCTCCCTTGAAGGCTGCCAAACTCTCTGCCTGTCTCGTGGCTTTTCTCAGTCTGTTCTGGCTGCGACCGCGCATTGGTGGTAGTCGGTAAACAGGAGTGCCCCAGACGCCGCAGTCGCATCGCGGGTATTGCCGTCCGCAGACACATAATCCGCGGCCCTCCCTCTGGGGTGGATGCATAAAAGAACCCAAAGCAACACCAAGAGGGAGCGTCAGCCACTGTCGCACCGCCGCCACGATCATCTTCTCGAGCGACTGCAACAACTTTAATGAAACAGGGCCCAGGATAAGGTGGCGCATAAGCCTAGACATTAAGTAGTGGCGTAGACCAACGAGCCTATGTTGCGGTTTGAGAGGCGGTTTGGAAAGGCGAGGCAGCAGTATGCTTAGGTCGCCACGCACTGTGTTATTACTAGCCAAAGTGCCATCGAACCTTATTCCACAGTATTTCCATGCTGTTGTGTGGGATGTCAATGAGATATGCTTCCCTCCAATGGTGCATACATGCTCAGTGTCTACTTTGGACTTATCATGGACGCTTGGCGTGATCGTTAAAGCACGCTACTTGGAAGCGTTTGACTCTAAGCCACAGTCATTCAGGTGGTTGTTCAATGAATTCAATTGGGTCTGCAGCCCTGCCCTGGTAGTGGTAATAGGTATGACGTCGTCTGTAAGTGCCACTGCCGGCGCCCACAGGCCATCGCACGCGAAAGCAACATACATCGACTGTTTTTCCAGGAACCTGTGGAGTATTGGGTTAAATAGTTAGTGCGACAGTGGATCACTTTGCCTCGCATCCCTTTGATGGGTGCAGCGCTTCCGTAAGAGTGCCACAGGTCAGCACTACTGTGGTCATTGAATAGAAGTCTTCAGTGCATCGGCAGAAATTCTCCGAGATGCCCTTTTGTCTCAATTCTTGTATGATGGCTGGCTGAGCCGCTTTGTCGGGTTCAGCCGCATACACTGAGGTCATTGCCAAATTCCTGTTTATGCTTCGCTTCATCGACCACTATCTGTAACAAGAGTGAGTTCTTTGCACAGCCATCGAAAGGAATAAATGCCCTCTTTCGAAAGTCCAGCCCGAATTTGGACATTAAACACCGCACGTAGATATTATGCAAAAGCGTAGTCGGGACGTGTGATGCAGTAATGGGCCGGTGCATCGATGCTGTAGATGCTCCAGGAACGTTTGGGACAAAAATTGTACGTGCATTGCACAGCAATAAAGTCTGCATCATTATAAGTTTGAGGAGTACCCTCAGAATAACCATCGGACAATAGTGTAATTGCTTTGTTCAGAATCCATCCGGCCCTAACGCCGAGCTCGCAAGGGCATGGCCGATTTTGTCTTGCGCCGTTATCAAAAACCGTGGATCAATAACACGAGCGATGCTAGTCCTCGTTTTGTGCATCTTTACGGCCTTTCCTTATCAGGCTACCAAAATGCATAAAAAGATCAAACTACCGAGTGTCACAGACTAGTGACCATTTCGTCGAAGAACCCGGCGTCAAGTTAAAGGGGAAGCCGAAACAATAACAAGAAAAGAAAAGCATCGCGCGCGGAAGAGGCTCCCAAAATCACGCAAGAGCTGGCCGGGGCCTCGAAGGAGGGAAATTTCGTAGAACGCGTCAGTGAGTCATCTATTCGCGGCGAGCGAACGGGTGAGTCAGGCGGAGGAAGAGAGGCGGCGGAGAGTGCGTACCGACGCTCCTCGCTCCATGAGAGGGAGAAAGAGGCACTGTCCAGGCGGCCGAGGTTCGAAAAACTTCAAGGTTACTCCCTCGGTTTCGCGCATTACTGAATCACGTGGTCCGCACCGAAATTTCGAGAAGCACTGCCGAGAAGCCATATAAGCAGTGGACCACGGGCCGTAAGTAGCAGTCGAATTCGTATGTGGCTCAGCGAGGAGGTGTGAAACGACGCGGCTTCGCTAGCCAGCCGACAAGACCAGCTTGTAACCTTCAAGTTGAGGAGGCACCTCGAGTGACTATGGTGAATAGGACTTTGTGTTTTAGGCTTTGTTGCACTGCATGACTTTTTACATTTGTTGTTGGTTTCGTGTGACGTTGTAACCCATCTGTGTTTGTATTGTGAAGAGCCGAGTTTGTGCACGTTTTGCGTAACGGCCTGATTGATGAGAATATATTTGTTTTGTTTGATAACCCTTGGCTATAACTCGGTCTTTGAATCGCTTCTGGCGATTTGCTAGTGCGCCGAAGGGGACCAAAAGCTAATTGTCTAAGCTTTCGTGGGATCATTTCCGGGGGACTGACATGTCGGTCCTTGGGATCTTTTACGGAGACTGCATCCCGCACCTCACAGCTCGGGATCGGTGACACCGAGTAGTATTCGCTCGATTCTTCGTCATTTGCCCGAATTTATAAGAATGTGTGCATGGTACCCTGAACCATTTGGACCAAGTTAATTTGGTCCTGAAGCATTTGGTCCAGGAAAGCGGAGAATTTTGTTCTCCTGCCAAATTGTCCGTTTTCATCACATAATAGAACTTGCAAGTTCAAAAGTGATAATGACCGTGGTGAAGGAGTTACCCGCGTTCCTCAATTCACAAGGCAACGAGGAATGTTCCTAAACTGAGATTCTTCGGTATGTAGTCCTAAATGGGCCTCAAGTGCAAAAAGAGGGCGTACTGCCACCCGTACATAAAAAAGGAAAAGAAAATGAAAAAAAAGGCTTTCATAGTGCTTGCTTTCCATTCACTTCTTCTCAGTATTAGCCAGATGTAGATGGCGCTTGGGCTTGTAGCAGACTTGACAGCGATGAACGTACAGTAATGCAATTACAGTTACTAAATTGCTTTTCCCGGTAATGGGTAGCGTAATGAATTACGTTTGGGAGCTGGTAATTTAGTAATTAACGTAATGAATTACTTCAAGCGAGTGATTTTAGGAAAATTACTTATTACATGCTCAATTACATTTGATTAGAATATGTACGTTTGATTTCTTTGCTACATAAACAATTGACCTTAGGAGGAACGAAAAACAACAATGACAAGATAATCTGAGCAGCAAGTCCCTTGATTAACCTTGTTGAACGGCCATGACCCTCGAATCAAGTGGGGTTGATGATGGCTTCATGCTTTACCGAGAGTTGGACAGCTCAGAAAAACGATGTAGTGGTCTTAAACGCGTTACCCTGTCCCACCAAGACAAACGGCTTTGCCTTAGCTAAAAATACAGGTCCCTCTGCCACAAAACTACTATTCTTTATTCAAGCAAGCTTCCCGATAGGTTAGAAACTAGACTCAACAAAAGAGGGCAAAGTTGCTGCCGCGACGGTTGAGCTCCTAATTTGAAGGTAAAAGTTCTGTTAACAAACTGTAATACATGAAACAGGACATGAAGGATGAAGTTTTGTTAATTTCAATATAGTTTCATTAGTTTCCGAAAGTAATGGCAATGTAATGTCATTACATTCGACCAGCAGTAATTTGTAATGTAATTCACTTACATTTTCAGAAATTCTGGGAAAGAGATGGTAAAATTACATTTAGAAGTAATTTTACCATCTCTTGTTTGTAGTTAGATAGCGCTCTGCCGCACACATCTGTCTTTCTACATGTACTGTACTCGGATGCTCACATTAAAATTCACATATCAGTGCTTACAAGCCTTATAAATAGCGCTGATACGCAATAAGCATTCAATAAATGACACCTGGTTGATGCTGCAGTATTATGGTTCCTTCTACTGCGGCCATTGCTGTCAGAAAGCTTTCAGTTTTGGAAAGTGACAGCCCATAATGCTAGTGTGCGCTGTCCGACCTCAGCCGACCATGCCCGCACACATCAAAATAATAACAGGGCTAAGCGGTTTTGCCGTGTCATTGAAACGGTCCATACTAACACACTGTCATGCCAACATAACCGTGGGTCTTCTTAATACAGGAACACCAGAAAATGAATATTTACTATGCATTGAACAATAATCCGCAATATCAATCCACAATAACTATACGCTTTTCATCACGCACGGAACTAGCTATTGACACAAACTAAGCGGAACTTGGCGTTTTTTCGCCACGCCTCGAAAGCATGACATCGAAATGAGGAAATTCAGGCAACTGCAGATTAGGTCGACTTTGTAAGTCAAACTAAAGAGAGCGAGAGAAATGTAAAGACAGGGAGACTAAAAATCAATAAAGTAAATTTCGAATCAAGGTATTTTGCTTTCAATGCGCACACAGAACATACAGATGGTCATAAAAAATTATTAACCTATGGACGCTTTGTGGATGGGGCAAAGTAATTAAAAGTGGGACAAAAACACAATAAGACTACTTTGTGCTAGAGAACAATGTGATCGCTTGTAGCAATTGCGTTTGTTAGAAGACCATTAGCAATAAGATGATTAAAATTTCAGCAAGCAGTACAATTTCTGTAGACAAGTCCTCTCAATCAAAGAGGTCAGGAGGCAAGATCTTGGAAGTACTCATTCGAGTCTCTATTATGATTTAGTTTATTCTTTTATTTTGTCATACCCTAAATGCTTTGTTTTAAGGGGTATCAAAGAGGTGGTGGCAAACAGCTTATGTAAATTCAAGTAACATTGGTGCACACGGTGAACATGGTTTATATGCAGTAGAAATAAGACTTCACTGCAGGAGGCAAACACCAAAGGTTAGAAGCCTGACGAGGTCTCGACCCCCTGATAACTAATACAGCCTGCAAATATTACTACAATACACATTTCGTATGGCACGAATGATTTGCTAGGTTTTACACAAGTTCTTATACATACAAAAATTTGGAAAACAAACATATGCTTATTTTTACATACTTATACATGAGAGCAGCTACTACGCATAGTAAAACAAGGTAAATAAACTTAATATACATCACTAATAAGTTTACACATATGTGCAAAGAAGATCTCACACATAGTAAACAGTGATTACATACACTTGCAAACAACGTAAACACACATGTGTAAACAAGTTCCGCATACAGTGTGGCATCCAAAAATCAAAATAAGAAAAGTAAAAGCAGCTAAGTACACATTCCTAATTGCACACACTTCTGGATCTTGTATGACATTAGTCGAAAGAAGGAATGACTGATAGTGAAGCTTAAATTGTTTTGCTCTCATTGTAAAATCCATATTTCATTCATGAAGGTTTAACAAATGCACAATATTATATTAAATAGCCTGTTTACCATAGCTTGTGCGTATTTTCTTGGTTTTACGGGTGGAATTTCTAAAGCCACATTTAGTCGATATAATGCGAGAGAAGGCATCCTGCAATTTGTTTATGAATGTGTTGCATTAGTTGTAAGATTGTACACTTTATGAACAGATAGAATTTCGTATTTGAGAAAAACTGACTGAGTATTTAGGTCCCTGGTATGACCTTTACGTTTTTCTAGAATGCAATGATTGATTGATTGATTTCTGGAATTTAACGCCCCAAAACCAGCTCTGATTATGGGAGACGACGTAGTGGAGGTCTCCGGAAATTTCGACCACCTGGGGTCCTTTAACGTACACTGACATCGCACAGCACACGGGCCTCAACATTTCGCCTCCACCGATTTCTAGTATACGGAACATGCGCTTTTGCAAAATTAATATTCCATCATAATTTGATTTAGTTGTTGTTCCCTATACAAGCATTCCGTTAAGAAGTTCAGAATAAAATAAGGTGTAATACAGTGTCAGATAGCCACGTGGGGTGAAGGTAAGCAATCTTACTTAAGGGTCCTACGGTACGAGCTAAATTGGCTAAGAGACTATTCACATGTGGTGTCCATGATAAGTGCTCATGAAACCAAACTCCTAGAAACTTTTGCGTGCTTACTCGTTCGAGATACTGACCATTAAAAGAAATTGCTATGTTATGATTGATACGCTTGTTTATAGGTCTGAACACAATGAATCTAGTTTTTCGCGTATTCAGCCTTAGCTTATTTCTTGTTAGCCAACCTGAAAGTGTCGTGAGGTATTGATTTGTGGAAGCTTCCACTTGCTGAATAGTGCAGCCTGTGGGAGACTAGTATCGTCAGGAAACATTTTGATTTCAGGTGTATACTGAACCTCTGTACTATCACTTGTGTATGAAATGAAAAGCACGGTGCTTAAGATAGACCCCTGTGGAACTCCTTTTTTTATGCTTAAGTACTCAGACTCCTCACTGCCTATGCTAACATATTGGTGTGGGGATAATAAATAGCTTTTAAATGAGTCTGAGACAACCCCGAGCACTCCGTAACGGCTTCATTTCTACAGTAATATATGATGCTCTACGGAATCGAAAGCCTTACGTAAGTCAAGGAAGACACCAATCATGAACATTTTATTTTCAATTTTTTTGTATTATGCGGCTTTTTACATTTATGAGTGCCTCTTCCGTGGTTTGTTTCTGCGAAAGCTATACTGATGCTGTGGTAACAGATTGTATTTTTCAAGATATCTTGCGAGGCGTGTATTTATACATTCTTCATATATTTTTGAGGAGACTGGTAACACAAATTTTGGAGGATAATTACTTAATTCATAAGTATTGCCGCCTTTATGAAATTGGTGTGACTTTGGACACATTAAGCTTTGTTGGGAAACTTCCAGCCAGAAACGATGACTTTATAAGGTATGCTAGAACAGGACTGAGTAGAGATGCGACAGCTTTAACTGGAGCCAATTTTACATCGTCATAGCCGCTCTCGGCGGTCGTCCTTAATTCTGTAATGTATCTGTTGACTTCCTGTTGTAGTACTTCGTGTAATACGAGAGAAGTCATGGTATTACCTGTATTACTTGTTTCACTTTCATATTGTGTTGTATCATCATCACTAACAGCCACATTTACAAAATATTCGCTAATTGCATTCGCAAGTTCCATGCCCTCTAATATGACATTATTTACTTTCATCTCTTTCGCTGGGATAGTTGTTCCTGTTCACCCAGTTAAAGAACTGACTTGCTTCCATATCTTTGCAGGCTCTGATCTGCGTGAGAACAGAGCTTCATAAGAGGTCAATTTAGCCTTCCTAATGTCACTGTTGAGCTCGTTGCGAAATTGTTTGAATTCTTCTAGTATTGCAATGTCTCTACTCGCAAGGAATCTATGAAAGAGCTTGTTTTTGCGGTTAATTCTTTTCACGAGGTCACTATTTATCCATGGCTTTCTATTCTTACCCTGCGCGTTTTTCTGGGTTTTACTAGAAGAGCAAAAAGCAAAAAACAAACATTGCACATACGTGAAAACAAAATATATGAAGCCATAAACCAAACATGCATTGAAAAACAATGCATTAGTACTGGAATGTAAACATGGCAAGTGTGCGAAGTCTTAGAGAAAAAATCGGCTGATGCTCATGACATAATTCTATTGACAGAAGTTTAAAGGAATGATGCATAAGGAACAAGGCCAGTAGTTTTAGGCGAGGAGGTGTGATGCGTTCAGGACTTATAAGCACACAGTACTGCAAGTTCCCATGCTCTTTCGGTACGGAGAACAATGACAGATATTGACCAGTACCGGATGAATAGTTGGGTGTGAAGTATGTATCGTTTTTGTACCGACGCCTGAATCCATAACGCTTATGGCACAGAAAGAACTGCACGAAGAATAAGTCTTTCTTTTACTCAAGAAGCGACGCAGCTAACGAATGAGGCGCCCTCAAAAAATGCAGCGCAGCACAGAAGAAAGCGTTGGGGGTGCCGTGGAGATCATCGAATTGCGAACAGCAGTGACCAGTCACACTGCCTACCAACTATAGCCAGCATAGCAGAAGAGCTGTTACGTCAGGTGTAACGCTGCAGACCAAAGTAATAACACGCTGTTTGAAACCACTAAACTCCTAAAGTTCAATGAAACGAGCTAAGTTGTGCTGAATAAGGCATCTGCCTACAAGACGGTAAACAATTCATAAGTGTAGTACACCGATTGATCAAGTCATACTAGAAAAAGCATTGTGCTCCTACATTATCACCAATTAAAATGGTCTAAAAGCAAAATTTTGTTTCTTTGAGGGAAACTGAAGGCTGTTAGAGTTATGAGTTGCTTCATGCATTCCGTATGTCAGAAAGGCTTCCTTTGCTCTACCATGTAGATGCAAGTGTAGTTAACTCTTCCTTAGAATACATTCTTTAGCTGAAAGTCAGCGCTTTTATCATGTAAGTGTTGCCTTCTACTTGTAAGTGTGCTATTTATGATTGTAACAGCGCTTTTGTCATGTAAGTTGTGCGTTATCCTTGTAAGTGTGCTATTGATGATTGTAATAGCCATGAATCAATAGTAACTTGCTCGATCTTCTATCCCATCCAGTACTTTAGCACATCACAAGTATATTTTTAATAATTATAGTTGAGAACTATAGCACAAGCTTACTTGTTAACCAGTCGATTAGTTTTTTTTTACCTCTGATGGGTGTCCTCCTTACTGGGATCTGTGAGCTTGTAGCCGCAGGCTGCTGTATATTGGCATTGTTGTGGACGTTGCTCACAGTGGTGGCTCCGTGGTGCGCATCTGGGGTGCGTGCAGCGAGCTCAACATTTGCTAAAGATAACGTCTGTGTATTGTTTCAACGTGAAATAACATTACGCACAACAAACACCATCTGAAATTACTTCATCTCCCGAATTGGAGGTGTATTTTCGATGACGACAGCATTTTCTTCGAAATTACGTGCTGTTCACTGAATAAACCAAAAATTGACTGAAAAAATGTAATGTTTATGTTAGTCTGGCTGTATGATCAGCCCAAGTGACATGTTCAGAATTTAGTACGCCACTCATCATTATTCTGCAGGGTCTTGGTGACCATAATTTCTGGAGACGCCGATAGAAAATACGAGCCTTGTTAAATGGGCAATCAGTGGCACCCTATGAACCGCATTCTCAGTCATAAAGTCTACCTCTCTGAAATGTTTTGTTCAATTGTGGTGAGAATCAGACCATTTTTTACATTGAATGAAACGAGCGTGCTTTTAAACCATAAAAAAGGAATAATATATTTAACTTGGCCGCGAAAGTCGTGATAAAATGACCGTTGGCGACATCCTCGGCGATAATTATCAAACTGCTAGTGTAACGAAAAATCAACAAATATCCGCGAAGGTGCAGTTACCCTGCTCAAAGGCAAAAATTTATTGCTTAAAATTGCATTTGACACACATTTGGTAGTGTTACTCTATGACGGAGATCCAAACTAGAAGACAAGATCAAGGGAAGGTGGAGGCTTGAATCGATGAGCAGATCACTAAAAACGATGTAGAAGAGTGAATGTCGCTGGAGACAGCGTTTCGACAAGTGGACTTGCCTTCCTCAGGACGGCGACTGTTCATCATGACGGAGAGTAACCTCCATTTTTAAAGTAATATTGCAAGAGCCGAAAACCAGTGTTGCTAGTGTCTCCACACTACTGAGAGGGTGACAACCGAGCCAGCTTTTCAAATTTCTGCCTACTTCCGGCCAGCGAAATCACTGCAAGCCTGTACACTTGAAATGGTGTGTTTTCCGTTGCGATAAAGAACGGGAAATTGAAGGACGGTGGCTAGTTCCTTGAAAATGCTGAAGTTCACAGCAGCATACTGTCATGCCTATCATGAGTACAACCTCTTCAGTGCAATACGGAGTAAAAGAAAAATGAGAGGCAGATAAAATAGTAATATACCTTGCAACGGTGTGGGACTGCCAGGCACATCTGGCGAATTTTGTGCTGTATTGTGACCGTGTGCAGTCGCACAATGTGGCCCCTTTTCCTAGCTCCTGAGAGCATGCAGTGCACCTCCAAAATTACATTTATAGTTATAGCAAGCCTACAAGTAGCTTGTTGCACCAGGAATGAGGTATGAAACACACTAGCGAGCATTCAGGCACATGTATTAGGCACGCATGGTGACGATTAGAACAATTCATTAACTCTTGCACAGATGTTGGTTTTTTAAGGAAGAGATGTATGCTACCATATGTCAGGCCATATGATCATTCCAATGTCCAATGCCTGTTGAATGCATCTTCAGTGGTGTGGGATTGTGCAGCTACACATTATGAACCAAGAAAGCAGCTTTGTTACACTTAGATACAACCACATGTTTAGGCAAGTCATGAAAAACAAAGCAGAATGTCACATCCTCAAATATAAATGCTACTGCGCACAAGCGTTAGAAGAAACCTTATTTAAAAGTGGGTTTTGCAGTTTAGTAAGAGACTGCTTGAAGGAACAAGAGTAAGAGTTCTCATTCTACTAAATGTGTTGTGGTAATCATGGAAAGACTATGGTAGTTTTACGTACAGCATGCCTCCAGTGAAGGGGGGATGTCGTCAAGTACTGACCAATAGTGCGGATGATCGTCCGCACCTGAGGTTGCAGGGGCCAGCATGTTCATTGTCAGCAGATGTATGACATAAAAATAAATTTACTTATTTATTTACAAATACTGCTGACTCGAAGACGAGACATAGCAGGAGTGGGTACATCGGTTAGTAGATGCAACACACAATGCATTTTACACCTTACACTGGAACCTTAAATGATCAGCTTGACTACTTTTTTAATGAAATGCAGGTTCCCATAATTCAATTTGAAAGAAGTGCATTTGGGTTAAATTTTCGTTCGAACAAGTAGTGTGGCACGTGATCAAAAGCATTGCCATTAGGCACTGGATTTCTTTTTTCGTGCCAGAACCGTGATATGAAGTTGGGACAAGCTGCGATGGGGGACTCCTGGTTAATTTGGACCATCTGTGACTGTTTCGGCCACGGCTGGGAGTCAAACCTGAGTCCTCGAAGCGAGTACCACAACACCGAACCTGCCAAGTTACTTCGACAGGTGTAAGAAAGCATCGCATCATTTACCAATCTGTGAATGCAGTTACTTAAAACGGTGGACTAAATAAAGGCTCGGAGCATGCAGCAATGATATCACACATTGTTTAAGCAGCAAAGCATAAATAGTTTGCGACTAACTGTGCAAGTTATCTTTACTTAGCAGTGCAGTTCAGTGCCATTTTATAGTGTTCCTCTCCGAATCACAAAAAGACGGGAAAGTGCAAAATTCCGAAGTGGCCGTCTCAGCGTTGTGCGCCTCAAGAGCTGCCGAGAGGCGGCCGTCAGAGGCGCTCTGCTCTGGGCGCGTTGCCCGCTCGGCAGCGCACGCTAACTGTTCGGCCTGCGGCGTCCCCTTTTGAACGGAGCTTACACAGTGCCGACCGCGGTGTCCGATAGCCACACTTGCGGGCGAGATCGGCCACGTGCTGAAGCAGAGCATCCACGGGCTTGTATTCCTCCTCAGCTCCTGATTTGTCCAGCAAAGCAAACACGTAAACTTACAACATTTGACCCCAACGTTGTAGCCAAGGAATGATAAACGTACAATAAATTTACTGCCTACTTTCTCCTGTTTCTTGCATCGTTGCACAGAAACTGGGCCAGGAGGAGGTAGACTCTCCTTCACGCTTCGTGCTTTGACGGATCGCGCAATTACGCGCCAAATCTTTTCTGCAATTTCATGCCACAGTGAAGTGTCCCGAAAAGGATTAATCGCGATAACTGCTTCCAAAGTGGCCCGTCGTCGTACGGAGTGTAGCGTTTCCGGGATGCAGCCCGTGCCACCTTTTTTGTCGCCATTTATTTCTTCAGAATGTTCTTGCTTTATTTCGCTTGCCTTGACTAGGCTATCGGGGTAGCTGTGACCATGCGAAAGGGCAGAAACCTTGGGACAACCGGAGTCGGAAGGGGGTTGTCGGCGTTCTAGGAGCATCGGGCGTTTCCCGTGGTATGCGCAGTTCGCATCCGTTATTCCGCTTTTACGCCAAGTACCTTGCGTTTACCGGACACCCTAAATGTCCCTATTGACAGTTTTGCGGAGGGCTCTGGCGCGGGCAATGCAATGTCTTTGGAGGAATGTCACTCGTTCAGCAGCGTTTGCTTGTATACCTTCACCTCGTCGCGTTTGCATGATGTCCTACTCACTAGCGCGCGTGAAGCCTGGCTGAGTGCAAACGTTTAACAGGAACCTAATTTTTTAGAACAGATTTTGCAAATGGGTCTAGGATTTCTTGTTCTCATTCTCTCTAGTTTCTGAGGTTTTCTCCGCGTAATGCATTTTTTTTCTCCCCGCTTAGATTTCTTAAAGGGTTTCCTTCGTTCTTTGATTTTGCTAGGGTTTCGCGTATCTCACATTGTTTTTAGTTGACGGTGGCCATAGCGTCAAAGCGCTTCACGTAGGAGAGCTTTCCTCACGATAGTACTGTACATTGGACTTCTTTGGAAGGCCAGTATTGGACAGTAAAGGCCAACATAAGGTGGAATTTCTACCGCCGATGCTGGTCCTACTCAAACGTCCACTACACCAACTCATACTAGGGCAGCCACCACCACACAATTTTTTCTTCTGGTTTTGTGTGAACTTGCGGGCCCGATTGTTCTTGATGAATTAGGGTGTGGCTGATAACACGATCAATAAATCTGGCCTTGCTATCGTATTTCGTACATGCGTTTGGTGCACAATTGATTCCAGTGCTATTTAAATATGATCGCAGTATGTGCTGCTTCAAGGAGTGTAGTGTTATTAATTTATCTATACATGCGTTATATATACATAATGTTCATTTACTGTGCAGAATAAAAGGACTGCCCTTATATTACAGTAACATTACCAACGTGCGACGCCCGTGTGCATATGTGTGCGAAATTTTCTGGTGCAAGGACAGCGGTGAGCGCGCTCGCGTGGCGATCATGGCTGGATACGCTGCGCAAGCGCAGTATGCGGTCTGCAAAAAGTATTGTCAGTGCTCGCATAAGGTCACTGAAGGCGCTCTTTCATCGTCTGCTAGCTATATTTTCTCTGCTGAGCGTGCGTATAAAAGGCCACTTCGATTAAAAACGGTGCGTAAACGAAGGAATAATAAGAGAGTTTATATTTCACCAATTCATAAAATCAAACTGCCAGCTCACATGTAGAGTTGAAAAATTGAACAATATGGAAGTGAAATATTGTTACTTCTAGTATCAAATAATTTCACCGTCGGCAGCAATGACTGCAGTGATCCAGTACCGCAACTATCGCAAAAGTGTTTGAATATATTCCCGGTTCGCCATCAGGCCCACTCTGTTGACAGCGCCGCATAGCTGGTCGGAAGTGCCAGAATAAAGGGGCTTCCTAGCCAAAGCAGTTTAAGGGGCTTCCTAGCCAAAGCAGTTTTCAGGTGACTGAAGTGGAGAAGCCTATGCCGAATCACTTCAGGCAGCACCCTAATATCGGCATGGGGCTCGATACCGCAAAGTACGAGTACAGAAGCTTGCAAACCTATGTGTACAAAACAGACATACTTATCCTTTAATTATGCAAACATTGATATGTCTTGTAGGTTCCACACCAGACAGCTACGTTTCAACTGCGTCAAGCTTATATGACGGAACGGCTGAGACAAAGCAGTCCACGGGGCCCCGCCACGGTGGTCTAGTGGATAGCCTATGGCCTGCGGATGCAGGTCAGGATGCTTCGGGTTTGTGGTGTGGGAAGTAAAACCTCAGAAATCAATTAAGGCAATCCATGGGCGATCATTCCAGAAGGGTGATGTCTTGGATCCAGAGGATGCACTGATGGCCTTTTATAGCGGAGATTTTTACCTCTACCAGCTGCGGGTTCTGTTGCGACCGTTCTGTACATTGGAGTGTGCATTCATTTAACCTTGGCAGATATATCTGAAGTGAAAACTGAACATGTGTGTATCGCACAAAACATAAAGCAGTCGTGAATAACGTTGCGAAGTAGGATGAAATGAAGGCCGTGGTTAGCGACATTGTACAGTGCGAAACCAAGTGTCACCGCAGTCACTGTGAGGGTGGCCCATAAAGCTTCACTTTCCAATCACCTTCGCAGGGTGGATTGACGCAATCCTTTTGAATATCAGAATATCCTTTTGGTTCTGGCTGTGGGTTGAAGGTTGACGGCAGCTATTAGGTAGCTCTTGATATATGCCTCTATTCAGGGTCGCTTCTTCAGCGTCACGGTGGTCTAGTGGATGACACTCTGCTGATCCCAGTATCGCGGGTTCGAGTCCCCGTAGCGGCGGCTGCCTTTCGATGGAGATGAACCATCAATATTCATGTACTGTGCAATGTCTGTGTACGTGAAAGAACCCCAGGCGGCCAAAGTTTCGGGAGCCCTCCAGTATAGTTCCCTAATCATGGCTTGTTTTGGGATGTAAAACGCTAGAGATCATAGTTGACACTGAGGCTAAGATGAGGAATAAGGGTGTTGAGAAACCAGAAAGAATAGCAAGCGCTTATGAGCACAAGACTAGAGTGATAAGGAGGGCCATAATATCACATCATCAGCCGATTATTTTGCATAAATATGATTCATTTAGCCGACGTCGTTGTAACATCCTGCGCGTTTTTGTTGAATATCAGAACACCGATCTTTCAAAAGGAGGGGCAAGCTGAAGTGCTGTCCGACTGTGACTCGTCGTCGTCATCATCATCATCTGCACCAGCAGCAGCCGCCGCCTGTCTACGTCCACTGCAGCGAAAATTTCTATACCGTAGACCTCCAAAGAACCCGGTCCTGTTATAACTGCGGCAACGTTATCCCCGCAAACTCCTCGATATCAACTGCCGACCTAAGTTTCTGCCACCGCCCTGGCACGCTTGCTTATTCTAGGAATCCACTATCTTACCGTTATGATCAACGGTTGTTTAGAAGTCTTGGTACATGCCCTGCCTACGTCCGTTTCTTCTGAACTACTACAGGTACGAATTGCACAGCGTGATTACTGATCTAGATTACCTAAGTAGAACGATGGGTGTCTGACTGCCTGATTATCGACCGGCCTTAAGTTCTTTTACTGTGCTTCTGAATCAAAGTATACATATGTTCTTGGATATGTTTTTTCACATACCCAATGGCTCCCCTCATAGAGGCAATACATAAAGATTTGAAGAGAAACAATTAATAAACAGTGTACCTACCTCCAAGCAGAAAGGAATTACCGTTAATGAAATGCAGCATAGAAGATTATAAATAAATGGGTTGTATACAAGTACAAGGGAAAATAAATACAAGTTTGAAATACAGTGGAACTATATAGCTAATCCCCCGCAGGGGCGTCTGCTTCTGCAGGCGTTTGGTGTGTGGCGACACCACGGACCCGAGCCAACGGGGGGGTTGCAACCCCCTCCCACGTGTCGCCGTGCGTGGCTTAGCCGTGTCCGGGGAAAAGGGGATCCTGGGGGTTGAGCCGACGCCGGGTGATTGGACCTTTAAGGCCCCCCGGAAGAGGCAACACACCCCTTTGGCCCTGGCTTCCCGTAGACGGCACCCCTGGGCTGACCCACCCAGGGGAAATCGGCAGTCGCCTTTTCCTATCTCTCTCTCTCCTCTCAGCTTCGTCTTTCACTCTCACTTTAAATCTTTCCTGTCCTCTCCTCTTTTCAATTCACTTCCTTTTTTCGTGGCGGCGAGGGTTAACCTTGTGTAGTTATCCGACCTCGGATAGTTATATTAGGTTATAGCGGCGATGCATGGCTGGCGTCTCCAAGTGTTAGTTATTCAACCTTGTAGCGTCCCCTTGTTGGGCTCGGTGGTGGGTGGCCACCATCGCCGCCGAATTTAGAAACCATACTATGACAGATGCTTTTCCTCATCTTCCTGATCGACCTGTAAAAAGAGGTCGCACCGAAGTACCCTTTAGTTTCAACCTTCGTACGGACCTAGACAGCTTTCCTTGCTTCCATGTTTTACACAGTGAAGGAACGACAACTCTGCGCAAACTCTCCCCATTCCTGGTCGCGAAATCCCTTGCGGATGCGATCGGTAAAGACTAGAAAGCATCGAAAATGAACAACGGAGACCTCCTCATTGAACTAAAAAGGAAAGAACAAGTAGCAAAACTCTATGACATAGTCAGTATCGGCAATACCGATGTCACAATTACTGCCCACCGATCTCTAAACACATGTAGGGGCGTTATCTCAGAAGAAGATTTCCTGAACTTGAGCGACGAGGAGCTCCTCGAGGGTTTCCAAGACCAGAATGTAGTAAAAGTTCAACGAATAACTATCAGGCGAAACAATGAGCAACTCCCAACTAAACACATAATCGTAACATTTGGAACAAGCACACTTCCTAGCTCCCTCGAAGCAGGATATCTCAAAATAAATGTCAGACCATACATACCGAACCCGAGGCGCTGCTTCAAGTGCCAGAGGTTCGGCCATGCTTCACAATCTTGCAGAGGTAAAGAAACCTGTGCCAAGTGCAGCGCCAACGACCACTCGTCTGAGACCTGTCAGGAATCTCCCCGCTGTGTGAACTGCAAAGGCGATCACCCGGCGTATTCCAGATCATGCCCTTGTTGGAAGAGAGAAAAAGAAGTAATTGCCTTAGCAGTGAAAGAGAAAGTATCATTTTTCGAAGCGAGGAAGAGGCTCGGACTCTTACCTCAGAGCAGCTATGCCAGCGCGGTGCGGCAGGGGGCAACACCGCAACGGCTTCAGGAGCCTACAGGGATCGCGGTCTGTGGTCCCGTACACTCTTAATCTGGTTCCATATAAGTTCCAGTTAAAACGGTTATCCACATATTTTTATCTGGATCCGAGCTCTGAATAAGTGGAACAAGACATATAAGTGGATCTTATGTGGAACGTTCGTTCTGTTTCCTTTATGTTTATCGTTCTTATCTGGAACTCGGTAAAGGGGGGGATGAAATGTTGCATGATCCAGCTACCGTTCCACTTATGTCCCAGTAAAATTTCTAGAGAGTGCGCTTGTATATTTTTTGCTTGTGTCTTGTTCCACATAAATGATGCGCTGCAGTGAAGTGTGCAGTGCACCACATATAAATTTGGCACTCTTTGCGCGAAGTTGCCCTTGACCCATACACACATGGCATATGAAATAGCGGAAAGTTAGGCTGTATGTGTGAAGCTAGTTGACTTGTGAAGCTAGTTGAGAGCAAAGGATATGTCTTAGCTAAAAGCAGAACTTGCAGGAACCTCTTGTCAGGTTGTCTGCGGCGCTCAAAGTTCAAACGGCATTTGTGAACCTGGTCTTCCTGTCACTAATTTCAGACACGCAGTACACCAAAGCGTTGCCCTTTCATGCGTGTCTCAGTTTGCGCTGTTTCAATGACGAATGTTCACCAGCTAGCTCGAATCTCCATTTTACTTCAGTGCGTCTAAAATCATCAAACACTGGAATTCTAGAAGGTCTGGCGTCTTTTGGTGTCAACTCTGCTGTTATGAACGAAGCCCATAACTGCCTGGGCTAAAGAATTTCTGGTGGACATCGCGCTTTTCTAGACGCCTCTGTTACGAAATGCTTGTTGAGCCTATCACGTGCTGTGCATTTGACTAACAAGTAGCACCATAGAAACAAAGGGTTTGGTTCAACGTTCAGCCATTCGCTCGCTGTGGTCTAGTAGGGACAGAGTTTTCAACGCTTAAGCAATAAGTCAATGACCATAGCCGTCAGGTATAATGGACACTTGGGTCAGGTTACGGCATATTGCGCATGTTTATATATACGCATGCAAGTGTGCTTGCATTTTTCTGCTCCTGGTGGCTTGTTGAATTCCACAAGCAAACAAAAATATCAGTTTGCAGGGGAAGGTTGACTCTATACGATTCAGAAATGCGGAACGAAATTGAACTTAGAGAAGCTAAAATACTTCGCAGTATATGCAGTAAACTGTGTGTATTAATACTGATATCATAGTACTTTTATAAATTATGCACTTCAATAAAGGAAAAATTCGCAGTTTAAACATCGATTTTTTCGTGGTAACCGCATCTCACCGAATGACCCTTCCGTCTCCTGCTGCTCCATTGTTTATTGTTTTCCTGCAATTCTAGTGCTTATGAGGAAAAAAAAACTGCTTTGAAACGGGCCGTTGCATTACTTTCTAACAAACTTTGCCACACCTCCCCCTGGCTATACACGAGTAATTTGTCATGTGTTTATCAAAGCGCGTCGCATTATCTTTCCTTTTGGTAATGACCAGGCTTGCTGTGGTCAAGGAAACGCAACAAATGGAGTAGCGTACATTTTGCGCGTATTGTAAACAGCAACGCTATAAAGCTTTCTTCAAAAATCATGTACGGTTACTGCGCGCGCTCACGGCCAGCGGCGCGAAACAACTTTAGTAGAAATTAACGCGTTAAGCGGTGTGCTAAATATATATATTATATATATAAACACTGCGCCCTGTGGGTGCACGGCGCGCTGTCATTTCAGGAGAGAAGAAAGAAAAACGCGGCGACGGCCGCGCGGTTTTCACGCGCTCTTCCGCGGGCTCGCCACTGGCCAAATCGCCCTTCCAATCGCTACCTCCAGATGCGCATGCGCGATGTCAGGCGAGCTCTCCCGGCTCTCCTCGCCGGCTCGCGACACGAAGTACAGTGGGGCCGCAACTGCTACGACGCCAAAGCACGAAAGCGGGACTGCGCAAACACTTGTTACGATCGCAGCGCCTCCACCTCCCAGCTTTCGCTCCGCTAGTTGTGAACGTTCTGCTTCACCCACGCCACCAGTGGCAGACACAGTGCAGTTGCGCGTGCCGTGGCTGATGTGAACTACTAGAAGTGAAGGTAGTGTGCTGTCGGCCAGTGGCGCGAACCGTTACGGCGAAGCGGAGTGACGAAGTTTCCAGGAGGCGCAAACAAAGGTGAGTGCTGCATATTTATGCGCTCGGCTGTTGTTCAGTGAGACTAAAAACGCCACTGTGGTAGGGTAGGATACCGCTACGTTGCCTTATGTATTCAATTGAATTCGGGCACGCCTGCCAAACTCGCTCCCCGAAGGCAATTGCTGCTTACGTAGCCCGATTGCTTGAGTACCACCCCGGCGGATTTGTTTATAGCGCGCATAACAGAGCAATCTGAATGACGACAGTTTTTCCTCCAGATTTTGGATCACGAGACAACGGGCGTAAAGGCATATCGAATTAATATGCTTACTTCGTAATTTACGCTGTCGTAAGTTCTGCGCGGAAATTTTTTGTCGTAGCGCTCAACTTCACTTTGTTTTGACGAAACGTAATCGGTAAACGGTAATTCGCGTCAATTTTCGTGCTCAATGGCCGGAATCCGCTCGACATTCATGACTCCGACCACGTTACTGGTTCGCGTGTTAGTTTCCGAGTAATCTGTATGCCCCATTACAGTATGTTGCTTAGTATGATAATGACCGACCTCTTCTTGGTCATCGGCTGTCTTAAGGCCATCACATTTGTTCGTGTCTCAAGCCGAGATTTCTTTCTGTGCAAGGTCTTTATGCTGCGGCAGTATGATCGTGACATTAACTGCTTTGTTTTAAGGGAGTCTGGGCATGGGACAATTGTCACAAAGTAGAGGTTTCTTCTCCCATGGCCTGTCTTTTGGTATGCAGGTATCAGTTCTGTCCGCTGTTCGTCTCGCTTCTACACCCAGCTGCCGCATTGAGAACGTTATATACAATGTAATCACTAGCAAACCTTTTCTGTCATTTGTTAGGATATGCTCAGACCTCAATGATGTAATGTGAAAGCAAAAGCACGCTTGTCCCTTTTCCTGTCCTCAGTACCACCACAATTTTAGATATTTAAATAAATTTTAGATTTTAAATAACTATAATTTTACACCTATCTAGGAAAAAATGTATTCTAGACCTAACACACACCCTTGCTCTGCTATCTTTGCATCCCACAAGACCATACATCCACTCAACTTCACCCCTATCTTTGCCCATACTAACAAATTTCGATACTCTCTTGCTCTTTTTTTTTCCTCTCACGATAACAGATTGGAACAACCTGTCGCCTCATATTTTTGATTCTGGAAGCTCAAATCCATGGAAAATTATTGGGAACTGCGATTATGATCTTGTACTTTACTGTGTTATATACCTATCTGTTATTTTGCCATGCCTGTATTGTCTTTGCTCGTGTACATTTTTTCTGTAACTGCTCCACTTCTGCTTGGTTCATTTCCTGGCCTGCAGTGTTTTCTGAATAAATAAACAAATCAGTTTTAGGTTTTGTAGTGCTTTGTGTGCGAATAAAAGCATAAATGATTTTGGTTATTTTTTATATTGGGGGCTAGAGGGCGAACACTGACTTACAAGCAATGGAACAAGAAATTCATGCCGCAGCTGTCCTCATATTTGAACCCGTTCTTGAATGGACATGATTTGCCTCTCAAAACAAGGCACCACATGAACACCCAATTAAGAGATGAAATTATTACATTCTTGAAGGAAGTACGCACCATCAGTTTTGGAACTTCATTGTCTTTGTTTTCGTATTGTCGGATTACAAATCACTTGTCAAACAACTTTTCAGTGAAAACAACTTGATCAACAGTCTGAATACAGCAATCAGAAGGTGGCAGTACAAAGCTTCTGCTAGCACATTGGCGGATACTTTCCTGGAAATGCTGTTTGATGCAAGAGGCCCTGGCAAAAAAACAGATCTTGATTTCGGTTGGGTAAGTTAGTACTTTAATCTTTGCACAGCTCGGGTCATAGGAGTGTTCATAGTAAATACTAACCTAAAATTCATTGTGCACATTGGTATTTTGACTGCTCTGTGAGAACTACCATGTCTAGCATTAGTTTAATGTTCAGCCTGTTTTGGATTGAGCAGGTGGTTAAAAATGACCAATATCTTACATTTTTGCTATGTTTACCTTTTGAGGCTTCCTACTGCAATATGGCATTGTGAAGGTGTCCTACGTGGTTGCTGCCGTAACATTGTGGCAGTAACTGAAGGTTAAAATTTTCTGCTTTTTCCTCCACTCATTATTTGAGAGGTGCTGCCATTTCTCTGGGCCTCACAGGAACTGATTTTAATGTGGTTGAGCTCTCACCTCAGTTTCTTTAGCTCCGAGTGCACAAGGTGCTCCCGTGGCCTGTAAGCGTGACCAGTATTGTTTGCTCCATCGGATATGTTAGCCTGTTCGCATGCCGCACAGTTTGCTACAGACAATAGCGTGCTTTCTGTAACTTTTGTTTCACTGTGCAGGGAAGATCCTGACTGATTGCTTTTAACTTTCTCCGGTCCATGTTTACTGCAGCCTATTTAACACAGTAATTCATGTGGTACCTGTTTTCACATGGTTCTTGCTTGAAGATACATTGGCATTAGTGTTCATAAAAAAAGCATGTGGTTGTACGAACATGAAATTTAATTAATTTTTAATTTGATTCCACTGACCAAATAAGCCCCTGGTACGATGATTTTTAAAAATTAGTGAATTTGTGCTTGAAACAGGCTTTAAAAGAAATAAAAATAGGTAATAAAATCAAAATTAGTATCTTGCTACCCTGAGAGTGTCAATTATGTTGTATAACATAGTCGCGAACCATATGGAGACAGCTTTCACACCTTTTTAAATAGATGTTCACCAACGCCCTGTAAACTGGTTGATTTAGTTTGTCAGGGTGGCATACTAATGTGGTCTGCTGTTGAAAGAAGTGGTATAAATCTATGGTACCCCCAAATACAGGCGAAGCTCATAAGCGACACTAGTTTTAGATTAATATTGGATGGGTAAATAAGGTTTAATTCAACCTTTCAGATACATCTGCCAGACCATAGAATGTGATGCAACATTAAAATCTTCATCGAAAATGCATGTAATAGGCATGTAGTTATGATCTGTGAAAATCTTATGCAGCAGCCTAATCCACCAGCAGTCCTGGCTTGGCTCACTCATGCCACCACGCAGGGTATATACCTAGAGGATAAGATCTGAGATGGACACACCTTTGTTACATAAATTTTGCTCCGCAGCACAAAATTTATCACATCCTGTGACTTGAACAGTAATGTTTATACGTGGCAGTAGCATTAAAAAACACATTCTGAATATATTTGTTACAGATTTTGTTATGTTAAATGTAATAGCATATTTATAACCATTCCATATTGAGCACTCGATTCCCGCATTATCTGGAGAGGCCACTACCATGCGAGGCATATACCGCCATGTATTTCAATGTTGACTCATGTTATTTCAGAAAGCATTCATGTGGTCTTTGAGTGGAACGAGGAAAACGCGGCTGCTTCTGATGGGAAAAGTATCGGAGAAGCCTGCAGAAAGTGACCATGCTTCCAACAACCCAGTCCCAAATCCTGACGCACTTCTTCAACTGAAGGTGAGAATTTCATTTTTCAAAGACGTTTAATCATTGGGAACTACTAGATGTTAGCAGGTATTTAGTGTTGTGCTGGCTGTCAGTCCAAGCATTTATGCCATTGGCCACAGCTGTGGCAAGCAAGGAATGTTAGGAATGCCTGTGCTGCAACTCAGTTTGGAAGCTGCACTTGTGTAATATATTTTGAGATTCTCGAATGAAAATGCGTTATTGGCTCACTGCCATTATTTCCTGGGTTGTACCCCGGTGTCATTTCCTTAGCTCTAGCTTCCAGACAGGAGGATTTTCTATTTCTTTTGTTGATGAGCTACTTGCCATCTCTTCACCTATGCTATCAATTTTCATTTATGTGCATACATTTTCTGCGATCAGGTAGATGCATTTAGCCATTTTAAGTGTTAACGTCAGGGGTTTTTCCATGGATATTACTATGTGTGGTTGTCGCGATGTCAGTGCACGATAAAGAACACCAGGTGATCAAAATTTAATTATAAGAGCCTTCCACTATGGCACCTCTTATAATTGCAGCTGGTTTTGGGATGTAAAACCCCAGAAATCAAAAGATGTCATCTAAGTCAAGATCAATATAGAGTCAACTCCACTGCTTGAGTAGTTGTGCAAAGATGATATTTTCTCTCATCGTATCGTTCAGTAGAATTAAAGTATTTGAAGCTATTATAGGGCCTGTTTTTGTTTCACTGGGCCATAAAGTGTCAATCAATGTTCATTTCTTTCAGCTTGCCTTTGAAGCAGAAATAAGTTTTAAAGACACAGTGGAGGCTGTGGAGGCCAAGCTATGCAAAATGCAAAAGATTTTGGACTGGGGAAATCTCATGGGACTGGAAGAATTTCTTCGACCCAAGAAGGCTGATGCTGAAGCTTTTACTACAGTAAGATGGCACTTTCTTATGTCTTGAATCAAAAGGGACTGATTGAAAAACAACTTCGGGGCTGTAGTTCCCTAGACAAAATACCTAAAAAAGTATGGAAAGGTGAATTTTAGATCAGACTTTTTAAACCATGTTTCACCTGTAATTTATGTTAAGCATCATAACAGTACTGGACAGCAGATAATGGAGTAAAGAGGACATTTATTTGTAGTTGGTATGTGCATGAAGTATGAAGTGTGCAACAATTAATATATTGTTTGGTTGGTAACTAAAGATCCCTCAAGGCTGGAAAAGCCGATTTATGCTCAGGTCATTCAAACAGAAAAGGGTATTGCTTTTTCCAGAAATAAAGCAGTGATTCTGTTCACACTAAGTAATTTTAGATGCAGCATGCTCATAGATTTTTTGTGAACACTGGCACCTTTTGCAGGTTTGAAAGAAAGGAAACCAAGAAATCATAGTGAAATAAATTAGCTTTATAAAATGGGTATGGTCATGAACGCAATTTAAAGCCATTGTGTATGTAAAATTTTCTGCTTCTCTTTTCTTTAAAGGCACAAGAACTTGGCAATAGGTCTCCACCAGACCCATGCATTTCAAAAAAGAATGGCAACTTCAAAATTGCCTGCAAGGAAAACATTGTGGCTTTACCACCTGCATCATCACCTGACAAGGCAGCCATCCTCCTGTTCACTGTATATTTCATTTTAAACCTGTCATACCCATACACTTTTCTACAGATTTTGGGACTTGTGCAGAGAGTTTTTCTGAAGGGTGAGCCATTTGACAGTGGCTTCATGTCATTTAAGGTAAAGTCTGTAGAAAAACCTCAAGCGGTCAGGCCTGGTATTGACGTGCTAAATGTTTGGTAGGCAGAAGCAGAGTGTCAGCTGCAACACTGAAGTCATGCCTTTTATGATTTTGTATCACAAAGGCAAAGTACTGGCTGTAGGATTCAAGGCAGGCTTTCTTTTTCTTTCTTTTTCTTTATGATATCTCACCTGTATTTTTCAGGTCAGAGTTGTTTGGGTATTTAGAGATCTCTCTTGTTTTTCAGGGTTTCATACCTTTATATTTCATTGTTGCCTTGTTGACATTTAAAAATGTGTAACATGATTCCAGATATTTTTGAGGCAGGATTTGTAAACATTTACACTAGCTTTCTTGGTAGTGTTTGGGATGAGTTATCCCAAACTACACAATGCTGGGACAAGTAACCTGCCTGGAGTGGGAGGCTTTTTCAGAGGCTTATATTGTTTTGGTCATGATTATCTTTGTATTATACTTACATCTGTGATCTGCCAACTGTATTGTTTCTAGTGCTGATGTTTTTGTTGCGATATTTGCCAGATGCTTTTGGCAAGTTTTTGTGTGCAAAGGTTTCATTCTTTATATTGGGCTTGCACTGTCTCTTGCCTTTAATGACCTATCCACTACATATTCTTCATTGGTCTTGTTTTAATTCAACTCTGTAAGCCCATTGTTTTACGCCTTTTTCGTATAATTCTTAGAGTACTGAATTCTTTTGGAACGGGGATGCGTAAACTCGGTAAATGGCAGATGGGTACTTGCGCATTTTAGTTACCTTATTTCCTGTGATAAGCCAGCCTATTTTATAGCCTTGTTTAAGGTTTCTTTTTTTCGCAGGTGACGTGCAAGTTTATTTGTATGTGGTGCACTTATGTCTCGGGCCATTTTTCTTTTTGCTTTTTGGTATTTTTTCCATGTCGACTAGTCATTTTCAATGAAATTTCAGATGAACATGTCTTCAGTGTATGCAATATTGCCACTCAATAAAGTTTACTCATCTTGAAAAGCAGTGTAATAATTTGTTTCATAGGTGTTCTAATTTTGTTTGTTTTACATGCAGCTAAAGGCCAGAACATGGTCCGGCAGGTGAAGCCAAGCTTTCTACTGCCATTCCAGGTACATCAAACCTGCTTTTATGCAGAACTTTGCTCTAATAGGCAACTGTGGGGAACTGTCAGGGACTGCACTGCTGCTAAAATTTCTGCTTTCCAATTGTTAGTATCACCGCAGGCCACATGCCAAGCCAGCTTGGCATATGACCTCAGTTTGTACTGACAGGGGAAAGCAAAAATATTGCAGAAGTGGGAACCCATAGGACAGTTTCCTAACTGTCTATTAGAACATTGTTTTATATAAAAAGCAGGTCTGAAAGTATCTGGAACGGCGTACCGGATATAGCCATTACTGTTTTATGTGGATCACCGTTCCAGTAACTGAAATGGCCCTTTTATTTGGAACAGGGTTCCATATACTCTTATGTGGAACGACGATCCACATAATTGTGAGGTAAAAATAAGTGGTGCACTGTTCCATCTACTTTTTCAAGTATGTGGAACGTGGTTCCAAATATATAAGCGGAACTTTTTTGCAAAAAAGTTCCAGCTACTAAGTGGATCTTATGTGGATCCAGATTAAGAGTGTAGCAGCTCCACCTGCCCCCTCGGTGGTAGCAGTTAACGCTGCTCCACCATCAACATCCAAGACGGGCCTGCCTACTTCGGTTGCGCAGGTCCCGCGACTCAGTCGGACATCAAAGCCCGAGACGCGCGTCTCAGGGCTTGGTTCTCGATCCTCCAGCGCCTCTGACAAGGCGATGGAGGTCGACCCCAAAACCTCGGTGTCGTCGACACCGAAGGACCAGCGCTCTGGCGAGCGCGCCAAGCGGGACAAGATCCCAATAACGTTGCAACCTAAGCGATAACCCAAGTGGATATCGCTCTCGACAGACCCAACTTTTACTACATGTCACCTACCACCATTTTAAGAATGAATCTATATTATTAGTATATTTGCTTACTTTTAAATTATTCATGGCTTTTATCGCTCATTGGAACGTCAGAGGTCTACTACAAAACTTAGGTGACATTAAAGACATTATTAACAAGTTTTCTCCAGTGGCATTTTGCCTCCAGGAAACTAACCTGGGTGCAAAACGCACTCGTGTACTCAAAAATTACACAGTTGTCCGTAAGGACCGGCAACATTGTAGCCGCTTGTCGGGAGGAGTTGCAATTGTAATAAAAAGCGGCACTCCCACCCAAGCAATCACGTTAAACACCTCTCTTGAGGCTGTAGCAGTCAGAATTATAACACACAAAACCATATCCATCTGCTCCATCTATATTCCTCCCCACAAACAATTGACACTACGAGAACTCGAGGACCTAACAGCACAACTTCCAGAACCATTTCTTTTAGTAGGGGATTTTAACGCCCATGGTACGCTATGGGGCAGTGACAAAACAGACCAAAGAGGGCAACTCATTGAAGATTTTATTTTGTCAAATGATATCTGTCTTTTAAACTCTCGCACACCAACATACTTCTCACCAAGTTCAGGCAAGTTTAGTTGCCTAGACCTAGCTTTTTGCTCACCATCTGTTTTTAATGATTTTAAGTGGGAAGTCCTGGAATCTTCATACGGCAGTGATCATTTACCTTCAATCATCAAATTGTCATCGTCACTACCCACCATCACCTCCAAACCACGCCGTTGGCTAATACACCTTGCGGACTGGGCTCTATTTTTAGAAAATGCGAAACTAGACGACGTCATCTCGCCAGATATGACCATCGATGATATTAATGACAAAATCACAGAAATTATAATTACAGCCGCAGAGAAAGCAATACCGCGAACATCAAATCATGTCCGAAAAACGAGAAATGTCTGGTGGACAAAGGAATGCACCGAAGCGAAGAAACTGCAAAATAAAGCTTGGGGCATCCTGAGGAGGTACCCCACATATAGTAACCTCGTGAACTTCAAGCAGGCTAAAGCGAAAGCGCGATACATCCGTAGGCAGGCCGTAAAAACATCATGGCGCGATTACGTATCCTCTCTAAATAGCACTGTCACATCTAAAAGATTGTGGGACCAGTTGAGAAAGTTCAGAGGAGACTACTCAGCCTACACTATACCCATTCTTACAAGTGCAGACATCCAGACAACAATACAAGAACAAGCCGATATATTAGGGGAACACTTCTACAACATTTCCAGCTCAGCCAATTACTCTGATACTTTCATCAAACACAAACAGACCGCAGAGAAGCAGAAACTACCGCTCACAGGCGCTTCACACGAAGCTTACAACCAACCACTAACACTACAAGAACTTAATATTGTGCTCTCAAACGGTAAAAAAACGGCAGTAGGCCCCGACAACATACACTACTCTATGCTGGCACATCTGTCCGAAGCATCGACAAAAGTTTTACTTATATTTTTCAATATGGTATGGCAATCTGGGTGTATGCCACAACAATGGAAAACTGCCATAGTAGTGCCATTTCTAAAAGCTGGTAAACCCCCAACATCCCCGAGCAGCTACAGACCGATCGCTCTTACCAGTTGCCTGGCGAAGACTTACGAAAGTATTATCAATCGCAGACTGTCTTTCATGCTTTACTCAAAAACTTGATAGATAATCATCAGTGCGGATACAAAAAAGGTTGTTCAACCACTGACCATCTTGTTCGTCTGGAGCATGAAATACGAGAAGCATTTCGCTACAAACAGTACTGTCTCGCGGTTTTTTTCGATCTAGAAAAGGCCTACGATACCACGTGGCGACACGGAATTCTGCAAGACCTCGCTATTCTAGGTATTCGAGGCAAAATGCTAAAATGTCTGTCCGATTTCATGAATAACAGAACATTTAAGGTGCGGTTGGGCACTGTGCTTTCACACACATTTGTACAGGAAAATGGTGTACCTCAAGGCTGCGTCCTTAGCACTACTCTATTCATAGTAAAAATGAATTCAATCAATGAGGCCATACCATCCACAGTTATGCACTCTCTTTATGTCGACGATCTTCAAATCGCTTCTCGTGCCTCTAACCTATCAACCTGTGAAAGGCAACTTCAAGTTACCATAAACAAACTGACACATTGGGCTGACAAAAATGGTTTCCGATTTTCCACACAAAAGACTGTTGCTGTTGTGTTTACACTAAAAAGAGGATTATTCCCTGACCCAGTTCTCACACTAAACAACACGGCGTTGATGATAAAACATGAACACAAATTTCTAGGTATCACATTTGACAACAAATTGAACTTTCTGGCTCATATAACTGCACTTAAAATGAAGGCAAATAAAGCGCTTAATATACTAAAAGTATTGTCCCATAAGCATTGGGGTTCTGATAGATTATGCCTACTGAAGGTGTATCGGTCTGTTGTACGCAGTATTTTAGATTATGGGTGTGTTGTTTACGGCTCGGCCAGAGAATCCTACATTCGGCGTCTGGACCCCGTACACAATCTCGGTCTCCGTTTGTCCAGTGGAGCTTATAGAACATCCCCGGTGCAGAGTTTGTACTTAGATTGCAATGAACCTCCGCTATGCCAGCGTCGCGTACTTTTAACCCTCTCTTATGTTTTAAGGATCAGGTCACAATCTCACCACATATGCAACGACATCACCACGCAATGCCACTCACGCTTACACTATTCTAACAGGCCACACTTCATCAAACCATTGATTTTACGTTTTGAAGAGTATTGCCACACATACAGTATTTGTAATGACGCACTCAATGTCGCCATGAAACCGCCGAGACTGCCACCATGGTCTGATCTGACGCAGCTGTGTGATTTTTCACTGACTCATCTTAAGAAACAGAACACCGCACCAGAACACATAATTCAAGAATTCCGCACACTTCAGGACAAATACAAAGTATATACAGAAGTCTATACAGATGGTTCAAAAACAAAACATCATGTAGGCATTGGGATTGTGACAGAGGAAAGCACTGTCAGTGTTAGAATACCTGAGTTCATGTCCATCTTCAGCGCTGAAATGTATGCCTTATGGGAAGCAGTACAAAAAATCATCACCGAGAAACACCGACAAGCAATCATATACACTGATTCATTAAGTTCATTAAAGGCGCTACATTTAAAATCCGAATGCGAACCTTTACTCGGTGATATCTTACACATGATTATCTCATGTAACCAGGATGTGACTATCCGTTTCTGTTGGGTACCAAGCCACATAGGGATACCAGGCAACGAAAAGGCGGACGAATGTGCGTCTTTAGCTGCACAGAAATCGGTAAAACGAATAAATTTTCCCCTTAAAGACAGTATGCGTAATGTTCGTTTAGCATTGGCATCAAAATGGCAGCAACAGTGGGACTCCTGCACGAGCAACAAACTCCATCTGGTGAAGCCCATAGTGGGCGAATGGAAGTCGTGCCGTCACCAAGAACGGTTCATTGAGGTTATACTATGCCGACTCCGCATTGGGCACACTCACCTCACCCACAATTTTTTGCTTAGAAGGGAACACTTGCCGGAATGTGAAAAATGTCAACAGCTATTAACAGTTATACATATTCTAATCACGTGCCCATACATTGAAACAGAAAGACGAAAACATTTCAGAGCACTATACGAACATCACATACCGATGCACCCGAATCAAATTTTAGGAGATGATTCACCTGTTCCATTGTCCAATGTTATCGATTTCCTCAAAGAAAGTGGATTCCTACATAAACTTTAGAATTACAAATACATATACTGGTTATCACTAAGTACCTGGTGTTTGGCGCAGCTTAGCCTCAGTCGCTCTTGCGCCATTAAACCCAATTTAACTAACTAACTATATAGCTAATCAACTCTACCGCGTCCGCGTATCAGTTTTCATCGGGTAATCCAGTTTATTAACAAGGGCATCTTGGTCTTCCACAGAAGCGATACCAGCACCAGCTTCCAGCTTGTTACAATAGTAGACGGCAAGCAAAGGTGACTGAAGTATACGGTGAGCTTGGCCGAACGACGGTTGAACTGGGAAAGGGTGGCGTATTGAAGTAGACGCGAACGACCGGTTCCAAACTGACTTCCGGAATGCCGAGTGGCTATGATACATTCGCTGAAAGTGGATTACCGATAAACCCCTTCATTTCTGGCAACTGTGAAGTGAATGCTTCCGTCAGTCCTCTCACCACTCGGTAGCCATGGAGTAGAAGCTAGCAGAGACAGGGGCCTCACCAACCACTTACCCACATGGACATAACTGGTCCTGTCGTGCACTTTTACACGGCTAGGCACGTCATTCACAAGAAGGTTTGCCTATCGCATTGGACTGGAAGACAGTGCTGCCTGTGTTCGCTGCGGCAGTGAGGAAACGATTGTGCACGCCCTCTGCGATCGGCCTGGGTACTGCTCCCAGCGACAGTCTCTCGCCGCAGAATTGTCACACCTTGATGGTCGACTGCTGTCCGAGCAAACCATATTCGAATGCCGGAACGATAGGCTCGCAGCAGAAAGCCACGAAGGCTGTGCTCAAGTTTTTGCGCGCAATGGGCCTCGTGAACCGTCTCTGACACTGCCGTGCTTGTGTGTGCGCGCGATGCGACCTCTCTCTTTCTCCCTTTATTCTTTTCTTCCATCGCTTTCTATCTCCCTTCACCTCTTCCCCAGTGCAGGGTAGCAAACTGGATACTTTCCTTCCGGTTAACCTCCCTGCCTTCCGCCCATCATCTCTCTCTCTCTCTCTCTCTTGACACGAAGAGGACATCCAGAGTCCATGTGCGCCCGACTTATGTATACTAAAAGAAACTGAAACAAGAGAGTCCAATCGCAAATGGGAAACAAAAATATTGCGCATGAAAAGGAAAAAAAAACTAAGGGCACAGAAGTGGGGCGCCACTCACGCGTATGTGGCTGATTGGCGAATGGAAAATACTTACGATGGTTTTGCAGTGGAGGCTCTGGGCGAGCCGAAATGTAAGACAGTCGTACTTAAGCGCCTCGAAACACAGAATAATTGACTGCAGCAGCTGATATATAGGCACGTACATAATAATAGTCCACGAGAATATGTATACATATTGAAAGTGCAGCCGAGCCGATGGGCAACTTTTACCGACTGTAAAGGAGCTCTGTGAAAATTGTACGACCACCTAAAGAAAACTAATCATGAACCCGTTTCTGTCGACGTTGCCTACTTACATCACCTAGCTACTACTGCAGAGGACACTGCATTACATTTCGGTGGATACCAGCTCGCTGCAGCATTCTTCCCAACGAAAAATTCGAGGAAGCAGCACGAAATGGTGTCCGAGATTAGAAGTATAAGTGAATCTTTTCACCAAACCGGATGCTTCCCAATTGGCTAAGCGATTCACTTACGAAAAAAGGAACCGACTATGGAAGTTACAGACACATCATTGCCCTTTCCTGTACGCAGTTGACCTAGATCTCAAATGCAAACTACAATCCAACATTCCTCGACATCTGGAAAGTTTGTATCATTGACTTCGGCTGAACATTGCATATGCAAACTACTCACGGTACCGTTTCCATCAAGAGGCAAGTCCACATTGCAGCAACTGTGGCTCTATTGAAACCGTAGAGCATGTTTTGTTTGAGTGTGGGGCGTACGACGATGAGCGTGTGCTCTATGAACAATGCATGCAGTTACTCACACAGATCCCTTTATCACCGCAGTGTGTTTTAGGCCCTCTAGCTTGCCCTACGCAACCGAGATGTGCGATCGACTTTTTTTATTTGCATATTTACAGTGTAGGCCAAATCGGTGGGCTTTAATTTTATGTCTATGGTCACCATCCCTCACCCAATAATGCAATGCATCCTGTCACCTCCCTTCAGGATGGCGCAACCTTGAAACAATATCGTTGGATGTAATGAATCATTATAGTCAGAAACACGAAGCCAAACATTTTTCTTCCTTTTCTTTTTTTACTGTTTTTTGCACTTTTCTACTCGTCTTTCTCTTCACAACTCCCACTCCCCGCGCAGAGTAGCATGTCAGAAATGTTTCAACGCCGGCTAAATTCCCTGCCTTTCAATGAAGCGTGCGTTGTCTCTCCACACGTTAAAAGTAGCATAGGGTAAAAAAAGCAAGAACACGTGGTCTTAAACATAAACCGCAAAAATGAAGTTTGAAGCGAAGTATATACAACACATACAAACGAGGGTTTGGTTTGTCTCCATTTTCTCGGACTGCAGGACAAGGGTAATTTTTAAATTTACCTGTAGGGAAAGTTACGGCGCTAAATCGACGGGACACAGAGAAGACAAAAACACTGGCGCCAACTTCCAGCTGTTTGTTCGCAAGAACCATCGCTGGAATTTATACAGGATGCCGGGCAAGATAATCTTTTGCAGATATAAGCAGTGAAAAAATGTAGAAAATGTGCCGAAAATGCTTATTTGATATTGTCAGTGAACCACGATTCATGTACAAAGAAACACGTTCATTTACACAACCAAAACCGAGTGTTAGGGAGCTACATTTAGCACAAACTAAACTAGTAATAGCTACAGGCTACCTTTCAAAAAGAGGACTTCTTTATCGCTTAAAAGAAATGACGGTGTGCTAATCCAGCGATCACCTGCCATTCTTATTAAAAACTCCTCGAGTGTCTCTCTTTGAGTGCGGGCGTCCGCTTTCCTTAAGAAGGTGGTTTGCCTGAGGAGCGGCACACAACCACACCACCGGCACTGGTCTGCCAGGTGGCCTTCTTTGTGTCGCTGACTGCCAGATTGTGCTCCCTTGCACGATTCTTGAAACAACGGCCCGTTTGCCCAATATACACCCCACCGCAGCTGAGGGGTAACTCTACACTCAGTGTATGGTGCGTCGTGCTTCTTGGGGCAAACATCCCGGTATTTATTCGCCATCAGAGGGCTAGTCCTGGCCAACTTACACGGGGTGGAGAACACAATGCGGACATTGTATTTAGCTGCGACCTTCTTTATACTGTGTGAGAAGCGATTTATGTAAGGAATAGCGTGCGTGGGCGCGTTTTCCTTTGGATCGCGCACCTTCTTACCCAGCTTGAGCTTTTGCAGGAGGCATTCACACACCCGTAATAACGAAGAGAGGAAATAGAGTGTTTTGCAGTCGCTTAATCTGATTTCTAAAACCTGTAGAGATCTGGCGCGCACATGATTTGACCAACGTGGAATTAAGGCAGTTGGTGGCTATTCCTCTCTTGATCAGTATAGGAATGAGCGCTGTCAAATGGCAAGAGGCTCTTCTTAGTCTTGCGATTATACATCCAGCACACGTGGTGCTGCGTAAACCTAAAATAAAGATAAAAAAGCTGGATTGATTTATCGCGAAGGAATTCGTGCGCTGGATGTATAATTCGTTCAAGAAATGAACCAATTAGCTTAACATGTCCTTTTAAATTTACCGCTGGCTAACCTGTATGGTAACTTAAATGGGAATTTTCAGCCTAACTGAGCATAGGAATTTCCAACTTAAATCCTAAGATATGGTGAGCATGTTGTTATAGATATATGCTTTTTATAGGACTTTCTTGTACTAATCTGTAGTCTCTTTTGTGGCATTTTAGTACCACTGTCTTATGGCTCAGAATTTCTATTTCTAATTTCGTTGTGAACCAGGAGTTGGGTTTATTGTGTGATGAATGATTGTTTTGGTATATTTTTATTCCAGTTTAAGATCCGAGATGAAAGTGTTCAAACTTTCGCCTATGCTTTTCTGCTCTGAAACTGGGTGGATTCTTCAAAACAGATCTTTTATTGCTTCCTTTCAAAATCTTTCTGCATCCCTTTAAGCTTACTCCGCAGTATTCCTCGTCTTTTACTAGCGTAGGTTTTGAGGTATCTATGATCACTACTACTAAGGTTATGAAAATCGTGACATCCATGTCATGAGCGGCTTGATTTACGTGCCACGAGTTTCGTTAATGGGATGTATACCAAAATTGCTATGGCACAACACGCCTGTATGACGAACGTAAATGACAGGTCACATCATTAGAATCATGACATGCGTGTCATGAGCGGCATGGTTTAAATGACACAGTATTGATGCTCTTGTGGCCGTTTTGTAAACTTCATATGCATCAAAACTGGTATAGCGAGACAAGAATGCAGACCCATTTTACATTCCTGCTGCGTGCTTCGCATTTCCTTGGTTCCCACTGTACGTGGGATCCGCTATTTTTTTGCTCTCGTTTCTTATGTATTGATACTCATTATTCGTGTTCTGAAATTACTCTACACGCTTTAAACATTTTCCTCTATTACCTCCCTTACACAATGTGTCTAGGGGCCTGTAAGGTACATTAAAATAAATAAATAAATAAATAAATAAATAATTTATAAATAAATAAATAAATAAAATGCTGTACACACACTTGTGAAAGCGCTATTTCGTGTTCTGCAGCACGCTTTACAAAATAAAAAAAAAATCTGCCTTGGTCCATACAATCATGCAAAAAGCGTAATACAACAATGCTACACGTGCTCTTTGCGATTACGATGAACCGTCTGGTGGATTTCGTTGTATCATGTACGGATTTTACCACAGCTGCCTTCTCTTGGAGGCTGAGGAATCTTCAAGCACAGTCGATACAAGAACAACCTATTCAGTACTAACATCAATTGGCACTCCGTCTCGCACCCTTCTCTGGTTCACGTCGCACGAGGAAGGATGCCACACCTTATCGTGATCATTACCAAAACTGGAAACGAGAAAGCAATCAAATCGCGCGTTTTTTCGGCAGTGTAGTGATGGCAGTAATAGTGATCCAACAGTGCCAATGCGAGAATCAGGGCCCCTTGTAGCGAACCTCCTGTTATAGGTGTTCAGGAATATTTTCTGGACTGGCTCAGTGGCATCGCTGCTGGAATTCGAAATGCCATTCCAGATCGCAGATGCATACTCAAGTTGGGGAAGAGACATCGCGGTGTACAATTTGCGGAAGGGCATAGGAGAAAGGAATTCTCTAGACATTCTGCAAACACAGCCTAGGGTGCGAAAACCCCTCAACGCAACACGCTTAGCGTGAGCAGAAAAGTATAAGGTGCTATCAAAAAGAACACCTAGATCATTGATCTCACAAACCTTAAACAACGACACAGAATTGAGAGAATATAGAAATGGCACACTAGATGTTTTTCGAGTGAAACTCATTACTTTGGTTTTTGAAATCTTTAGGGAGAGGTTATTGCTCCTGCACCATTCAGAAAAAGAACACAAATCGGATTCAAGCAAGCGAAAATCGAGAACTGAATGAATTTCCTTACGTATCTTTGTCATCAGCATACAAAAGGAAAGAATTCCGAATGACAGAAAGAACATCATTAACATAAATTAAAAAGAGCAGTGGGCCCAGTACCGACCCTTGAGGAACGCCACTAGTACCTTGTAGACAAAGGACGTTTGGCCATTTACGGCAACATAACATGATCTATCAAGAAGATATCTATGCAGGAGATTCACGATTGAAGAATCACCCTCGAAGTGCGCAAGTTAATACACAAGCAGCGAATGGCTGACAACGTCAAAAAGCTTTACTAAGATCACAGTAAATAGCGTCTACATGTCCTCTCTGCGATATAGGCATGGAGGTTTGCATCATGAAACTGGCAAGAGTAGTGACAGTTGAAAGGCCAGCGAGAAACCCATGCTGATTCGCAATCAATGAATTTTTTACATCAAAAGACAATATTATGTGAAGAGCAAGCTCAAATATTTTTGATGCGGCACGAAGAAAGGAAATAGGGCGGTAGTTCGAGATATCACTTTTACAGCCAGACTTAAATACTGGGAAAACACGAGCAGTTTTCTCCATGCTAGGAAAAGTTGAAGCATGCAGAGACTTATTAAATGTGGTGGTAAATACTGGTACAAGTACACTGCCATAGGCTTTTAGTATGGCAGAGGGGATCCTATCTGGGCCAGCTGAAAAGGATTGTTTCAAGCGCTTAATGCATTCTGAAATGGAACCTTCATCTAGCGACACAGCATCAGCTGGGCCAACTGCCTTAACCCGTCGACCGTTACTAGCTACAGAGGCTGGGCACTTATAAACAGGTGAGAAATGCATGGCAAAATAGCCACCGACGGCTTGGACTTCTACTCCATTTGGGTCAGGTATCCTGAAGGACTCGCCACTTTTGCTCCACCGTTTGTGCACATACGTCCTAAACTCAGATGGCCTGTGAGACTCGCTTTTTTTCTGAAAATGAAGTATATAGACTGTGATCCCGTTTATATAGGCGTCTACGAAGAGTACGAAAACGACAGAATTCTTCCTTCAAATTAGTTGATGGGGAACATTTATACTTCCTGTGTGCGCGAACTTTATGTTTTAGTGCACTTATAATTCTGATGAGAACTAGGAGCGATATTTACAACGATTAGGTGTATACTGGGGAATGAACCTGCGCACACTGGTCAAGATAAGTTCCGTAAACTGATCGACTTCACCATCAACATTGGGTTTGTCAGTTACCAGTGACCAAGCCATGGTACAAGCCAACGTAGTCACCTCGCGGGAACCCAAATCTGGGCGTTTTGTCGATTTTTCAAGGAAAGCTTGGTTTTTTCTGGTGAAATACAGAGTGCTAGTTTGAGTGGTGGGTGAAATTTGTCAGGACGAACAAGAAAGTTGAGAGAGTGATCCTTCGATAGGTTGATTATTATAAAAAATAATAATAATAATATAATGATGATGATAAATTGTTACCTTGGGGGAAAGTACAAAAGTGCAACAGGCCTGTCAAAGCCTTCAGGAGGCTTGGAGGACTAGGCCCGGCACATCAGCAGACGATCGATGACAACACAGAGATTGAAAAAGTTTGTATGCTACCTTATACACAAATATAATACAATGAAATAGCCTATTTACACAATATTTAAACACAGTAGACAAAAAGACAATACGTACAATTAATGATATAAGAAAAAGTAAAAAAGATAATATAGATTAATAGCCTATCTTAACAGTACTTAAACACCGAAAAGAAAAGCATTACAGACAATTAATAATGTAACAATCATTAAGTATCGGAAATGAATTCTATGGGCAGTAAAATAAGGAACATAAATATGCGGCAAAATTAGAGCAAATAATCCCAGTAATATACGAATGATCCAACAAAAAAAACGATCTGAGAACTGCAGAAATTATAGTGACTTTAGCTTGTTTCTTAGTGCACGTTTCGTGGTTACGGAGAACAACTCATCGGGGAGTTCATTAAATATGGCCGGTACATATACCTTTCAGGCAGCTTTACCATACCTTGTTTTGAAAAACGGTACAACAAAGCGAGAGGTTCTGCGTAAAGTTCGTGCAGCACTGCATTCATACTTAAACTGATGATTGCAGAAGTGCCGCAATACAAGTCTGATAAGGAGTGCTTTAAAGGACGGCATACCAAGCAAAGAAGACAGGTTAGCATTGTTCGAGGAGGAAGAGTGGTGGCGAATTGATTTCAGCATGCTTTTCAAAATCTTGCCAACGCGACATTGCCATCGTGCGGAACAAAAGCCAAACAATGCAATGCCATAACGCAGAATGCTATAAGCAAGAGCATGCATTACTCTTTTTGTATATTATTATTATTATTATCATTATCACTACTATGTTGCGGCGGTGCTGGTCAAGGAGTGCTTGGAGTTTTCTGTGGCTCAGTATTTATTTCGCTGCATTCGGTATCTTGCCCAATCGCCACAGACGGTGCCTAAATAAGCAGACTCCTCAGATTGGAAACGTTCTTATCTTTCCCTACCTGGACGAGCGTAGCGTCCGTGTGCTAGTGCGCTGCAGTTTTAACTGAATAAACCCGTTGTTACGTTCTTATCTGGGATTTCTACTTTTGCGGACTCCACGTTCATTGTAATTTAGCGCAAAGGTAACACACACAGTAAAGAAGGACCACAAACAACAAAGGCGCTACTAACAACTGATTTATTGAAGGTGGAAAAGACAGACCCAGAGATCTGCGCAGGCGTACCACAAGGAAATTTGAATAACGGCAAACAGAAGGTTATCACACCAGGCGCGATAAGAATTTCATTTCAGCATTGTATAATAGAACAGATGTGTCACTAACACATTTTCACCTGCTTTTCTAATAAAGTATGCCTCCAAGGTTTCACGGGCCGTTTTATGCTTACTTCTGCCTAGTAATCTGACGCCACGGAAACGTGATTCACAACCAGTGCAGGCAATGCAATGAACGAAAAGATTCGTCCTCTCCTTGTTAGTTAGGTCATTTCCATGCTCCCTGAGTCGGTATTTAGCGCAATGCCCCGTCTGGCCGATGTACACTTTGCCGCAGGACAGGGGAACCAGTAGACGACGTTTTTGGTGCACTGTACAAAGCGTATTTCGTGGTTCTTGCAGCCACTCTTATTGTCCGCACAAGAGATGCGACGGTACAGCTGAACCAGCTTCCTGGGAGCAGAAAAAACCACCGGTACGCTAAACCGATCAGCGTCCTTCTTCAGCTTGTGGGAGACCTCATGCATGTACGGCACCACTTCAGGCCTATTTGTCCCCTCCAAAGTCCTCGCGGCATTTTTGCCACTCCCTTTATTTTCTTGGGTGTTTCTGCGACTGTCCATACTACCGACTCCGGGAAGCCAGCTGTGAAAAAGGCCGGCCTAATTGATGTTCAAAACTTGCCTGCACCTCATGAACACACGATCTCCTTAGCGCGGATTCCAGGCAAAGGGTAGCAATGCCTCTCTTTATAATCTTGGAGTGAGCAGAGTTGTAAGGCTCACTCCAAGGCTCTTTTTGTGCCCGCGGTGAATATGCCCGGCATAGGTGGATTTTCTTGAATCTCAACCGCAAATTCAAGAACTGCAGCATTCCATCATCTGGCAGCTCATAAGTAAGTCAAACCTCTGCCTTGATTATTAAAATCATCTAAAATACTCATCACCGCATGTTCATATGAACTGAAGCACTGCTTGTTTAAAATAACTAGAAAGTCGTCCATGAAACGAAAAACTTTAGGGAAATTTTCATTGGTAAAATGACATAAACGATCGTGTAAAGAGCGATTAATGAATAATAAAAAGATGTTGCAAGGGCCGGAGCGATGAATGATCCAATGCAGATGCCTTTCTTTCGCAGATAAAACTGGTTGTCAAACTTATTAAAAGTGCTCTTAAGTTAACATTCTAAAAGTACTAAAAAGTTATCTACCGATACACCAGCTGCATTTTGAAAGGCAACAGGTCCATTTTCATCTATGCAGTCTTTTACTGCAGCAAACAGTTCCGGATGGGGCACTGCATAAAAGAGCTCTTCCACATCTATCGAAAAGGCATAATCACTCTTATTGTTATCTTCAAGGAAACGAACAACTTCTGCCGAACTCCTTGTTAGGAAAGGGTAATTTAGCTCGACGACATTCAACACTTTAACCCTTTAATTGGCAAGATAAGAAAAAAACAGCGGAAACATTTTTTGCTCGTTTATTTCTTCTTTAGAACAACCACAGAACCACCAAAAGAAGTTTCATCATGTTGAGCTCCTCTATCTTCTTTAGGTTTTTATGAAAGAATTTCGTTGATCTGCCAGTTAACGGTAAAAATATGAGGTCAAGAAAGTTTTTTTTATATGGAGCTTTCTAACGAGTGCACTCTAGTTATTTTTATCACTTTTTCAAAAATGCTAGCGGGCGTGAAAAGTGAGAAAGCAGTTGTTTCTGCTCTTCAGGCAAAGGAAGACACCTTCAGAAGACACCGAAGAAGACACCGACAATGATAGTCGACCACGCTCCAGACTGGTTGTCGTCGAGCGATCTGGGCTACTCGTCACGCTATAGTCCTGGGTCGGTCGCGCTTGTGAAGTATCAGCGTGCACAGTTTCATCACTTGTGTCATCATCACTCGCGTCAAGTTCAGAGTCACTTGGATGCAGTGGAACAAGAGCAACACCCTTGCCCGTTCCCTGCATTCCATAGAAGATGTCTTTGTCCATTCCTGCAAAGAAAATGATAGTGAGTTCTACGAAAATCCACTCGCGTCGTTCCACTTTCAAACAGACCATATTCGCGGCACAATGCTTTGATGGTGAAAAATGACTAAGTATTCATGGCTCTGACTGGACGCGCAATAGCTCATCCGGCTTTATTTGCGATAAAAATATTACAGCCGCCAACAATTACAACGCTAAAAGCGCGCGAACCGAGGCATGCAGCAGCCATACCATTTTACAACACGCGCGGCGTTCCGCAACCCTTGCCTGGCAGCTCAACAATTTCGTGGACCGCGGTAACGGGCTGCTTTCTCAGCGTCTCGGCTAAACAACGCCACGATATTCATACCGCTGGTTCCTCATACCTGCTTCTACGTGTTTAAAAAATCTCCATTTGCTTATCTTGTTGGAGCTCTTGGAACCCGAGGCAGAATTCCGTCGTTGTGGAGAACGTCAGCAAACCGCACACCGCTAGATTCTTGTCAACAAGACATCAACTGGCGCCCTCTGTCGTCTTATTTACCAACTGCAATCAAGAGCATGTGCCCTTTTGCCGATAAATTCAGCGAAACAAGCTCACGTTAAGCGCGCGTTTTGAACAGGAGTGGTTTTTCCTTGGGTCTATAATATTTTTGATCTGCGGGTTAAAGGGTTAACCCTTTAACCCGCAGGAACTTACTAATACAGTGCTACCACGTGCCACCTTCGTTCACAATAGTTCTAAACGGAGCATCCAGTTTATGCGTCTTAACGCTAAAGAAAATGTGCAAGGCTGTACTTTCGCAATTTGATATGTCCCTTGCGAGCCTCTGTAGATCTAAGCGCTTGCAAAGGTCTACGGCTCTACATATAATTCTTGTTTGGCTTTTTTTTCAAACGAATAAAGTTTTTGTCGATGGCCAGAGTGGCTTTACGAATATACATCTTTCTAGGCATGGCAACAAAGCCGCCTCCCTTGTCAGCCTGCATAAGACAAAGGTCATTGTCCTTAAAAGATTTCACCACACTTTGCAAACTGTCCTTAGTCCTCTCTGCATCCCACAGCATCCCACTCTGCATCCCACAGGCTCATAAATTATGAGGAGCGCCCATTGCGCAGAGTGGTTACCTACTGTTGTATAGTTTACCGCAGAGTAAGAAGGCACAGGAAGGCACCCGTTCTTGTCCGCGTTCTTTCTTCTGCACGCTCATTTTTAGTCAAACTGTGACACAAGATATCGTGCTAAATGCACGTTTTTGCCATGATGCGTGATGTATACGATTACGTCAAAAGAGGGAAAAACATGCGCCATTTCCCCTTTCGAATGTGTGGCCAGGAAAGCTTTGTGCAGACGCATAGGCGACTCTGAATTTCGATCAAAGGTACGAACACATATTAGTCTTCAGTGGCAGCAGCTGTCATAACTAGGAAAGACGCGCACACGGACACGCGCACACGCACACTTCTGACCAGTTGTCATCACTTCTCTATCGGCACGTTGCTCATGTGGTGAGCATTAGACGCAGCCTTCGCGTTACGACGAGAGAAGTAAAATTCAAGGTGGAGAAGGGCAGCTTGCCTTGCTGTTCAATCACTTTGCAAACGACCGAGCCAACGACGAAATGAAGTGGAACGAAGAAAACGCTGATGGCGTCGTCCGCTTTTGCGGCCGTTGCGGCGAGTACAGATGGTAACACTGCCAAACGGGCTATTTGGTAGGGGTTAAAGGGGCCCTGCGACACTTTTTCAACTGCCGTCTGCAGTACTGCAGTGCGTGTAGGATCGAATGCTGAGATGAATGCAAAAATAATTATGCAAATCGGTGGTCTAGAACTGGAGTTATTAGCCCTCGAAGTTCAAAACACGAGGAGACAGCATGAAACCAACATTCCCTTTCGTATTTCGCTCTCCCGCTGACGTCAATGGAGGCGTCCAATAGCAATGCGCGTCTTATAGAGCGACACCGGAAGACACCGGGAGCGTGTGGTAGCTCAGCGCGTTGTTTCGCCGCGCCTGCAATAGATGGCGTGATGCGCAGTCCAAATACGGCAGCACGCGTCGAACTCGCTGTGCTTAGTGGACGTGCCATATGGATGCGCAAACCTTTGCACAGCGCGCCTAGTGTCGTTTTGCAAGTAATGTCAGATACTTGCTTTCTTTCTTACGAAGCATAAAAGCTATTTTAGTATATATTTTGGTACGGAAAAGCGTGATCAAGCAGACACCACACGTGTGTGACAAGCACCTTGGAGCATCAAGCCAATCAGAACGCCCAGCCTGGCCCCTCCTATGTCGTCACTCCATGTCACTTCCTGTAACAAAAATATCCGTTGTGTGTCGCCTCAGTTCAAACGGGAGGCGATTTTGGGCGGTTTGTTCGCTGAAATAAAATTATAGCCACTTTGCTTTCGGGGTTTCTACTCTCTCTGCGACATCCCCGCGTGCAACAGTTCTAGAATCAGTGATAAAAACGGCCTGCTCAATTTGTGTCGCAGGGCCCCTTTAAGGGGTTGGCGCTGGTTTATTACGAATATTTCCAAAAGCGTGCAGTAAAAAAAGAAAGCGAGAAGGTTGCATCAAGTTACGATCTTGAAAACTAGTGGGACAGAATCATGGAAAATATGCATTGCTTATTTATTTGGAAGTACCTTATATGGCCACATGGGCATTGATTAAGGGGAGCTTTACAGAAATCGCATAAACCAAATGTATAGACAAACTTACATGACATAAGCTAAAATGATATGCAAAAAGCACAGCATGGTAAACAAACAATACAAAAAATGACAGAAACGATGAATTATACATGAACGATGCACAGAAGCTAAAATCAAGAAGTCAAATACAAGTTACACAGTATAATATAGTGCATAATAAATTACACAGAAAATACAACTGATGCGATGGATATCATGGGATAATAAAAAGAAGAAAAAAACTGGGGTGTGAAGGGAGGACTACAACTTGAAGGCCATCGCACATGTAACTGCGCAAGGAACTGGATGACCCCTGAAAACACTAATCATCACATATAAGTTAGTCAGACCATGGTCTGCTGGTGATATGCATGTTAAAGGGCCCATGACAGCTATTTTTTTGTTGGAGACTTTTATGTTCTAATGAGTAGAACAGTGTCTTGTAATCACGGCATGGAGTGGCAAATTCTCCAGCGCGATGTCTAATTAGTCACAGCGTCGTTAATTTTGTTCAGTTTTAATGAAGCTTCGAAACGCGCGCCAAAAAGTGCAAGAAACTAGCGCCGCGGGGCTAGCGCGGCGGCTGTCGGAAGTGAGCGCATGCACTGATCACTTGAGCTCAAGATTCGGTGACGTTGCGGAGAGCGCGAGCGTCAGACCAGCTCGCCACACTCGATTTGCATCATAGCGTGTGTACAATGTACGCTTGAGCGACCAACACGGAGCGGAAGCAGAAAAATACGGCTTTTGGCGTGGCCTCCGTGATCGGCTGCGAGAGCCGATCTTGGAGTCTACTCTCGGAGGCCATAGCGCGGCGCGCCCGTGTCTCTCTGTGACGTCACGATATCAAGTTACAAAAGTGAAACGTCACAGATGGCCCACAAGCTACGTCACACTAGTGGCGATGTCGCGAGGTGCCACAAGCTCGGATGAGCATTCCCGCTTACTTTGAAGCCATATTAAAATTACTTAGAGGCGACGTTCGCCGCTAATACTTGGTCAAGATTGCCTTCGTATGCAGGAAAACGAATTAACGCAAGCATCTCGCGTTTGAAATTTTGGTGTCATGGGACCTTTAAGCGACTGCCGAAATTTCATTGAGTTAGTTTCCACGACTATAGTATCAGGTAAGCTGTTCCATAGGCGAATGGCACGCGGAAGCGCCGAATGGTTGAATGCGTCAGTGTTACCGTATATTCGCGTGAAGCTTAGATTGTTGGTATTCCACGGGATTTGCGCGGTGATGTATGCAGGTCTAAGATATGATGGTCGAAATGGTACACGTATTTATGGAATAACGACAAGACAGCAATAATATGGCGATAGTTTCACAGTTAGAGGGAAAGAGTTTTATTCGTGTCACACTTGAACGATAATTATAGTTCTGGGCATTGAAACGAGGGGCTCTGTTTTGGATTGATTCTAATTACGTAATCAGGTACTTTTGATGGGGACACTAGAGGAGGAAAACTCAAGTTGTGGGCGTACAAATGTTTGGAAAGCAAGCTTGCGAATGAGGGAGGTCGAATTTTGAAGGTTACGACGTAAGTACCCCAATGACCTGGCAGCGTTAGCACATAAATTGGTAATATCGGTAATCCATGAGGGGTTCGGAGTAAGGGTGATGCCTTGATATTTAAAAGAAGAGGGCTCGGATGAAGTCCTGCTATTTATACTGTAACAAAAGTTCGATTTTGAATGCTTCCTGCTAAAAGACGTTACTTTGCATTTCGTTGAGTTCAAATGCCTTAGCCATGTGTTAAAACAATCGGTAATTAAGTTGAGGTCTTCTTGAAGGGCCATGTGGTCGGTGGGACTGTGAATTGGGCGATAGATAACGCAGTCATCAGCAAATGTACGCATGGAGGATATGTTACTGGGCAAATCATTGATGTAAATGAGAAACAATAAGGGACCAAGTACGCTCCCTTGAGGTACACTTGAGGAAACTTCACAAAAGGGCGAGTAAACATTGGGGACCATGGTGAATTGCTGCATCTTAGAAAGGAAACTTCGCAGCCAGGATAGAGTTAACGAGTCCAGTGTTATTGCGAATGGCTTGATGAAGAGGTGGCAATGTGCTACGCGGTCAAATGCCTTAGAGAAGTCAAGGAAGATACAGTCTGTAAGTGTGAGCCCATGATAAAGTGAAAGTCTGTTGTTAATTCCAATAGTTGAGTCTCGCATGACAAACCTCTCCAGAACCCGTGCTGTTTAGCGAAAAAGAAGTGAGGAGATTCGAGATGAAGGTAAACATGAGATGCGAGAATGACCTCGTCCTCCTCTGGACTCCTTCAAAGCACGTCGGCCTCTCGGAAAAGCTGCTCTCGCGGTACCCCGGACACTATCGAGTTGTGCGACAACTCAGTGATGTGACGTATGAAATAGCTCCTGCCAATGCTTCCTCGTCATCCGTGTCGTCTGTTGTCGTCCACGTCAGCCGTCACAAGCCTTACTACGTGGCCGCGGTCTAGCTAACGCCGGGTCGGTGCTTTTCCCGCCGGCGGTGATGTCACGGTGCAAGAACAGCGACGAAGACGACGATCTCGAGGGGAACAAAGACGACGCTGGAGTGGGGCGCAGGCTGACGGTCCGCCATTGGGGCTGCATCGGCTAATCTCCCGTTGTAAAACTACCATTAGAAGCGTGTCCCTGTGCCTGTTTCAATATGTTACATCATCTTACAACAAATGCACGCCAATGAAATGGGTCGGTAATTTCCAAATATGTTTTGTCGCCATTTTTAAAGATGGGCACAACTTTGGCGGCTTTCCTATCGGTGGGAATCTGATCAGGGTTTAGACATTGCTGGGAAATGTGGAAAAGTATCTTGCAAGAAAACGAGACGGTATTCTTTAGAATTTTGGAATTAATATTATCGATACCTTCTGTAGTGGATAGCTTAAGATTATCAATTAGGTGCGCGATCCAATCGATTGAAATGTCTATGTGTTTCATGTATTGGTAGTCACGATCAGTGACCAAGGGCAGATCATCTAAGCTTTCTTTCGTGAATATGGACGAAAAGAAATGAACACTTATTGTCTGGAAGAGGAGCACCGTTATCGTCGTTTAACACAATGCGGTTAACGTGATCACTGGGGCGTAAGAGTTGCTAGAATTTCTTAGGGTTAGATTTCTGCAGTGAGGGGAGATCATGTGCAAAGTATTTATCTGTTTCATCAGAGAGTAGCAGTAATATTTTGCGCAGAGCCATTAGTTAATGACAAGACGTTGTTTCAATGGTACTTGAACTGAACTGCTGTTCTCACTCCTTGCTGCTTCATTTCAATTTTAGAATGCGACTATAGTTTTACTTTAAGGAACAAATGTGAAGTTGAAAGGTAGTTGTTAATCCTCCTCTACGAATTCATTTCCAATGAAAGGGTGTCGCAGTTTGAATGTTCAAGGTTTTATGCACGTCTTGTGATGCCTCGTTCTTCTTAGCATAGCGCATCAGTAGGCAGCCTGAGGAGACTTCTTCCAAAGTGTGAAAGAGGTTGCCGGGATCAACAGGTGGCTGTGCAGGAGTTGGATCGTATAGCCGCTTCCTCTTGCTACTCCGCTCGAACGAAATTTGTGACAGCGGGAAATTTACTTCAAGCCCTTTGCATATCCCTATCGGAAAAAACAGCGTGTCCCAGTGCATTTTTGCGCACTGGGCGACACTTGGGACGCTGTTTTTCGCTGTAAAGCCGCTGCGACGCGCTGGGACGCACGGGGCGACACTGCGTTTTCACTGTACGCACTGGTAGACACTGTATTTTCGCTGGTACGCACTGCGCGACACTGCATTTTCGCTGTGGCGCACTGGGCGGCACTGCGTTTTCGCTGTCGCGCACTGAGTTTTCACTGTCACACTGACTTTATCGCTGCACACTGGGACAGCGTGCAGTGAAAGCGTGCAGTAGCACTGTACAGCTGGGCCAGCGTATATACGTACTGCACATGCACTCGCTAGTGCTGCGGTTAATTAAGCGCCGATAAACAGGGATATTATTATATGCGCTGCAACAATTTGGCGACAAACTAATAGGCATGAGTGCTACATCATTGAGGAGAAATATGTATCGGTCGCACAGCGAGAATATCAGCTGCGATCGTATTCAACCCTTCTTGTGTACTTGTCCTATATTCCCAGCCAAGATATTAGGAGATGCGTCATCGCAGAGGAGGCGACACTCGCTTATAACTCGATATGTATAGTTATCCGATCCGCACGATCAGTCCTACGCAATACACGTCCGTACGTCTACCGGTCGTCGCATTGCGACCGTGCGCACGTATTGGCTCAACTGGACACGCGAAGCTGGATCTTTCGAACAATGCAGCGGCGCGTGTTCAGCCAAGCTGTCGTCACCAAGTCTTATATCACCTTCCTGACACTTGTGCACCATCGAGCGCGATCATAAACGAGTCGGCGAACGACGACGCGCACGCGGATGCCTCGCGACGGTCGCAAGTGCGTTTTGACGGCGTACTGAACCAAGCACGCGGCGTAGCTGGAGGCAGCTAGGCGCGCTACAACGCTGAATATTTTGTGCACGCCGTGCATATCTGCTTCACGTGTACGATATATATATGGAAGCAGATATGCACAAAGCCTCCTGCCCACCTACGTGTTCTCGATGCCGGTAGCGGCGGCCGGAGCTGTCGGAACGTCGCGCTATCTCGATCGGGTCGAGAGTGGCCAGAGTGACGCACGCTCATCGCTTCGCCCACGCGTGACACCTTTGCCTGCGTTAATTGTGGGTCCCACAGCCGCTCCGCCTTTTAGGCGTGGTGCGCTTAGGTGTTTGACCAACGTTACATATATATGCAACCTGGCATTTTATGCAGATATGTATGTATATACATATGACCAAAACAAGCTTTTAAATCTTCGCGTCCCTCAACTCCTGTAATGAAATGCTTCAGTGCTGCTTCTATGTTGCGGACGTCCACACTAAGTGTATATGCCAGCACTAATTAGGGACGTTTATTTGAAGTTGATGAATGAATATTATATTTATCTCAACATATTAAATAGCTTTAAAGCGATCATACAACACATGTATTCTCTCTTCATTACGGTAATCAAGCTTTCAGTCATTTGAAGTGCAGTACCCTGTAAATGGCATATCATGAAATAGCTAAATAAAATAACTAACCAGATACACAGCCAAAAAAAAAAATCAAGCAGCATTTCCAAAATATACCATCTCTATTATGTTAATCAGCAATGGTTTGAAAGCACGCACGAACAAGGCACAACAAAACAAACACATGAGTAAGACAAAGGTCACTACATAAGACAGTACCTAAAAGAAGGGCGCAAGAGACAAGGGGCCAGGAGAGGTCAGCGATGCAAGCACTTTTTGTGCCGTTTTCAACCTATCGTGGTTATCCAACCCACTCAGTATTCAATTCCTTTGAAGAGGCACTGCAACAGTTCTTTAACGTAAGCTGAAAACGGTGCCGATCAGTCATGAAAGCTCCTGTGAGCACGAGCCAATTATTATTGCACTGCTCACACCAGGAAATCTGTAATTTGGTTTCAAAAACAGCTGGGAAGCATCTGCTTTTCTGTCAACGAATGGCGTCACTGGGGGCACAGAATACATTGCTTGATTTTTTCAGTGGTCATTAAAACAGCTCGCTTCACCAGGCACCATATACCTTGACCCCGACCCCACGCCTTTCCCTTCGTACTGGTCATCATTTACAAGTAACCCTAACCCGTCCACTCAGCCCCGCTATGACCTTCTCCGCGTCTTTCTTTTGCCAGTCCTCGACTAACTGGAACAACCTGCCCCGTCATATTGCTGAAATCACCTGCCCATCTACATTTGTTGAAATGCTTAAACACTAACAAAACGATAATTCGGGCAAGTTGGTATCGGTTCATACTGAAGTATAACACACCACGGCTAGGCAACCAGACTGACAAGCAAAGAAACGACACACACAACAAGTGCTGACTCGCAACTGAACATTTCATTGAACATAACACAAGAATATAACACGCAAGTCCATACGACATCAGTTGCCACTGCTGTTTTGCCAACGTAACATAAGGTTAAGAAAACACGTGCTGCGGAAATGCAAATTTCTTGTCACACAAGTCAACTGAAGCTGGGCTGGCATTTTTCTTTTTCTCTAACAATAATGCTACTCCTTCACCACCTCTCTGCTAATCTGCTGCTTATGCTTGTACATTATCTCAGTGCTCGCAAAAATAGAACCACATGATTTGCAGTGCATTGCAAGATTTGCAGTGGACAACTTTTTTAAAGAAGCATTATGTTCTTTTAGTCTAGCATTAATGCAAGATCCAGTTTGCCCAATACACAAATCACCACATGACAATGGAACACTGTCACAACATCTCGTTCGCACTTATTCTTATACTTTTAAGACTTCTTCCCGTGCTTGATACCACATGTGTTCTGCTGTGAAAAGTCTTCATTAACAAGACGGCACAGCTTGATAAGTTTATTCTTGCTGGAAAACACAATATTGACCACATACCTATTCCCAACATTCATAACCCCATTTGCATGGTGTTTTTTTTAAATGCATAATGCTTCTTAAAAAAATTTCGCCTTTGCTAATCTTGTAATGCATTGCAAATCATGTGGCTGTTCTCCCATTTTTTGGAGCACTAAAATAGTGTACAAGCATGTGCAGCAGACTAGCAGAGAGGTGGTAGAGGTGTATCCTATTGTTAAAGAAAAAGAAAAGTGTATCAGCCAAGCTTCAGTTGATTTGTGTGACAAGGAATGTGTCTTTCTACAGTGAGTGTTTTCTACACCTAATCTTACATTGACAAAACAGCCGCAAGAATCCATGTCACGTGCACTTTCATGTCGCTTATATTTATGTGTTATGTCTAGTAAAATGTTCAACTGCGAGTGAGCACTCGTTGCGTCCATTGTTTCTTTACCTGTCAGTACAGTTGTCTAGTAGTGGTTCGTTGTTATACTTCAGCTTAACTAATTACTTTTGTGTAGACATGTGGCGACTAATTACGAACTTTACCATTGTAACCCTACCCCTTATGTAATACCCCCAAGAAGGGGTCTTAGGAAATAAGTTATGTGAAGTGAAAGATGTGCAAATTTTCTTTTTTTGTTCAATTCATTACGAACAAATAAAGCATAGATAATCCTTCTGCTACCATGAAATCAGACAATGCTATTTCTTCCTCAAGCAGCTTTCATTATCAGTCAGTGTCCTCAGTGACGCCATTTGTTGAAAGAGAAGCGGGCACTATCAGCCGTACTATTTGAAACCATCGCAAATTCTCTGGTGCGTGCAGTGCAATGAGATTTGGCTCACATCTTTACAGGAGGAGCCTGTGCAACTGATTGGTACCATTTTCTGAATTTGTTCAGAAAGTGTTGCAGGGCCCCATTAAAAAAATAGTTTTCTTTATCTGTTGGACTTGCACACATGCAAAGTCTGTGACAGACTGCTGTGTGACACATGACAGACTGCTGCATTCTGTCCTTCGAACGTTCATCAACTCCAACCCATGT
>CM023481.1:71511437-71685894 GCA_013339685.2 Hyalomma asiaticum | reverse complement strand
AAAGAAACCAGGTTGGCACTCACTGCGCTAAATTGTGTTGAACGAAGCTTCTGGTTGAGTATCTTTTGTGCCGCAAACATTCTCTTCCTGGTTAGAAAAGAACAATGATAAAGAAATAGATGGTTTGTAGTACAGGATTTCTCATTCTGATGTTGCGCATGACTGCCATCTTGTTGCGCAGATTTCATGTTGATCACTTCTGAAATATTCTCTGCCTGCCTGTTTGTTGTATAATGACTCCCATTTCTGTCTGCCATGCACAAACTTGAAAAGAAGAGGTTAACGTCAAAATATAGTTGATGACCAATAATTTGGACTCCATGGTGATCATAAAAGTGTGCATGTTACTGAATGTCCAAAAAACAAATGCATAAATAAAAGACAATTTTATTTGCGCTTTAAAGACCCTGGGCTAGGAAGAAGTGGTTGATGTGTAGCTGCACACATTTGTGCTTACATGGGACCAAGTTCGCGTGTATTTCTGGCAGTTTACGATGATACGAGGGCAGCAAACACTAGTTAGATGCACACGTCACAGCTCCATAGCTCAAGGCACATTTCTGAGTCTGAGTCACTCTGACACCTATAGAACTTGTGCAGTTATTTCATAATCATCCCATTCAGTACACAACACCTCGCCACGATGTTGACAATGTCTTCAAACGTAATGGTGGCAGGAATCGCCACATCGCAGCCTCAAGGTCATCAACAATGCCGTCAACAACAAGCTTGTCATTGGTGGCGGTTCAGGTTCTTATGTTGCAAAGTCGGCCTCATTTGCAATCAGCAAAAGTAAATCCAGTGCGATGGAAACAGTTGCTGATTACATCTGCTTGCACTGTTTTCAAGGGGTCGGCAGGTGTGCGACATTGTCAGCGCCGAATAGCATGCTTCGTTTTCGTTGGCATGCTCGTCGGCACAGACTGCGAGGCCATCGTTCGTACCACACTAGATGTGACCTGTTGCTTCACGCCACGAGAAAGAAGTCTTGGAATGCAAAATAAATAAACAAGTACTGAAGACCCAACGTGAAAGCGCTATCAAGCGATTGCAGACCTGGCACGACCAGCCTTACACATAATCGCAAACCACGCATGAGATGCCGAGACAGGATGCGGTGATCGCAATGACGGTGTGACTTGCCTCTAAAATTCGTGTGTCGCGACCAAAATTAAGCGTCGGAGATTATGGTTTTGTATGACATCTCCAAGGCCGCACTTTCCCTCGTTGGTGCGCCAGAGGAAATAATGGTGGCCCATTCAGTGTGCTCGACATCCATGAGCGGAGTCCGAATTATCGAATGTAGTGCTAGGAACTGTCCGAAATATCGGTCGTCCTAACACATTAAGTCTACGGGCACACTGTTGGCACCACGTGGCTGTGCAAATTACCAAGCATGTCCGAATTATCGGTCCGGCGACTGTACAATGCAAATATTTTTCAACACTACCTTTTAAAAGTAATTCCTATCTTATGGCAAGTACAGTGCCTGTCGGAACATGACTCTGCAAGCAGACAATGCAGTGGCCGTCCTCGCCATGGTTAGGCTAGATAGGTGTGTACCATCGCGTGGCCACCGCGCGGCAGAGCCAGAACGTGTCATAAAAGGCGGATTGTATACTAGCTGCTTGGCTTATAATGGCCCATTGTGTGTGTGCCTGTTAACTCATGCCAATTGATTGATGAAGACATGAGTGTGCTGCCTTAATCGGCACTATTGCTGATACCATGATGAGCCAGAAAAGAGGTGACTGCTTCAGAATTTGTGATGGGACTATAAGAAACTTTGCCTTCACGACCGTGATTATACCTTCTAAATAAATAAAAAGAGGTTTCATGGCAGCTTCACACAATAATATATTTGAAATCTGGTGCAGCTGTGTGTATTACCTCTCTCTCCTCTGTTTTGTTTTTGTCACTATCTTGAATGTAGTGCATAGCGGCAACATTTTATGGGCAGCAGCAAAGATATGCATGCAATTGAATAATAAATTGCGACTGTCTCATTGTGAGAAGGGTTGAGCAGCTACTTGAGGGTAGCAACAAATATAACTGAAAGCGCAGCTGTGGGCTTGCTTACTTGCCACTGTGACTCAATGCACTTTGGCATTTTTTTTTCCAGGTCCATGCAGATCCGGCATACTAATGATGCGTGAGAAACTCAACTTCATAATGTGAACAAGCAACACCACTAAAGTGGCCAGGGAGATTGCCTGATACTTCTGGACTCCTGCTGAAATGCATGCCAGAAGCCTCACTGGCCAGCCATCCCGGCGCCATGCGGATAGTGTGGCCAAAAAGCAGGCCACTCCCGAGAAGGCAGACACCATAATGAGTATGCTTTATGCACATTTCTAGGAATAGTTAAAAAAACTCAGTATCAATGTGTAACTGATAGTTGAAATGGCTTACAGTGAAAGAATTTATAAATTCACTTGCGCAGCCACATCTTCAGCACCTTGAAGATGTGACATGTAGCGATAGTAGCAAGCTTTACTATATATGCAATCCCATAATTCATGATGCGCTCACATGAACACTAATTTGATACTAAGCTGGGTGGAAACATTGTAATTTTTGTTTTGCTATTTCATCACAGAACCGTTCGTGGTATTGTTGCAGCAGCACGCAGCTAGCGGGTGAAATTTTGAAATTCTTGATGACAGTGGAAACGTTTAGTATAACTGCTTACGGCTAGCTGAAAAGGTGACATAGCGGGTCATGATTACCACATTGTGGTGACTTTCACGTGTTGGATCGCATCAATCGACAATTTCTCCAACTAAATTTTTTGGTGTTATTACTGCCTAAATGCTGTAATAATTCATTGTGAATCATGCTTTGACAGAATTTTAGGGTCAGTGAAAGTATGCAATGTGAAAGGGAGATCTGATGTATGTTAACCTCATTTAATGTAACCCGAGTGGACTGGAACGCTGCTACTGTTTTACTTATTGCTGCATTAAAATTTGGGGTTCAGCATTTGGTAGATGACTAAAAGCAATGGGCAAAGTTTGTTCTGAACATATTGTGTGGTGGCTAGGAAATTTGTTCCAGATCAAATTAACTAAAAAATAAAGTGGCTTCAACATGAGTTACTGGAGTTGATTAAATGTATAGAATATACAGTTGTCTAATTATGTTTGATATCAAATTAACTAAGAAGTAAAGTGAATTGAATGTGAATTACTGAAATTGATTAAATGCATAGAGTATGACAATTCTCAAATTAATTTAATCTGGTTCCGATCTTCAACTTGCCCCTTGCAGATGTCATCCAGAAGGTGGTGTTGAAGTGCCCAAGCACTGTGGTGCCATCAAAAAGGCTCGCTCATGGCCAGCACTGCAGGATATATTTGCCGAGGTGGGCAGATTAGACCAAAGAGTCAGGCCATCTGCCCATAATTCAACATCAATCATTGATTTCTTCCTAGTTTTAAGTTCTCTCAAATAAACTATATTTTTATGCCTCGCTTTGCATGGTTATTACAAGGCACGTTCACAATATGTGCAATATGTTGCTGCACTGTTTCTGTGAATCTGGTTGGCCCTTGTACACAGCGTTGCCCAATGGGCCCGTGCGCAGTGTGGCAGGTGCCACCTGGCGGCCATTGCGCAGTGTACGCAGTGTCTCCCAGTGTGCAGTGTCACCCAGTGTGCCAGTGCGCAGTGTACGCAGTGTGCAGTGTACCCAGTGCGCAGTGTACGCAGTGTGCAGTGTACGCAGTGCGCAGTGTACCCAGTGTACAGTGTCCCAAGTGTGCAGTGCCACACCGGTCCGATAATCAGGTGGCACTGGCCCAGTGCCACTGTTTTTTCCAATAGGGTTGCTACTAAGTGACACTACATCTACCTCTGAAATAAAAAATAAGAGCTGTACGCCCCGCACACTACGCAGGCAATGCGATCCAGTCTAAATGTGACAGCTGCATCAGCATCGCAATGAGAAGCTGTGCCTCCGCTCACGAGATCGTCTTCTGCTCTCCATTTTGCTTTTGTGTCCGTGCTGTCTAAGCTGTGATAGTGTGCTCGTCGGCATCGCGCTACGCTTCGAGGTGAACGCGAGCTACGTGTTTTGTGATGGCGCCTAATACTTCGCGAAGAAGTTATACTGCGAAGTTCAAGTTGACTGCTGCTGCTTATGCAGTCGAGAACGGCAACCGGGCAGCAGGACGGCACTTCAGCATCAGCAAGAAATTGGTTCGCGACTGGCGGAAGGCATCAGAAAAGATTCGGGCCATGAAAAGTACGACCGAGGCAAGAAAGCGCGATGGCCGGCACTGGAAGCTGATCTGCAGTCGTGGGTTTTGGCACAACGCAAAGAAGGTAGGGGCCTTTCTACCGTACAGGTGCGTCTTAAGGCACACGCACTCGCAAAGGAAATGGGTGCTGTTGGCTTCGTCGGCGGTCCCTCGTGGTGCTCAAGATTCATGAGGCGCAACAAGCTGGCGATTCGAGCTCGCACGACCGTGTGCGAAAAGCTGCCAGAAGACTTTGAGGAGAAGCTTCAAAACTTTAGGGCATGTTTCAACAACGAAGTTGAGAGCCATAATGTCCCTCACAGCCACATTATACACATGGACGAAGTGCCCCTGACGTTTGATATACCGGTTGGAAGGACTGTTGCAGAAAAGGGAGAGAAGACTGTGACGCTGAGAACGACGGGGCATGAGAGGTCGCACTTCACTGTCGTCCTTGCCTGTTGTGCGGACGAAACGAAGTTGCCACCGATGGTTATTTTTAAGAGGAAGACTATGCCCAAAGAGAGCTTTCCTCCAGGCGTGGTCATCGAAACCAATAAAAAAGGCTGGATGGATGAGGAGATGATGGCCGTATGGCTTCAGAAGTGCTTCGCCAGGAGACCAGATGGATTTTTCCGCGTCAAGAGGTGCATTTTGGTCACGGACAGCATGAGAGCACACATCACCGAGTCAAGCCTAAAGAAAATCAAGGCGACGAACTGCACCCCGGTAGTAATACCTGGTGGAATGACCAAGATGGTACAGCCACTGGATATTGCCGTCAACCGGAGCTTTAAGTGCGTCTTGGCGCCTCTGGGAGGCCTGGATGACGGACGGTGAGCACACCTACACCCCATCTGGGCACATGAGACGCGCTTCGTTTGGCGAGGTAGCCAAGTGGATTCAGGAAGCCTGGGCTGCAGTTTCTGTGTCCACTATAACTGCCGGCTTCAGGAAAGCGGGCCTGATTGAGTGCGCAGCTGAGTCCGACGCAGAAGCAGAATCGAGCAGCGATTCAGAAACCGACGAGGGGGACGAAGCGATGCTGCCGGCTGAAGTGGCTCAACTCTTTGATAGTGCATCGGAAGATGAAGCATTCGATGGGTTTGAATGAAAAAGTAATAAATGTTGCCTTTCTCCACCTATAAGGAGTGTTGGTTGAACTTGTTTCTGCTAGAATTTGTGGAGTAATATGGAAATTCAGTGCCCTGAAATGGTAAGTACAGCGTTTCGAGGTAACTCGCACGCCGACCAAGTCCGAATAAGTGCGTCTTATACAACAGTGCGACTTATATGCCAATTTTTTATTTGAAACCTGCTGAAGGTGGGGGTTGCGACTTATACAAAGGTGCGACTTATAGACCGGAAAATACGGTACTGGTAGGGGTGGGGGGGGGGGATGAAACATGACGAAGTTCACAGGTGAGCAGCTTTCACATGCTGCAAACTGTGCTTTTTCTGTTGGTGTCATAAGTATATGTATGAAATATACAGATATATATATATATGTATATACAACACTTTCAGATCAATGCACCCCGCTGCAAGGGACCACCTCTTCCTCAGCCATCTCCAGACGTAGTGACAGACCACACAAGTAAGATCATCAAGTTTAACTGTTTTTGTACCCTCCATTATACTCTCCCTTTTTATTGTGTTCCATGTTTTATATGCAAACTTAGTACTTACATACAATACAAATATCAGTACCTGCGGCACAGCAGATGTCTCACAAATAACTTTAAATATGGCACTGTTGTTAGTAACGCTATGTTTATTATCCTTTGCTTTTGCAGGTCCTGTGAACCTTGTAGCCTAGCTCATAGGATTGCAGATGTCTGTTGAAGCATTTGCTGGCAATAATCACAGGCAGAAAAGCAACTTTTATGTCCACACCATTCCATGCATTCAACGGGCCCTTTCGAAAATTCACAAGTGCAGTTCCCTGCACTGTGCCTTCGCTCAAGTAATACCGGTGCCTGTCCTGTTGATATGTTTCGAGTGCTGTAGCTGCACTGGCTGGAACTTGTTTTTAGTGCAGGTTTATATCACGAGGGCTGAACCTACCCTAGTCATGTCAAAGCACACGCAATGCACACTTGCACGTGCTATTTGCAGAATTGACTACGGCGCCGTTGGTTGGGCAAACTGCATAGCAGGAAAGCCAGCTTCACAATATCCTATAGGGTCTATTATCTATCTTTGAAAGGCGCCTCGAATGGTCCCAGGCTCCAGTAAATGTGGCCTTCTGTTTGGAAATGTTTGGCAAAGAATAAGAAAGATATAAAGCATAAATTCAAAGTAACTGGTACATGAACACAGAAAAAGAAAAGGAATGAAGCGAAAGATTTTTCATACATTTGGAATAAGATTAACGTGGCCATTTTAGCCAGAATTAGTACTAGTAAGCTTATTTGTAGATCTTCTATTGAGCCCGATGTCACGCTTACTCACATGCCATTAAAAAGTACCATTTTCTGTTTTCAAACTGTGAGTGAAAATTATAAAAGAATTATAAAAAGCATTCCTTTTAAATCTTTAGATGCTGTGCAGCAGTCGGGAGGAACATCATCCTACAGCTGTTTCAGGAGGTCGAGGAAAATGTAAGTACCAGAAAAGTGTTTCGGGATAATTCATACCACGTACATAGTGGATGTGCACTTGATGTGTGTGTGCAGATGTCTTGCTAATGAAGGTGGTTGTGATGCTGTTGATGGCACCTGTGACCCTAGGTCATTATCAGATGACTTATGGAACATGTCGAGGTCTCACTCACATCATCCTTTCATTCTGCTACAACACCTCAATTCTGCTCCCACCTTCGTGACGCTTCACGGTTTGTGCAGCTGAGTGCACAGCACAGGTTGTGTCACACAGCCATGCTCTGATCAGGGGAAGGCAGGAGCTGTATATTCCAGTTTAGGTGCATGAACACGTGATCTTTCAGTGAAGTATTTTCTAGGGGCACATAGCTCCTTCCTCCAAACACATGGAAAGCTCGTAAAGTAAAATTTTATTGGAATGCTCACGAAGTTAAGATTATTAAAGCTTATCAGGCTTGGTAACAGAAAGTTATGCAATATATGATAATAATGAAGTTAGGGCATCTCGGGACCGAAAGCATTCGGAAGACGCACCTGCTGGCATTAGCAGACGACATTGGCCCTTACTACTTAGTGCACCAGTGGTTTGGCAAGTACGCTTGCCTCACTGCTGCACATGGTGAACATCTTGAACATTGCCATGTCAGCATCATGTGTGGCAGTCCTGTGTTCACCGTGGCGAAAAAAGTGCAGTTTTATTCCAATTTTCTTCGCTGAGATGCAGCACCTTACGGCCTTGATCTGAAGCGGCGAGATACGCAAGGGTGTCTGTGGCAGCTATTAGCAGCATGTTTGCCTCCTGTTTTATATTTCTTGTTCTCACCTTTCACCCCGATACCATTAGTTCATTAGTTCCCCATGTTCCATGTTTTTGACTTCTTGCCTTGTGGAGCCATTAGCCATGGCTGCTGACTGCCATGAAAACAGCGCTCACCCCTTTCATAGAAAGCCGTGGTGTAGGGGTCAGAACTGCTTCTAGCCTCTCTAGCGGTGGGCAGTCTTTGGTGATTTGTGGTGACACCCAGTTGTAAGAAAAGGACTTATAAAAAAACAAGAGCAGAAGTGGCACATACAGCACAACACAGGCATGTGTTGAATGAATAAAGGTGCTACTTGCACTCAAGAACTGAGCTTTTAAGATGCACGGAAGAGGAAGTTGGCATGTTCCTTACACTCTTCTTTTATTTGTTGCTTTATGCCTCTGGCTTCTGCACTGAGCTTACTCCTTCATCGACTTCCAACCTGCACCACCCATAAACACAGCCATTCTCTGCTTTCTTCTCCTAATGTGAGCCATTGTACACACATTGATGAATCTTCCTAGCTTTTTCGAGGGAAAGTATCAATGTTTGTCTCCCTGCAAGCTAGTTGTCTTGTCCTTCATTCTTTCTGTTGTGTTTCACTGACTGAAGCATGTGTGCTCGCTGTGTGCCTAGGGAAGGCTCTTCTGTGTAACAACATTAAAAAGAGAAATCACTAAGAGCCACAGCAAAACAAAACAACCCAAAGCAACAACTGTGTTCGTTTGTAATGTACTAGAATGGAGTACTAGTATGCTCTGTACTATGGGAGAGTGGGAAGACGTCTTTGGGTCGCTCTAGAAAAGCAAAAGCAGCAAAGGAACCAAAAAGCACTGAAGAAACCAGGTTGGCACTCAGTGCGCTAAATTGTGTTGAACGAAGCTTCTGGTTGAGTATCTTTTGTGCCGCAAACATTCTCTTCCTGGTTAGAAAAGAACAATGATAAAGAAATAGATGGTTTGTAGTACAGGATTTCTTATTCTGATGTTGCGCATGACTGCCATCTTGTTGGCTCTTATGTTGTCAGGCTCTTATGTTGCAAAGTCGGCCTCATTCGCAATCAGCAAAAGTAAATCCAGTGCGATGGAAACAGTTGCTGATTACATCTGCTTGCACTGTTTTCAAGGGGTCGGCAGGTATGCGACATTGTCAGCGCCGAATAGCATGCTTCGTTTTCGTTGGCATGCTCGTCGGCACAGACTGCGAGGCCATCGTTCGTACCACACTAGACGTGACCTGTTGCTTTACGCCACGAAAAAGAAGTCTTGGAATGCAAAATAAATAAACAAGTACTGAAGACCCAACGTGAAAGCGCTATCAAGCGATCGCCGACCTGGCACGACCAGCCTTACACATAATCGCAAACCACGCATGAGATGCCGAGACAGGATGCGGTGATCGCAATGACGGTGTGACTTGCCTCTAAAATTCGTGTGTCGCGACCAAAACTAAGCGTCAGAGATTATGGTTTTGTATGGCATCTCCAAGGCCGCACTTTCCCTCGTTGGTGCGCCAGAGGAAATAATGGTGGCCCATTCAGTGTGCTCGACATCCATGAGCGGAGTCCAAATTATCGAATGTAGTGCTAGGAACTGTCCGAAATATCGGTCGTCCTAACACATTAAGTCTACGGGCACACTGTTGGCACCACGTGGCTGTCCAAATTATCGGTCCGGCGACTGTACAATGCAAATATTTTTCAACACTACCTTTTAAAAGTAATTCCTATCTTGTGGCAAGTACAGTGCCTGTTGGAAGATGACTCTGCAAGCAGACAATGCAGTGGCCGTCCTCGCCATGGTTGGGCTAGAGAGGTGTGTACCATCGCGTGGCCACCGCGCGGCAGAGCCAGAACGTGTCATAAAAGGCGGACTGTATACTAGCTGCTTGGCTTATAATGGCCCATTGTGTGTGTGCCTGTTAACTCATGCCAATTGATTGATGAAGACATGAGTGTGCTGCCTTAATCGGCACTATTGCTGATACCATGATGAGCCAGAAAAGAGGTGACTGCTTCAGAATTTGTGATGGGACTATAACAAACTTTGCCTTCACGACCGTGATTATGCCTTCTAAATGAATAAAAAGAGGTTTCGTGGCAGCTTCACACAATAATATATTTGAAATCTGGTGCAGCTGTGTGTATTACCTCTCTCTCCTCTGTTTTGTTTTTGTCACTATGTTGAATGTAGTGCATAGCGGCAACATTTTATGGGCAGCAGCAAAGATATGCATGCAATTGAATAATAAATTGCGACTGTCTCATTGTGAGAAGGGTTCAGCAGCTACTTGAGGGTAGCAACAAATATAACTGAAAGCGCAGCTGTGGGCTTGCTTACTTGCCACTGTGACTCAATGCACTTTGGCATTTTTTTTCCAGATCCATGCAGATCCGGCATACTAATGATGCGTGAGAAACTCAACTTCATAATGTGAACAAGCAACACCACTAAAGTGGCCAGGGAGATTGCCTGATACTTCTGGACTCCTGCTGAAATGCATGCCAGAAGCCTCACTGGCCAGCCATCCCGGCGCCATGCGGATAGTGTGGCCAAAAAGCAGGCCACTCCCGAGAAGGCAGACACCATAATGAGTATGCTTTATGCACATTTCTAGGAATAGTTAAAACACTCACTTTCAATGTGTAACTGATAGTTGAAATGGCTTACAATGAAAGAATTTATAAATTCACTTGCACAGCCACATCTTCAGCAACTTGAAGATGTGACATGTAGCGATAGTAGCAAGCTTTACTATATATGCAATCCCATAATTCATGATGCGCTCACATGAACACTAATTTGATACTAAGCTGGGTGGAAACATTGTAATTTTTGTTTTGCTATTTCATCACAGAACAGTTCGTGGTATTGTTGCAGCAGCACGCAGCTAGCAGGTGAAATTTTGAAAATCTTGATGACAGTGGAAACGTTTAGTATAACTGCTTACTGCTAGCTGAAAAGGTGACATAGCGGGTCATGATTACCATATTGTGGTGACTTTCACGTGTTGGATCGCATCAATCGACGATTTCTCCAACTAAATTTTTTGGTGTTATTACTGCCTAAATGCTGTAATAATTCATTGTGAATCATGCTTTGACAGAATTTTAGGGTCAGTGAAAGTATGCAATGTGAAAGGGAGATCTGATGTATTTTAACCTCATTTAATGTAACCCGAGTGGACTGGAACGCTGCTACTGTTTTACTTATTGCTGCATTCAAATTTGGGGTTCGGCATTTGGTAGATGACTAAAAGCTTTAAACGTCTGGTAACGGCTACCTTGAGAAAAGCAATGGGCAAAGTTTGTTCTGAACATATTGTGTGGTGGCTAGGAAATTTGTTCCAGATCAAATTAACTAAAAAATAAAGTGACTTCAACGTGAGTTACTGGAGTTGATTAAATGTATAGAATATACAGTTGTCTAATTATGTTTGATATCAAATTAACTAAGAAGTAAAGTGAATTGAATGTGAATTACTGAAATTGATTAAATGCATAGAGTATGACAATTCTCAATTAATTTAATCTGGTTCCGATCTTCAACTTGCCCCTTGCAGATGTCATCCAGAAGGTGGTGTTGAAGTGCCCAAGCACTGTGGTGCCATCAAAAAGGCTCGCTCATGGCCAGCACTGCAGGATATATTTGCCGAGGTGGGCAGATTAGACCAAACAGTCAGGCCATCTGCCCATAATTCAACATCAATCATTTATTTCTTCCTAGTTTCAAGTTCTCTCAAATAAACTATATTTTTATGCCTCGCTTTGCATGGTTATTACAAGGCACGTTCACAATATGTGCAATATGTTGCTGCACTGTTTCTGTGAATCTGGTTGGCCCTTGTACACAGTGTTGCCCAATGGGCCCGTGCGCAGTGTGGCAGGTGCCACCCGGCGGCCATTGCGCAGTGTACGCAGTGTCTCCCAGTGTGCAGTGTCACCCAGTGTGTACAGTGTCCCCCAGTGTGCCAGTGCGCAGTGTACGCAGTGTGCAGTGTACCCAGTGCGCAGTGTACGCAGTGTGCAGTGTACCCAGTGCGCAGTGTACGCAGTGTGCAGTGTCCCAAGTGTGCAGTGCCACACCGGTCCGATAATCAGGTGGCACTGGCCCAGTGCCACTGTTTTTTCCAATAGGGATATTTCCCTTTTTTTCCCTTTATTTGCCCTAAAGGCCCGTTGGGCATTACATAGGGGGGGAGATAATTGTAGAAGAATGCACAAAAACCCTCATGCATAAAACAAAATATAGCAGCACTTATGTCATGTGTATAATCTTGCGTAATCAAGTGCATAATGAAACGCATGTGCAAACAAACACAAAGTCGGGAGTATACAAATAAAGTGTACAGAAAGCTGCTAGCATATAACTACTATTAACTATTAAAAAGGTATACATACAATTCACCCAGTAGTAAACAAAAAGAAGAAATATACAGAATGCACTTGCAATGAAACTTATGTGCGCAATACATCAAAAAATGTGGGGAAAGCGAGCAAAAAGACAAAGTATGTGCAGGAACAAATATAGGGATTTGGACACATATATGCACATATATACACCATAGCGAGAGATGATTTCTTTGATGGACAGAAATACCGTGTAATAAGCTAAAATGTATAAAAATCTCAGATAGTGTTGTGCTTATCCTAATTGATTTTGCTGGGCAATAAGAAGTCTTTTAGTGCTTCTGAAAATTTTTCAGCATTTACTTCTTCGGCTATTGAACTGGTCAGGTGATTCCACTGTTCGATTGCCAGATGAAGAAAAGAAAAACGAAGTAAATCAGTACGGGCAAATGGTTGACGAACTTTAAAGGAGTGGTCCAAGCGGGGAAACATCATATTGGGCGCCGTTAATAATGAGGTAGTATAGGGTGTAGGGTTGTGGTATAATTTATGAAAGAATAGCTCCTGCCAATGCTCATAGAATAGCTCCTGCCAATAGCTCCTGCCAATGCTCCTGCCAATGGACGGAATATAGAAATAGAAAGCATCTTAATAATATGACCACATATGTTGAACCCCAATCTTATTAACAACAGTTAAATGAGCATTGATTATATCTACTGAATGTAAACTGAACTAAAGGTTCAGCTATACCAATGTCTTCCACAGGGCAGGCAGCAAATGCCAAGCCGGTGGTGGAAGACAACGTTGATGCACAAGGTATAAGTGATTATAGAAAATGCTTCCATCCCCCTTGTTTTGGACAGAAGGGGTCCTTTTCTATAGTATACAAGGCGAACATACTGCAAGTTCTCGCTTGTGCTTTCGCTGAAGAACCTCTCCAAATTCTCTATAGCACAGTACATATTGTACAAACGGTAATTTCTCTGTGGTACATTATGTAGAGAACAACAATTTTTCTCGTATTAGTAAATTGCCCTTTCACAATGGCAAATGTCCTATCGCCGCGGGAACGTGCCTCGTAATGGAAAACGGTTGAAATTAAAATATAGGTAATTGTGCTACCTTTTATTCCCGCATCAAGCCATCGTGTTATTGATTTTTACGTACGACATCTCCTTAAGGCTGCACATCTTGTAATAGGTAAAAATGAAGTGAATCCTCCTTTAGTACAGCCAGAGACTTCCCATACCGAGCATCAAGAAAGACTGTTGTGCCGACGTAGCTATAGTACGAAAAAGTGGTTGAAAATCCTTGACGCTATTCCGACTTGATGTTTAAAGACTTCTGCACTAAATATTAAAGAAAATGGAAATTTAACCTCATTTTCTCTTTTGATATGAACCTGTGATCGCAAAATTAACGCCAATAAAGTTCTAAAGCAATTTTTGGCAATCCTATACCGATTCTACTGCCCCTAACTTGAGGGGGCACAATCCGTGCACAGGGCACATCTGTGCATGTTGCAGCGTCCTGTGGTGTCAGGTTACACACCGTGAGAAGCATCACAACCACTTGCTGGCAGCTCCCACTGAGACTGCAAAAATCATAGTAAAACTTCGAATATTAAAGAACAGTATATGGGAACATCACCCTAAAGCCAGAATCCTGAATAAATTTTAGTGCCGACCTCCGGCCCATACAAAGATAGCGCAGTAGTCAGGCGGGCTCAATTAAAATGCGAGGATTACAGGCCTCTACAACATCACGCGCTGTGAAGATGGTGCGACACACGCCTGAAAGTAGCGGCGATAGGCGTATAGATATCACTAGGTGTTACAAGTATATGAGCCTGCGAAAAATTGCCTGAAATGAAAGCATACTATCAGGTCCTATGTAAATTTATCAAAAGTGGCATCAATGACCGATGTTCAGCAAGCCGGTTTAGCTAGGCTTGGACAGGTGTGCCGGTATGTCAAGCTCACTCACCCCATGTCTTATAGCATCAGGTTCATTCCATATAATCACGCACCATGCGTCTGCTAGCATTGTCTAGCTGACACGGACATAGCCGGTACGCGCGTCGAAGCGCCGAACTGGCCGCAGGTATCGGAGCACGCACTCTAGTAAAACTATTGCGCCGCGCTCCGGTAGTAAAAGGGTTTGTTTAAAGACAACGCGATTAAACAGGCAAATGCAGAGATTTGATGGGGCCCAGAATCAGTCAGCATGTCACGATAAACAAAACTTCTACTCACCAGTCTGGGCAAATGCAGTGGCACGCCAGTATGCGTCTGTTGCCTTCCTTACGATGGCATGAACAATGTAGTAACCTCCATAGCCAAAAGAAGAGGCGTGCAGGACACGGACACAAGGAGAGCAGAGAACACCACGAACGCCGTTAGTCGGCGTTCGTGGTGTTCTCTGCTCTCCTTGTGTCCGTGTCCTGCACGCCTCTTCTTTTGGCTATGGAATGTTACCAACTCGCTCAACTTTCTGTCCTTTTGAACTTCATTTGTAGTAACCTCCTTTCATTGACGGAAGGCAAATACTACGGACAAGTGCGTAGGCTGACGTAGGACTCAACTCATTAAAGATCCGGTTTCACATGTACCCCTCATCCATAAATTTCCTTCCTTTCGCTGTCTGACGCGGATACTGCGACCCACACGCTGTCATGAAGGCATTAATTTGCGATTCGCTTGGTGTCTTCGTTGATCCCGGCGCAGTCTTCCAGCCGTTCGCGATGGTGAAGAAGCCGTCGGGCCTGTAAGCACTCCCAGGCGGCTCCATGCTTAAATAAACGCTGCGAACCGACTTCTGCAGATTTTACTCTCACTGTCGAACTTTCGCGCAGTGAAGAGAACATGAGTCCGTGAACCAGTCCCGAGAATATACTCCTTCGTTTTGGATAGATGGAAACAGATAAGGTAAGAAAAACAGCACGTACATAAAAAGTGAAGATAACCTTTCTGTCTTTTAGAGCACCTACAAGCGCGAGCTTAGCCAGACCACTCAGAGGGGAGGCCGTATATTATTCCTGGCATTGTGGGAGGCAGACCCGCAGGCTGTGTCGGATGTAGAGGTAGGTTTCATACGCTTTCGCGAGAATTCATCTCCCACCCCTATTTCTTTTACGCAAGCGATGTCAAACAAACCGCATTCCACCCTTCAACTGACCATGTCGGAAGCGAGCGGCGTCTGCTCGCTTCCGTGCCTTTCCCGTTCGGACGGCATTTTGCGACGTTTTTAGACACACAAGACTTTCTCATGGTTGGCGTTTTTCGCTGTAAGTGTTCACCATGCCAGAGCGGCCTTCCAGAAATTCGTACAGCGTTTTAAATCGAAAATAACGGCAAAGCTCACTGTGTGTGTCGGTGCCCGACCATGTTGTGCCATAGAGAAACGCTGCGGCAGCGCACGACAGGTTCGGCGCGATGCCTTACAGCTTCGCATTCATTTTGTGGTAGCGCTGACGAGCAAACAAGGACAAAAGAAGACACAAATATACTGGACGGGCCCTAGACATCAACTGGCTTTACTTTTTTGAAAAAACACACACAGGATGAACAAGTACACGAGATCGCCTGCGCAGACATCCACAGGCGCAGGTGCAATGCGCATTTTTGTTACCACCTTACGTTAGCAAGATTCAAGTTAAGATATTCATACTCTTTCTGAGACAAGGCTATAGAAGGAACACTTACGCAGTCGTTTTTGTTAGCATTAATCGCTACCGCCTCTATAATTTCACGTGTCATTTGGTCTTTGCGTTTTCTTAGCACACGTGTCGTGTCGCTCTGAATGCAGGAGCACAACCACACCTGCGGCAATGGACCGCCAAATGCCCCCCCCCCCCGCTGCCTGCGCGTCAACTGCCGCACGGTGCTCAAGCAATAGGACATTGAGACAACGCCCGGTCTGACCAATATAGCACCTTCCGCATGAAAGCGGAATCTTGTACACAACGCCAACTTCGCATGGCACAAACGGGTAGTCGTGCTGCCTGGTGCATGCGTTGTTGCGTTTGCGCCCGTTCACTGCTGGGCAAACGCGCACCAACTTATCTGGAGCCGTGAAAACCACCGGCACTCCGCATTTCGTTGCCACCTTCTTTAGGTGGTGTGAGAAGCGGTGGAAGTACAGCAAGGCCACAGGCCCCGCGCTTGGCCTACTGGACGACCCAGATCGGGCACGCGCTTCTTTCATCACCTCCTTTAAGATCGACTCCGCCACTGAGCTTATGAGTTCCTTGGGGAAACCCACCCTCTCAAGGCGTTCCACTTGGTGCATCAAACTTTGCCCAACAAGGTGGTCACACGACCTCGCAAGAGCAGCCCTAAGGCAGCCGACAGCAATGCCCCTTTTTATCAGTTTCGAATGGGCCGAATCATATCTGAGGAGTTGTTTTTTTTTGAGCGTGGTCTATAGCCCCAGCATGCATGCGCTTCAGAGGAATTAAAACATACATCGAGGAACTGGAGTTTACCGTCTTCTGGCAATTCATGGGTGAACTTAAGACCCTTTGAACAGGCACTAAAAACATCTAAAACAGTCCAGGTAACGCTATCTTGCTCTTGATGCTCAACCCCCCTTAGTACCACGAGGTAATCGTCAACATACCTAAAAATCCTTGCTCTAAGAGCCATGTCTATGCGCACCAGAATCCGTTTGTCACAATCAGCTAAAAAAATCGTGCTTAAAATTGGGGCTATGCTCGAACCTATGCACACACCTTCCTTCTGAATAAAAAGCTGATCATTAAAAGATACAAAGGTGTTGGCAAGATAAAAAGAGAGTAATTCTAAAAAACTTCCAGTCGATAACCCAGACGAACTGTGAAAGCTCAAGGGGCCTGAATCCTCGATTGCATCCCTAACAACTCTGAGAATTTCATGCTGAGGAATGGAATAGAAAAGGTCTTCAGCATCAACTGAAAAGACAAACACCGACTCTGACGAGCTTTCTAAATCCCGGAAATACTCAACCACTTCATCAGAGTTTTTAATCAAAAAGGGATCCGCAACCTTCAGAGTAGACAGATGTCGCTGGAGGAATGTAGAAATTTCCTTCTGCCATGTACCCTTTTCCCTGACTATTGAACGGAAAGGTACACCTTCCTTATGTGTTTTGGCCGTAAAAAAGACATCTAGCGACTCTTTCTTGGCCGCAAGAACACTCTTTCGGAGGCGGGACAAATTCAATCCGTGACACAACGTTAACGCCTGCCTCTTGGTTTTAGCAAAAGCCTTAGTAATGGCCTTGAAGTTTTTGTGATCGCCTCATTCGCTTTCCTATCGTACACTGACTTAGTTGTGACCACAAACGCCCCTTCTTTATCCCCTATCAACACTGCAAGCTTGTTGCTTCTTAAGTATTCGACGCATATCTGCACCGGGAGCTGCTTCCTGCCTGTGCCTGCCGACCTGGAATTCAGACAGCTCATACCTTCGGCTATACACCTGTCCCTATCCTGCTCGTTAACATTTTGTGCTACTTTCCTAACCAGCGACAGCATACCTACAGGGCTTTCTTTTGGCTCTGTAGCAAATTTAGGACCATGTGACAAAACGAATTCTACTTCTGCTAGAGTCTGATGGTAGAGTCTGATGATCTCTAGCAGTAAAGCCAGTAGAGCGTACACTACAGCTGCTGCCTTCGTGGCGTAATGAAAAAGTGTAGTAACGTCATTCGCGTCACTCAAGTTAAAAAAATAGAAAAAATTGGCAAATCCCCCTTGCAGTGGGAATCAAAGAAATGCGAAGCACGCATCAGGAACGTAAAATCGATTTGCATTGTTGTCTCGCTATACCGAGTTTGGTACATATGAAGTTAAGGAAACGGTCGCAAGAGCACCATGACTGTGGCATGTAAACCATGCCGCTCGTACACGCATGTCATGATTCTAACGTTATGACCTGTCATTTACGTTCGTCATGCAGTCGTGTTGTGCCACAGCAATTTTGGTATACACCCCATTAACGAAACGAGTAGCATATAGATCGTGCCGCTCATGACATGCATGTCACGATTTTCATGTTATGACTTGTCATTTATGATAGTCATGAAGTCGTGTTGTGCCACAGCAATTTTCGTATATATTCCAATAACGAAACGGCCGCAAGAGCACCAAGACTGTGGCATGTAAACCATGCTGCTCATGACACGCGTGTCATGATTCTAATGTTATGACCTGTCATTTACATTCGTCATGCTGTCGTGTTGTGCCATAGCAATTTTGGTATACATCCCATTAACGAAACGCGTGGCATGTATATCATGCTGCCCATGACATGCATGTAATGCTTTTCATGTTATGACCTGCCCTTTATATTCGTCATGCTGTCATGTTGTGGCATAGCAATTTTCCTATACATCCCATTAACGAAACGGCCAGGAGAGCACTAAGACCTTCGCATGTAAATCATGTCACTCATGACATGCATGTTATGATTTTCGTGTTATGACCTGCCATTTATGATTGTCATGCAGTCATGTTGTGCATGCCAATTTCCGCATACGTCCCATTAACGAAACGCGTGGCATGTAAATCATGTCGCTCATGACATGCATGTCACGATTTTCATGTTATGATCTGTCATTTATATTCGCCATGCAGTCATATTGTGGCATACCAATTTTTGTATACACCCCATTAACGAAACGGCCAGGACAGCACCAAGAGCGTGGCATGTAAATCATGCCGCTCATGACATGCATATCATGCTTTTCATGTTATGTTCGTCATGCAGTCATGTTCTGGCATACTAATGTTCATATACATCCCATTAACGAAACGACCAGTAGAGCACCAAGACCGTGACATGTAAATCATGACGCTCATGACATGCATGTCATGCTTTTCATGTTATGACCTGCGATTGATGTTCGTCCGGCAGACATGTTGTGCCATACCAATTTTCACATACATCCCATTAGCGAGACGGCCAGGAGAGCACTAAGACCGTGGCATGTAAATCATGCCACTCATGACATGCATATCATTATTTTCATATAATGACCTTCCATTTATTTTCGTCAGGCAGTCATGTTGTGCCATACCAATTTTCGCATACATCCCATTAGCGAAACAGCCAGGAGAGCACCAAGACCATGGCATATATATCATGCCGCTCATGACATGCATGTCATGATTTTCATGTTATGACGTGTTATTTATGTTCATCATATAGTCATGTTGTGGCATACCAATTTTCGTAAACGTCCCATTAGCGAAACGGCCAGGAGAGCACAAAATCGTAGGCGGCTAGATAGATAGATAGATAGATAGATAGATAGATAGATAGATAGATAGATAGATAGATAGATAGATAGATACGCTCAAGCTTGCCGAAGTTCGCTAAAAAATGCTTCGCATTTAATAAACAAATCCACCAAAACGTTTGAAGCCGCAGGCACGAAGACTAGACAAATCCATGTGATACTCATCATTCCCATGGCAGCTTCACGATCGCAGCGCCAGTTTTCCCTCTAGTGTTTTGGCAGGAAACTCTATGCTGCAAAACAAATCCTCGGTTCCATTACTACCCAGAAATCGTCTACATATCTAAAGACTTTCAAAACATGCACACCATGACGGTATTTGTCAAGTGTTCTATCTACTTGCGAAAGGAATATGTCACAGAGTAAAGGCGCTAAGCACGATCATATGCAGATGTCCTTTTTTATAAAAGCATTTGGTTCTCAAACGGGATAAAAGTACTCCTAAGGTATGTCTCAAGTAAAACTGAGACGTTAATAACGTTCATGCGCACGCTATTCCGGAAGGTCACTTCCCCTTGCAGTTCAATGCAAGGGGAAATGACCTTCCGGAATGCAGTTGCGAACAGCCATGAACAATGCGGCATAAGGTAGAGCAGAAAAACGATCAATAACATTGATACAAAATGCAGGACCCAAGTGAAGGCTTCCTTGAAAAAAATTGCAAATATAACTCAAATTCAAAACACGGAAAGTATAATGAATGGCAAGGTGTTTCATTCCTTTTAAGAAAAACCTGCTAACTTGTAGCTGCTACTTGCCACGGTCCCTGACAATTGTTCTTAACGGGATATCTTATGAGTTTTAGCGCTGAAAAACACAGTCAAGGTACCACGACTCTTATCTACGCTTTTAGCTAGGAGCTGCAGCTTATTGTCTTCACATAATTTTAAAACAACCTGCTTAGCTTTAGCCAAGTTTGCTTTATTGGGAGTGAAATCCTTGGCAACGGCTTGCTGCGCTTTTTGCATAAACATGTATTTTGGGATAAACATACATAAGCTTGTGTGTGTTTTGCACAAACATGTATGCGTTTTTACCACCATACTCACTAAACAACTTCAGTAGGTCAGTATGCCAAAGATGATTTGAAGGTGTTTAGTGAGTATGGCCACGGCCTAAACTTCACGGGAGAACTTCCAAAAGAAACAGGATACAGTTTTTGAATTTAATGATATATCGAAGTAAAAACATGGATGCTGGGAATACATGCCACGCTCAAAAGAGTGTGCACTTAACTTGAGCTACGGGCATTCAAAGAAAGTTAAGATGGGAATCGGAATGTCTTGTCTACGTTCTGCCATTTATAAATCGCGTTCCGGCGAGACAACAAGAAGCTTTACTAAGCAACTGGAAAAGTTAAGTAGGGCTGGTTTCCCACACCGTGCCCTAAGAAAAGATGAGCAGAAGCTATTACAAACAATAAAAGGTGACAGCAAAGATAAGGATAGTTCAAAGGAACGCGCTGAAAGTCCTGTGGTCATTCCATACATGCACATGTTCCCTTGCAACTTAAGAAAATGTTGAAAATAGCTATGACGTCCGGGTAGTTTTTTCTTCCCTTCACAAATTGAACAAGCTCTGCTACCGAATTCACAGAAAGCTATCCATAAGTAAAAATTGTTCGAAAAAAAAACAGGATGCGGTGTTGCTCACAGGCTGCCTGGAGTTCATTGTGTAAACGGTGTGGTGTACTTGATTCTGTTGACATCTGGCATCGTGTACATTGGCCAAACTAGAAGATGTTTGAATGTCCGGTTGCAAGAGCATAAAAAATCTGTAGACTCAAAGGCTAGTACACCTTCCGCAACATTCTACTTAGTGCGATTGTACCCCGATTTTCCAGGACGCCTCTGTCTTATCGAAACATCGAGATCAAACCACCAGAGTTGATAGAGGCATTCCGTATTCGGAGGAGTGGTAGGAAATACGTAAGCGGCCCTTTCATCTCACTACCAGAAAGAGAACATGCCAACCCAATCAGCACTCTGAGGGTGTGACCGACGACACGTGTGTTCAACATCGGTATTTTTGATGGCTCTGGTTTTTCTTGCACTTCGCCGCCTTTATGTTTTGCAATTTTACTTGTACCCTGGGCGAAAGGAGCTGGATGACGTGACATTTGTTAGTAATATATATGTGAGCCTTCTTTCCAACAAACTTCCGTTGTGAGACAGGGCTAGTCTTGTTCCCTTCTTCTGCTAGTGTGTGTGTTGTGTGCGAGTAATTCCTTCACAACGAATGTTCCGGATTCCCTGGTCCCAGACCACTGCTTGTGCAAGTAAGCGTTCACGTGGCTCTTGCAACATTGCAAAAGCAAATCTTTCGACTTGTTTGAGCATTTTCCGCGATTGGCAGGAAAAAATATCCAATAGGTTGCTTCCACGCTGTTTGGATACCACTTGCCATGAAGAGAGCTTTGTTGCAGATGTTACTGCATTCAATACCTATGTATTCTTCAAGACCTTTAAATCTCTCACAAGATGGATATGCGAATATTCTCTCTTAATGCGCATTTTGTCAAAAACAATGCAACAGGTTCTGTCACTCATAAGAAGAGCAGTCTGCACGCCTTTTAAAAGATCTAAGATTTCCGGGAACATCACCCTTTAATGGCACACGCATTGTTCATAACTGCAATGATCGCACAGACGGAAGCTTAGGAAGTCACGTACAGTACCTGTAACCTTTGGTATAGTGGAAGGAGAGCCTAGGGCAAAGGGTTTATTGTGACGTGACCAGCGACATCTGCACCTGTACCTTCCGCAGGGCCTCCACAGATGCAGCAACAGCTAGAGACAGATGAGATCGGGCGCTCCGGACGAGTTTCTTAAGCGTTAAAGCTTGACGCTGCCTCTGTAATCTTTGCATACTCCGGCTTAAATTCGGCTGCTTGCGCAGTCTTGCCTTGAGGTTATTGTTTATCCGGACCTCGCGGATGCTGGTACTGGGCAGTGTGAATGTGAAAACATTGGTTGTTTACAGAGTGCACTTTGTAGATGTTCAATGTAGGTTACTTCTGAAGCCGTTGAGGTGAGATTGCGATACTGTGCACTGTTCATATTGTTTGTTACAGGGCCGTGTTCAATCTCCCCGGCGCGAAGTCGGCGAAGGGAACGACGGCAGTTTTGGGTCGTTCCGTACGCAAGCAGACACAGTGAAAGGATCGGAGACGTGGTTGCGAAAACAAAACAGCAAAATTTAATCTAGAGCGACGGGGCAGCACGACAATACAAGGCAAAAAACTGCACTTCACTGAGAATAACAATTAATCAATTAATAGTGATGAAAGAGCTTTACAAAAATACTAACGCGCGAGAACAACAAAAACCAGGAAAAATAAACTAGCAACAGTAAGCAGGACAATGTCAACAATACAAGAGTCTAAAAGAGAGTTCAGGGGTAGAAACGAGTGATGGCATACGTGTCGATGACTGGCAGCGCTGAAGGGTCCACGATGGTCTGGTGCGGCACAGTCTGGTACGGCACAGCATTGAGGTCGTCGGAGTTGCAGCGCTGATGTTCCCGGGGAGCTAGTGCTTGATGACAAACTCGAGCAGTTTTAACTAACTCGAGCCGAAGTCCCGATGCCTACGTTTCAGACGGTAAGCGCACATCTCAACTAGGCGAAGCGGCTAAGGTTAGGTGGCCAGCCGGTACAGAGCCACGCTAACAACTTCTAGAGCGATACGACGATCGGCTTCTACGCCATGTCAGCCAAGCGACTAGAACCCCGTGCTCCTCAATGCTCCTCGCTTAAATACGGACACGTTTACCCTGATTCGCTGTCTGCGGAAACGGGGCGTGTTTATGAGACAATTGCAGCGTAACTTCATTTCTTGCTCCGCCCAAAATATCCCTCTCGCAATTAACGCACTAGAGAGAGCGATGACCAAACCCTTTCTCGTGGTCGCCGAGTGGGCATCTTCATTCAACTCACCTGACTGACAGGTCATTAGTGTCCGAGTGGCGGGGTGACCTTCTTCGCCGGTCACAACAAGGTATGTGTAGTCGTCCTCTTTAGACACGGAGGCCGCCGACCACACAATAGCGTACGTCCTCAGGCGGCGATACCCCGCTAAACGGTGCCCCGCTGTCTTTCCTTGCATTGCTGGTTTCAAGAATCGCGCTGGGGGCTCGCGTGGGAACGCTCTAAATTGCAGCTTCCCAGCTCAGAAGACCACCTTCTCCTTGTCTTGTCCGAAAAAGGCCGAGAGCTTTTGACGTCTTTGGAGCGGTCGAAGCGCTTCTAAAGTTGCACGTGCGGGGATACCGTCAAACTTCAGCTATATTCCACCACGAGGCAATGTCATTCCGTCACATTGTTGCAGCATATTTCTCAGCTTCAAAGGCAAACGATTTTGTCTATCCTAATGTGGTGATGCAAAATCTGAGGCACATGGTGATTGTGCAAAGCTACTACGAATGATTGAATGTTCAGCGAAGAACAGAACAGCCGGCGGCAATTGTAGCAATTGCAGCACGTGCTGGTTTTAATGATTTACACGCGAAGGGAAAAGAACCCTAAGTCATCCACTGTTATATATGTTCGCACATAAAAGCGTCAATGTAGATTAAGTGCATAGGGCAACACACGAGAAGGACATATTCTGGTAACTGCGTCAGGCCCCAAAATGTGATGACCGTGGACACGTCATGGATGGATGGAAGATGAATAGGAAAGCTGCTTTATATGATAGGTCGCGCTTTTCGCCAGTGCGCGTGTGTGACCATATTGTAGAGAGATTGTGCTCAGCTTTCTAGGACGGTCACTTGCGTAACGTAGAAGAAAATTGAGTGCTCCATTTCAACTGTCTCTCAGGCCGCTGAATCAAACTTTGCGAATGTCTGCCTTTATGAGAAACAGGGTGCTTACTTCACTGGTGATGCCAAGCTTATAGGCAGGACCGTCCGCTGCTTACCTAATGTTTTATGAGCTAACGCTCAACGTATTCAGAATAAAGAAATTGGGTATAAACATTACATAGGTAGCTTTCTTTCTGTTTCTGTGTCCTTAGTTTTGCATACGCCTGCGCAAGAACAACTTTTTTCTGTCAAAGACTACTTTTCCTGATCTTTAGTACCCTCATGTGAAGCACGTTGTATTCACACAAATGAATTGTTGTACCGGTGTAATTACTGAGGAAGCTCTAGACTGACAGCCGTATAACCAAATGTGTTATAATGTAACTGGGTACTGCCGTGATATTGAAGATCTACTTTTGTACTGGTGAAATGACACAGAGCAATAGGTGAAAGGGAGGACAGGAAGGATAACCGAAGGACATGTCTAGTTGTACTGGTGACAAAATTTTCGCTCTAGTTGTGGCTTCTGTTTTTGTTGCCACATTTGTGAATTATGATGATGTGTTGATATGACTTCGCAATATGTAAATATATGTACATTTGCTTAAAACTTCAGCAGCTGTGCAAGGGGCGAGCTTTTTGTTCTAGAAGTCGCCAAAACCGATGAAGGCTGTGGAGCCGCCGTACCGTTGGCTTCTTCTGAAGGAACAGCGCCCTCAAGGGGCAAGTTTTCACGGTGTTTTGCGCATGAGAGAGAGGAGCTGAATTTAGGCATGGCGCAGCGGAATAAAATTAAAATAAAGGTGTGGCCAGAGCATCGCATACAGCACAGTGGACGAGAATTCACCTAGGTCTTCCTGCAGAGGTGGTGCGCCTCCAAGTGAAGCGTCGGTGTAGGTGTGGTCGCAGTGGTTCATTACAGCGTTCCACCCCTGCAGTTTTTTTTGTGTGTGGTGTTGGAAATTATCGTTAGAAAAATTCGTGTCTTCGCTTTTTATACGCTGCTTAACTTTAAGGAGAAAGGGTACCTTCTAAAAGAGACAAATACACCACCTCCGAGGCGCTGCCTTCAGTAAGCCGCTGCTTCAAGAACAAATAGTCTGTTGAGCTACGTTACCGCTGGCCTCTTCCGTAGGAACAGCGTCTTCAAATAGCAGGTTGTCACGGTGTCCTGCGAGGGAAGCATAGCGCAAGATAGACATTACGTAGCAAACGGCCTTCGTTTGGGAGAAGGGCGGAAAGAGGATGCCCAGCCGGCGCCGTCAAGGTATCGCCGGTAGAAGAGGAAAGAGGACAGTTAAGTTGGGAAAAACAGCAGAGGGGCATGAGGAGAGGCGTACGAAATAAGAGCGGCAAATCAGAAAAGGAAGTAAGAGGACTACGGCAGGAGGTTGAGTCAGCGATAAAAATTAAAAAATAAACACTCAGGCCTTCGTCTTTATTCTTGACGAACAATTCTCTCTTTTCTTGAGGCCTGTGCGGAACATGTGAAAAAATAGGGAGAGGGAGAAATTGGGGACAATGGCGCAGCGAGCACATTGCGCCTGGTGCTTCTTGCAGTGGTGCTGCTCTCCCAAGTGATGTGCAGGCGCTGGTGTGCTCACTTGTGTCGTTCAGCGCTGTATATTTTGCGTGGGTGTGTTGATTGATTGATTTATGGGGTTTAACGTCCCAAAACCAGCTCTGATTATGAGAGACGCCGTAGTGGAGGTCTCCGGAAATTTCGACCACCTGGGGTTCTTTAACGTGCACTGACATCGCACAGCACACGGGCCTCAACATTTCGCCTCCATCAAATGCAGCCGCCGCGGCCGGGATTCGATCCCGCGACCTTCGGATCTGCAGCCGAGTGCCATAACCACTAGACCACCGTAGCGTGGGTGTGTTAAACGGGGGGATATAGTGAGTTAACATTCGCTCGCGCATTTGCTCGTTATATAATTTCTTTACTTGAAAAGGCGAGGAATTACTTTCTACATAGTATAACTGCGTAACGGCCCTGTTATCAGGCAGTTGGTACCCCTCGTTGAGGAATGATATGCTTGATCAGACACGTCGAGCTCACGGAAGCTGACAAAGCCGAATCTGCAAACTTGCCGTCAAGAACACATTTTATGTCTTGGCCCTTAAAAGGTTAAACTAAAACTCATTCATTATTGGAATACGGAACATGTTTCTAGAAAAGGCAGCCATACGTTTTGTCGTGTGTGTCGGATCCAGTGCCTGCTATAAAGGTGTGGTAGACATACATTGTTTTTTTTTACTTATAAATTATTTATGTAGATTTTCTTGAATCAATCTTTGTATCAGTTCTCTCGAAGTATTCAGCCTGTTTTAATGTAGATAGGCACGCCATATTTCAAAGGGATAAATGTACAGGCGTGACAATTCTAGCGCGTTAACTAGGTTAGCAGTCTGCTTACCGATAGCGCGAAATATCGTCGGCATTTTGTCTTAACGAATGAATCCGGGTCGCAAGAATGCTGCCTCAGGAAAATGTAGTGAGCACACCTTTCTGAACCATAGCTGTCCCAGTGTCTTGTCTTACCTAGTAGGCATGCGTTCCTACAGTACTGCATGCAGTATTTACGCCTGCAATATCATTACAGCACGCTTTAGGCGAGGATCTTTATAAATAAGCTCAACAGAAAAACTACATCAATGTGAAATGGCAACATGACAGACAATTGAAAGCCTAGGGCAAGAAGTACAAAGGGGCATATGTATGGCTGAAGCTCAGCGCAGCAAAACACAGCAGACTTGCTCTACAATACCAGAGGAATTCATTGCGCATTTAAGCACAAGAACAACGTTCGCGAGAGTTGTCATGCAATACAGGAGGCGCCGAAACAGAGAAGTAAAACGAAGCGATTAATTGAAGCGATAAGGCTAGACAACTGCACTAGTTCTATTGGATCACGTTATGCAGCCCTAGAGCACGGACAAAAGTAGCACTGCGCGGTATGTGAGAACACTGTCAAGCTGTAACTGTAAAACGACGAAAGCTGTAGGCGCATTTTTTTTCAAAGATCCATGACGTCCCCTTACATAACCCCTGAATGCTCGTAGCAATGTTGTTACCTTTGGCTCAGCTTATAGAAGAGAGAGGGAACCGGTCCATGGAAGCACCAGGAATACGAAAGTTGCTGTTGCATCCCTGCATGGCACATCGTTTCCTCGGGTACCGAGGGATGTGTTCGGCGTTAAGTGTTGGCCGCATCTTCCCGTAGAGCCCCGTGTCCTTTGCACGCGGCACTCAGAACGTTCACCCTCGCTGAAGCGGGCCCCGCCACGGTGGTCTAGTGGTTATGGCACTCGGCTGCAGATCCGAGGGTCGCGGGATCGAATCCCGGCCGCGGCGGCTGCATTTCGATGGAGGCGAAATGTTGAGGCCCGTGTGCTGTGCGATGTCAGTGCACGTTAAAGAACCCCAGGTGGTCGAAATTTCCGGAGACCTCCACTACGGCGTCCCTCATAATCAGAACTGGTTTTGGGACGTTAAACCCCACATAACAACAACAACAACAACTCGCTGAAGCGGAAATCTGCGCACGGCAGAACGTTGAGCAGATTCATGCAAATGCGAAATGCCAAAACACGTGAGAGGGCGTGTCGTAAGAGACGAATTTAGGCACCCGCCTCTTCGTACATTTCAAGGGGACCGCATTGCATCATAATGGCGTACACACCTTCAGGTGACGCTGAAAAGATTTTTCATAAAGAATGCGCAGTCAGACCTTTTGCACGCCTTGCTTAAATAAAACTGACTGCGGCAGAAAATTACATTTGTAAATTATACAAAGCATGCTTCACCTTTGATAACGAAACGGTTTTTCTTTTTTTTTATTTATTTACTGATCCTGCTGCTTCATATTTAAGACATTGCAGGAGAGATTGCAAGAAACGTAGAAAGAAGCAACAACAAAGAAAGAAAACATCAAAACACATGGTTGGACATTTTGTTACAAATTGTGCATGGGGTAGTAGCCTCAAAGAACAGTCGACGCTACTACAAAAGTCAACTGTACACGAAAAAAAAGAATATTTCTAACAATTAGCAAATGATCCAAATTGTACAATGTTCAACGAATTGTATCAGCGGGTCACGGGGGTAGCTTGAGTGGTGAAAGGTATGGGTGCAGCTATGCGCACAGATTTGGGCACATTATGGAGCATGATAAGCCCATCGCACATACATTAGTGTTCTAAGCGATCCATCGATAAAACTTTGTATTGCACTGAAGGGTAGAAATTTCGGTCGTAGCGATTAAATATGATCTGATTGCTTACCGCAGGATGGGCTCAAGCAACTCAAGTTTACGTCATTTGCAAAATGAGGTGACCACACAACTGACGAGTACTCAAGAAGAGGCCTGACTAGTGACCTATAGGCTATAAGCTTGCATTCTTTTGTCGGGGGGTGCAACAGAGGGGGGTACAAAAGTAGAGAGAGCGCCGTTTCCAGTGGAAAAAACTGACTTAAAATAACTATTGAAGGCTTCCGAGATCACCTGAGCGTCCGAGCAGGTTTCATTTTCAATATTGAATGAGCGTTGGTGACAGGTGGATGAATAGTCTTCCAAAACTTAATGTCTTCCACAAAGATTCCCTGATGAAAGTTGACAATGTGTTATAGTAAAAGAAGTCTCTGGCTTCTTGCCTTTTATTTTTGAGTGTCTTTAACATACACGGGCGCAAATCGTGGTTTGGCTTGGGGCGGCATCGGCGACGTAGTCTCGTTATGCTGCGAATAAGCTGTATTCTCTCTGTGTTATACCATGGGTGCTTAGGATTGCCCTTGACACATTCGTTTGGCACAGCTTGGATATACAGTCGGACACAATCGCACCGAAATGTTCCACTAACTCATCCAGACTACATCTGTAACTGGAAAACATGATGTTGTGATAGGAATCTGCTAAGAAGGAAAGTGCACCGTCATCGCCGGTGCGTGAAAAATCAGTGACAAATTCGTGTTGTGGTTTCTTAAGTGCGCAGGTAACAGGAAATTTAGCAGAGAATGCATTTAGATATGAATGTCCTTCAACCACTTCACACTCTAAGCATTCATTCATCAGATGAGCCGTAACAAAATCAAAGTCGAGAATTGAAGATAGTGGCTCTGTAAACAACTTGAGTTAAATCAATTGAAAAAGCTAAGGCAATCAGAGAATTAGAGAACCTTGTCACGGCCGGATGTAGTGATGGACTCCCAGTTAATGTGAGGCGCATTGAAATCCCGCATGTAATCAGTTTGCCGTCATAGAGTCTGTGCTTTGCGCTATAATCTGTGATAGCCATTTTGCAGCTTCTATCTTCGTTTGGTGGTCGGTATAAAGCACCAATCGCTGCAAACTACATACCTTAATCCTGAACCGGGCAGACTATTTCAGGGAAGTCCGACAGCATCGCGTACTCAATGCGGCTTTTGATAAAAAGTCGCAACGCCACCACCGCAACCGCAAGACCTGTCATTTGTAATTACCGAGTAACCTGGGGGCAGCAATTCATTTTCAGGGACCGACTCGTTAAGCCAGGTTTCAGAGACACATAACTGACAGACTATGACACTCCACTAGACAACTAAAGTTGCCAAACTTGTTTACGATACTGCGATCATTCAAACGCAAAAGCGTCGAGTTTTCTCATTTACTTCTACTACTGTGAATTCATTGCTATCTTTAATTTCCTTCATTTTTATCGCTGCCAACGCGGGCCGGGACTCGCTTTTGTCCCAAACAAACAACTCTTCGCCAATCTTTGTCTTATTGGAGATTATCTTAACCTGCGTACCCGCCCTCCGAAGATCTGCAGTGCTTTCCCACAGTTTCTTCCGTATCTGCCTTGTAGTAGGGGAAGTCTTCTGATACAGTGTAGTTGCTGCCCTTTAGTCCAAAGCAGTTTCTTAGTAGCCTAATCTCTTACGATGATCGACCAGCGTGATAATAACGGGTCAATTCCTGTTAGGTTGCTCCAACCTAACAGGAATTCTCTTTGCAGAAACGAGTTTCGTACCCAATTTATCAGCGAACACGCCTTTCAGCACAAGCTCCGACAGTTCTTCATATGTTTCGTTTGGTTTTTACGTATACCGTAAACAATTAGGTTGTTGCGCCGGCTGTCATCTTCTAGGTCGACAAGATTTCTTTCTAAAGTGGCAACTCGCGAATCAAGATCACAAATTAAGTTCTTAATTTTCTTTTATCGCGGATGTAGGTTCGTAGCGATTCGTAGTTTGACTAGGAATTCGGTTCGTAGTTTGACTGCAATATCCACCAGCCTTCGTTGAATATCTTCCTGGCCTTCATAGCTATGGTAGATCCTGCCGAGTCGCAGGCCCTGGATTAGGCTGGACGTCCCCACACAGCATGATTAGCGACAACAAGTTCCATGCATTGCAGTAAGTTTCAATCAGCCTAAGTGGCCACGTCAGGTGGACAAGACAAGTGTCACTGGATTTAATTGTGGAAGCCTCGTTACTAGCCTGCATGAAAAACTGGAATAGATTTGATATGGTGCCAACTGGACGCCAGCTGACGTGCCCACTGAAGAAATTCAATGGAAGCAGCGCTTTTATATCTTGAGTCGATAACGTCGTTGATGTTGCGCGCGGTGTGTCCAGTCGTCGCTCAGATTCAGGAATTCATTTGCGCAGCCTCCGTGCTGGTTTGCCATAGGAACAGAGATGAATTCCGTCTTCGCTACGCCGGCTTCCGTAGTCCGGGCGATCGCAGAAAACTGCATCAAAACAAGAATAGATTGTTTCCTCCCTTCACATTAGTGTTTGTTCCCTCCACACGGTGGTATAGTGGCTATGGTATTCAGCTGCTGATCCGAGGGTCGCGGGATCAAATCCCGGCTGCGGCTGTCGCATTTCAATGGAGGCGGAATGCTGAGGCACGTGTGCGGTGCGATGCCAGTGCACGTTAAAGAACCACAGGTTATCGAAATTTCTGGAGCCCTCCACTATGGCGTCTTTCGTAATCAGGCCGTGGTTTCGGGACGTAAAACCCCAGAAATCATTCAATCAATTTAGTCGCGTTTCGAGCGCGACTACCACAACCGCGCATGTCGATATCACTGGCAATAGGTTATGCACCACATTTGCACCTAATCTTCTGGAGCTATGTAGAAAAACCTTGGGTAAGCTTGTAACCACACTCCGAGTACACAGACGACGTCCTACGCAGCTGCAAAGCTGTACTGCTTCGTTCTTGAGTGTGTTTCTTCTCACGAAGCCCGAAGATATGTAGCGCGAAAGACTAGTTTTGAGCCGCCAAGATGTGTTTTGCGGCCAGCGTGTCGAGAGCCGCTCAGCAATCAACGTTGCCTTTCTTTTGTTTTTGTTTTTCCACCGTAGGGGGATATCACGTGATTATCACGGATAATAACGTTTCGGCCTGGGGGCCGGCCTTCGTCAGAACGCAGACAGTACAAAGGTGCACACTCTATTTAAAGGTACGTAGTCTCACGTTGTCACGCAGTACACGCGAGTCCGATTTACTGAGTGTGGCTAACACAGATTACCACAGAATGTCACATATTTACGCAGTCTAGTGCAATATGAAGCACTGCATATTGTTACCATCACACTTTCGAAAGAAGGTGCTACTTATATTTAACCTTTAAACACAGATAAACATATATAATATCGCGTTGGACTATATAACGCGGCACTGGCCAGTGATGTACAGAAATACCCGTACATGAAATGTGGCGATTCCGTCACGCTCAATGACACTGCGCAAAATCCATCGCCCAGGAATGCGCAAAGCAAATGCGCGCACGACATGCATACTGCATAAAATTCACCGTGCTATCCAACACGATTGGATGCGAGGATGAACTGAACGAGGCATACGCTTCAACCAACAAGTTATTGCCATTATTATCAGAAAGCGTACGCATAGTTCTATGGAAGCACGTTGCCCAGTTTTTCTGCGCCTTCACTTAGACCACCAAAAAACGTACTGAACTGATGAATTAAGAATAACTCCCGTATTTCGCGATGTGATGACAATCCTAAGACTGAGGCCCTAAATGTCACAGCGATGTGTCTCGATACCGGCACATGAGGCAGCGAGTGTACGTACATGCTCTTTGTGGCTGTTAAAACAATATCGAAGTGCGGTTTCGTTTTACTTGCAGGCAGAGCATTCAAGTAAATAAATAACGTTTTCCGTGGCACACGTAAAATTGCCGCGAATCTTTAAGCTACAGTTATTAGCTGTGCTCCTAACCATAGTGGTTGTCGTCATTTGAACGCATACTTTGCATCTAGGTTTCTGACGCGGTTGGCAACCGGCACTCAGAATAGGATTGCTTCTCCCTTTGGGAGACGTCAAGATATCTCGCAAGTACCTGCAACATCGATGCACAACGTGGTGTGGCTCCGGGAAAGCCTTTTTAAGGTGCTCACTCTGCGTCAACACGTTATAGTGCTTTTTAAGAATCTTTACGACATTAGGCGCCCACGTGCTGTGCGTCAGTATAAGGTTAGCACAATTCAGGCTAGGAAGTGGTCTGTCTGCGGTGAGAAGCGCGCTACGGTCAAGCTGGTCTGCGCGTGTGACTGCGTCATTGATTATTTTAGAGGGGTATGGCTGTCTTAAAAGGGCGACACGTAGTTTCTCACAACTTGCTGTGCAATACGCTTGGTTTGAGCGAATGCGTTCAAAACGCACCGCTTGACTATAGGAGATACTTCACTTCCAGTGCTTAACATGGCTGCTTTTGAAATGGAGGTATCGTTGTCGGTCAGTAGGATTATGATAGTGTATGTTAGATAGCTTGCCATCTTTTAGCAGCAAAGTGACGTACAGGAAGTTAATAGTTTCCAGTGAGAAAGTGTTGTATGTCATGAATATGGATTGGTGAGCCTTACTAAAGGCAGATGTGAATGCAAAGAGTTGTGATTCACCACGAGGCCAAATGAAGTAAATATCATCAGTGATCGTTTTGCAGCAAATTACCATTAAAGTGGAACTGCAGAGATATTTATCTTTTAGTATTCACATGATTATGTTTGCATAATTGGGCCTAATCTTAGTTGCCTTAGAGGTGTCACTAACTTGCACGTAGTCAACTTCATTGAACTCAGAATTGTTCAGCTGGAGAATCAGTTGAAGAAGCGTTGCCAGCGTAGTACTGCATATTGGTGTTTCACCAGAAAACTCGTCGTACGCTAGAACCAACGCCACGATGCCGTCCGAGTGAGCCATGATAGTATAGAGTGACGATACATCCAATGTCACTAGAAGGGAACAATTAGCTATGGCAACATCATTGATGGCGGAAATGAAGTGGTTAGTATGCCTCGCGAAAGATTCAAATGGGGCCGAAATTTTATTGATTAGCAAGTCGACCTATCGAGACAGATTTTCTGTTACCGTTCCCATACCTGAAATAATGGGGCGGCATGGATTGTAGAATTTGTGAATTTTCGGCAACACCTTCGCACCTTTTTTCGAAAGTGTTACGTAACCATAGGCCGTGCTTCAGATTGTGCAGTATTGCGTGAACACGTGACATTCTGTGGTAATTTGTGTTAGCCACGCGCAGTACCTTAGATTGGGATGTGTAACAATGTGAGATTGCGTGTCCTGAAATAGTGTCTGCATCTTCGTACCGTCCTCAATGAGATTAAAGCCGGCCCACCGGCCGAAAGGTTAATAAACTAAGAATTTCGTGCGTGTGTCGCTCTTTTCAACTCTGCAGCGCACCGGACCGGACTCATCGTGCTTGAAACCAAAAATACCAGATATATATATATATATAGCAGTCATGGTGGTGAATAGGCCGAAGGCGTGAATCCAGAGATGAGTAGTAGACATTCGGAATTGGCAACAAAAAATGGGGAAAGCGTTTCTTCAGTGTTTCAGCCGGAGACCGGCCTTCGTCAGGAATGCCTATGGTTGTATTCCCGCTTCTATCTATACCAGTCCGAGAGAGCCTTTCCTCAAAAAAAGGAGAAGAAAGGAAAAACATGAAAAAAGAAAATAATGTAGATAGAATAAGAAAAAAAGAATAAAGACAGGAAAGATAGAGAACCTGAAAGAAACGGACCAAAGTGTGGAAGAAAAGCAGACCCCCCCCCCCCCTTCTACTCCTCCCCTCTTTACGAAGTAATTTTCGTGGCCGGACCCAACAGTCATGCGTATAGTTGAGGCCACCCTCAGGTGTGTGATCGTCAAAAAAAAGAAAAAAAGGAAAGAAGGAAGAAAAAGGGTGGGGGTGGTCTCTACGGTAAATGTTCTCCGCCTTCTTGAGGGTGTTGTCAATTATTTGCGACCGGTATCTTTGTCTGGTTAGTGCGGATCGAAGGTCTTCACAGCTACGAACGAACTCTGTTGTCTGAGCATATGCGCTTAAATATAATGGCCTGGCTATATAGAACGCTGGTTTTGCAATGTCTTTTGTGGCTACTTTGGAAATGCAGGTACTGGTGTTTATCGGTTGGCTTCCTGTAAAGTTTGGTCGTCAGTTTTCGGTTGCACAGTGCTACAGTGACGTCAAAAAAATTAACACTGATCGTCGAGTATGAGTGCGAAAACGATATGCTTGGATGAGCGTTGATAAAATCCTTGATGAAGGAAAGAAGCTCGGTTTCACCATGATGACAGATTAAAGAGATGTCGTCAATAAAACGTTTGTAGTAAAAAAGGCTTGATATCGCGGCGTGCAAGAAACTCAACTTCTAGGATGCCCATGAAAATATTTGCGTAATTGGGCCCAATTATAGTGCCCATAGAAGTGCCACTAACTTGGATATAGTGTTGGCCGTTGGATTCGAAGTTATTTAGCTCAAGAATTAACTTGAGGAGCGTTCCCAGTGTGGAGGAGTCAATTGCTTGATCAAGACCAGACTCGCTGTACGCATTTATAACAGCACGGATACCGTCAGAATGGGGAATATTGGTATACAATGAGGAAACGTCAAGTATGACAAGAAAGGACGCATCAGGAACGTCTAAATCAGAGATATCATTTAAAAAGTGGTTTTTAGCTCAAGAATTAACTTGAGGAGCGTTCCCAGTGTGGAGGAGTCAATTGCTTGATCAAGACCAGACTCGCTGTACGCATTTATAACAGCACGGATACCGTCAGAATGGGGAATATTGGTATACAATGAGGAAACGTCAAGTATGACAAGAAAGGACGCATCAGGAACGTCTAAATCAGAGATATCATTTAAAAAGTGGTTTGTGCCTTTCATGTAAGAGGCAAATGTTCGGGGAATAGAACCGGTGAAGCTATCGACATAGCGTGAGAGGCTTTCAGTCACCGTACCTATTCCAGACACGATCGGTCTGCCAGAATTATTTTCTTTGTGGATTTCAGGCAGGATGTAGAACCTGCGAGCGACTGGGCTTAGTGGGATCAACGTGCGGGATGCAGATTGAGTGATTTTTTCTTGTTTTACGAGTTTTTCCATCACATGGCTGACAATGCACTTGTACTGTTTCGTTGGGTCGTTATTGAGGCGCCTGTAGTATGTGGTGTCATCAAGTTGCCTCTGGGCTTCATCTGTGTAGCTACCCGTATCCATTACCACAACTGCACCGCCTTTATCTGCCGGCTTAATGATCATGTCTTTGTGGCTTACCAACGTTTCAACGGCCTTAGCCTCTTTTACGCTGAAGTTATGGCGGAACGAAGATCGCGTTTTGTACGCTTTAAGTACGTCGTCCTGCACAGCACGTATGTAGAAATCGAGACATTTCTTCCTTCGGGTAGGCGGAGTCCAGTGTTTACCAATAGGTATCGCGGAACTTAGTTGTTCAGGTGATGGGCTGTTGAAGAAGTACTCGCGCAAGCGCATGTTTTTTTCGAAGTTTTCAAGGTCGGTAATGAGCTGAAACTCGTTGTAGTCTCCGTTTGCGGGACAATAGTCGCAACCCTGGATTCTTCATGGGTTAATTGATAACTTGATAAGTTCACTGTATTCGCTAGTTGTGTGGTGGGCTTTTCCGCCTCAGGGCCAGCAGGATTCTTACAAAGTTCGAACTAAAAAGCGGAAAGGAATGTTATCACGAGCCAGTTTTTCGCTTGATGCAGTCAATTTCACGCAGCTTTTTCTGTGTATACTTCTCGTCGTTTTCGTCATCACTGAGGACGTGAGTGGCACGTAGCTGTTTTTGCTTGTTAGCAAGTGCTTTCGCGGAAGACTCATAATGTTTCCAAACGATATTTGTTAATTCAACAGTAGCTCGTGCTAGTGCGTCATTCGACCTTTTCAAATGTGCATTCGACATATCAAATGTGGCAGGTTTCAGGACAAGGCGTAGACCTTTAGGCGCAGTTGAGGCGGGAACGTACAATTTCATCGCGGAAGCGTGCATTTCACAGCGAGTACGACTTTTAATAACCTTTCGAATTTTCATAAACTGTTCATACGCATTATATAAGCACTCTTACCAAAATTAGTGGTTTCTAGTCAGTTCGCTCCGTTCGACGGAGCACTGCGGTGTCCTCGTAGATTGTACCTCGGTTGAGGCGTCGTGGTCTTTCTGTTGGTCGATGCGGGAGCTGGTTCGCACGGCACAGCAACTTGTGGCAGGTCAGTCGATGTATTTCAATCTAATAGTGGCTTCAATCTTCTAAGGCTGCTGGGCTTCGCTGCAGTGGCGACCATCCGTCGGCGAAGTAACACCGTAGAAGGTGCTCTGCGGGAAGGGCCAGTGACAGTGGGTGTTCTACATGGCAGCACACCTGGAGCATAGTCAGTCCACCAAGACGACGCCATGTCTTCGGGCTTGCGGAGGCACAGTTGTCTAATATCGCATGCTAGCACAAACACACCCTCGAAACTTGGGTGAAGTCCGTCGGCGGCTAGAACACGGTTCGGAGGAAGCCATTAAAACTGGTGGTCCAAATAAAACAACAGTCTGGATCTTTGGCAAAACCCACGAAGTAGGTTGTTGAGGTGTCCTGCTTCCTTGTTGCAGTGATGCACCACAGGCTGGTTCCAACTGCCTCGACGACGATTATTCGATCTCGGCAAAATCAGGCTTGCATATATCCGCTTGATGTCTGGACGAGTGCTGGCGATCAAACCGAGCACATCCTTGTACCGTTCAAAAGCAATGCGTCCTGAGCACGATGTCAAATCATTCGTGCCTTCATGAAGTATAATGGTTATAGCTGATTGGGGGACAAAGTCCAGCAATGAATAGACGTCGTTGATCATGTCACCGCTTTGAGAGACGAACGCCGGTGTCCCATCTACGAGCGGGTCAAAATACTGGTATTTAGTTTGGGAATCGCCCAATAACACGGTGGACGCGGCGTTCTTGGGGAACTTGCATGTGATGCTCTTCGTCGTGTCTTTTCCGGAACCCATAGCAGTGAATATATATATATATATATATATATATATATATATATATAGTGCGGATGAAGATTGATGGATCCGGTGTAATGGGTGTTTGAGGGAGAGGGTGACAAACGTTCGAAACACAACATTAACTAACGTTTCGGCAGGTGTGCCTGCTTTCGTCAGAGGAACAGACACTGCTTGGCACGCAGGGCATATATAACATCCGCATATGCTTGCGTATGACGAGGCCCTGTCATCACTAGTATCATTTCTGCGGAATTATGATTACTTACCGACGCATGCACGTGGCTGTAGGGAGAAATACAATTTAAACGTGTGACGTTATGCGATCATGAATTCACACCTTCAGTCTTTCGTCGATATTCCATACATCAACACGTCGGTTCTCGAGAACATGTGAGTGATGTACACGAGACCATGCTACGAGGCAGTGCTTTAAGGCAACATACAAGTCAGAGAGCCCGGGCTCCCGTTAATGCCGTGGGGCAGCGTGTTCAATTTAGTAATTAAAAATGATTCCCTGAGTTCGCGTTCATGATGTGAGCGGAACCCTGATTGAAGTATTGTGGCTTCCCCGCAGGGGCGTCTGCGTGAGCAGGCGTTTGGTGTGTGGCGACACCACGGACCCGAGCCAATGGGGGGGGTTTCGACCCCCTCCCATGTGTCGCCGTTCGTGGCTTAGCCGTGTCCGAGGAAAAGGGGATCCTGGGGGTTGAGCCGATGCCGGGTGATTGGACCTTTAAGGCCCCCCAGCGGAGGCAACACACCCCTTTGGCCCCGGCTTCACGTAGACGGCACCCCTGGGCTGACCCACCCAGGGGAAATCGGCAGTCGCCTTTTCCTGTCTCTCACTCTCCTCACGTCTTCGTCTTTCTCTCTTACTTTCAGTCTGTCCTGTCTTCTCCTCCCTTCCATTTACTTCCCCTCTTCCCGGCGGCAAGGGTTAACCTTGTGCAAGTAGCCAACCTCGGTCTAGGCGCATAAGGTTATAGTAGCGGCGTACGGCTGGCGTGTGCAAGTTGCAGGCAAGTCCAAACTTGTAGCGTCCCCTTGTTGGGCTCCGAGGTGGGTGGTCGCCACCGCTGCCGAACATTCCACCTTCTTATGTATGCAACATCTTTTCCCACACTTAATGATCGTACCGCTTCAAAACGTGTACTCACCGAAGAGACATTCAAGCCTTTTGCACCCCAAAGACAAACCTTCCCGAGATTTCATGTAATTCATAGTATGAAGCCTGAAAAGCCTGTAAGAGTGATATCGCCATTCCTGGTTGCAAAGTGCCTCACAGAAACCATAGGTTCAGGATATCAAGCAAACAAGATGCCCAGTGGCGACCTCCTTCTGGAGGTGCGCGACAAAGTCTAATACGAGAAACTTCCGAAACTTACAGGCTTTGGAGACGTGGACATTTCTATCACACCTCACCGCTCACTGAATACTGTCCGGGGCGTCATCTCGGAACAGGACCTGCTTGAACTCACTGTAGAAGAGCTCCAGGATGGCTGGAAAGAACAGAACGTAATAAGTGTTCAGCGAATTGTCATCAGGCGCGAAGGTAAAGAAATCCCAACCAAACATTTGATCGTCACATTTGCATCCACCATCTTGCCGAAACTATTGAGACTGGATATACTAAAACTCGTGTGCGACCCTATATTCCGAACCCTCGTAGGTGCTTTAAATGTCAAAGATATGGCCACGGATCACAGAGCTGCCGTGGGCACCTAACATGTGCGAAATGTGGTGTCCAGGGCCACCCTGCGGATGACTGTTCAAATGCACCCCACTGTGCAAACTGTGAAGGTGACCACGCAGCATATTCTAGGTCATGCGAATCATGGAAAAGAGAAAAGGAAATCATAACATTGAAAATCAAAGAAAACATTTCATTCAAGGAGGCTCGTAAAAGGTGTTCACCATTTCACAATGCTACTTATGCTAATGCGGCGCGTCGGGGGGCAGCGTCGCAAAGGTCACCGCCCCATGCCCAGCCCGGGTACAACGAGCTGACGCATGTGGCTCCTGCCCCCCGGGTGGAAGTAGCCCAGGCTACTCCACCAAACCAGCAAACACGGCCGGTTGCCTTAGGGCTTCCAGCAACACATTCTTTGGGACGTGACTGCACTACGCTAAGCGGAAGTGCAGCACTGCCCAAGGCTCCCAAGGCGAGTACCGCCCAGACTGCCTCAATCCCTCCACCCCCTGCAGGCGCTGACAAGTGCCAGCGCAGCAAGAGCCCGAAGGCAGTTCCATCGACCTCCAAGGTGGTGGGTGGAAAGGTCTCGTCGTCCGGGGCGAGGCTGCATCGGGAACCTTCCCGCTCTCTGGAGCATGTGTCTGGATCTTCGCAAGAGGATATGGACACACTACCGATCACCATGGCGCAACCAGCGCCTAAGGGGCGGCGGGACACTCCCGACCCCTCCAAAAAAGGCAAAAAACCCATTACAGGGCCTGGAAAGGGCTCTGTAAACTAAGGCAGCACCACTTTCTTGTACACACAGCATCAATTCAAACTCACTATGGATACCGAAATTATACAATGGAACGTCAGGGGCCTGCTTAGGAACCTCGATGACGTTCAAGAACTGCTACACGAACACAATCCAAAAGTGCTGTGTGTACAAGAAACACACCTGAATGCAAAACACACAGACTTTCTCCGACAATATGTCACATTCCGGAAAGACCGCGATCACAGTTTCGGGTCATCGGGTGGTGTTGCAATCATAGTGGCCCGAAGTGTAGCATGCCAACGAGTACAACTACAAACTCTCCTTGAAGCAGTGGCTATTAGAGCTGTACTGTTTAACAAACTCGTTACTATTTGCTCTCTTTATGTACCTCCAAATTATCTTCTAGATAAACATGAATTTCAGTCTCTCGTAGATGAGCTGCCAGAACCCTAGGTCCTTCTTGGCGATCTTAATGCACACAGCTGCTTGTGGGGTGATTCTCGTATCGATGCACGAGGTCGCCTTATTGAACAATTTCTTTTCTCTTCGGGTGCCTGTCTACTCAATAAAAAGGAACCTACATACTACAGTCTTGCAAATCAAACCTATTCATCTATAGACCTTAGTATAGTGTCGCCGTCCATATTTACCGAACTCACGTGGGAAGTGATTAAAAACCCTTACGGTAGCGACCATTTCCCAATAGTACTGAAGAGACCTAAACAACACGAGCCTCTGCCACAAGCTCCTCGATGGAGGATTGATGCAGCCAACTGGGACAAATTCCGCACACTCATTAGCATCTCATGGGCCGACATGTGTTCATTGGAAATTGACGATGCCGTTCAATATTTTACTGTTTCCCTTATCGATGCAGCGTCTAAATCTATTCCTCGAACAGGACTTTCAAGCAAACGCCGCGTTCTGTGGTGGAACGAGGAGTGTCGCAATGCGCGTAGGAGGCAGAATAAAGCGTGGAGGGTGCTCCAAAATTGTCCTACGGCTGAAAATCTCTTGAACTTCAACAAATTCAAGTCTCAAGGCAGGAGGACGCGTCGACAAGCAAGAAGGGAGAGTTGGCAAACGTTTTTATCAAATATTAATTCCTATACAGACGAGGCAAAAGTGTGGAATAGAATTAACAAGGTAAGAGGGAGACAAACACACTCACTGCCCTTGGTAAACACCGAGGGCTACAGCTTAATAGACCAGGCAAACTGCCTGGGCGCACACTTCGAGCACGTATCGAGTGCATCACACTATAGCGAAACGTTTAAACGATATAAAGCAGCAGTAGAAAGGCAGAAACTGGAGCAAAAATGTATGAAACGCCAAGCATACAATGAGCCATTCACCTTAGCTGAACTACAGGCAGCACTAATATGCTGCAATGAATCTGCCCCCGGTGCCGACCAGGTCACATATGAAATGCTAAAGCAGCTTCCGTCTCAGGCAAAGCAAACTCTCCTCGCCCTGTACAACGCTATATGGGCGTCGGGGCGAATGCCACTCACTTGGAAAGAAGCCATTGTCATACCGATTCTCAAACAGGGCAAGGACCCGTCTTCTGCTGCTAGTTATAGACCCATAGCTTTGACAAGTTGCCTTGGTAAAGTTTTTGAAAAAATGGTCAACCGACGATTGCTGTATTTTCTCGAGTCAAACAAGCTGCTTGATCGATACCAGTGTGGGTTTCGAGAGAGTCGATCAACCACTGACCATTTAATTCGTATAGAGGCACAGATTCGTGAAGCCTTTGTCCATAAACAGTTCTTTCTATCAGTCTTTCTCGACATGGAAAAGGCGTACGATACTACGTGGCGTTTTGGAATACTCAGCGATTTGTCACACTTTGGAGTGTGTGGAAATATGTTGCATGTCATCGAGAGTTATCTGTCCAATCGTACTTTCCGTGTTCGTGTTGGCAATGTTTTATCACGAACGTTTTTACAGGAAACAGGAGTGCCGCAAGGTGGGGTGCTCAGTTGCACTCTGTTTATTATAAAAAGGAATTCCTTGTATCTGCACATCCCGCATAACATGTTTTATTCAGCGTATGTCGACGATGTGCAGATAGGCTTTAAATCGTCCAACCTTGCAATATGCGAACGCCAAATTCAACTGGGTCTAAATAAGGTGTCTAAATGGGCAGACATAAACGGGTTCACCTTAAATCCACAGAAAAGCGCCTGTGTCCTGTTTTCTAGAAAGAAAGGCTTACACCACGATCCCAACATTGTGTTGAAGGATGAGCGCCTACCTGTAAAAATGGAGCACAAATTCCTAGGCGTAGTCCTAGACGCGAAACTTACGTTTGTGTCACATTTGAAGTATTTAAAGAACAAATGCATAAAAACAATGAACCTCGTGAAAGTCCTCTCCCGAACCACGTGGGGTAGTGATACAAAGTGTCTACTGAATTTATATAAGAGCCTTATACGATCACGCCTGGACTATGGTGCCATTGTTTATCACTCTGCGGCACCGAGCGCATTGAAGATGCTGGACCCTATCCACAACCTCGGCATCCGTCTTTCTACGGGTGCCTTCAGAACAAGCCCCGTAGAAAGTCTCTATGTTGAATCAAATGAGTGGTCGCTCCATCTTCAGAGAACATACTTATCCTTTGTGTATTTCCTCCAAGTAAACGCAAACAGAGCGCACCCTGCATTCACAACAATAAATGACCTGTCCAGCGTCCAACTATTTCGGACAGGCGTGCTTTGAGAGAGCCCTATTCCTTGCAAGTGAGGGCTCTTGCTGAAGAAATGGATGTGGCTCTTCACGAACACGATTTGATGCCTTATCCTGTTCAACTTCCGCCATGGCTGTGGCAGCTGATCGATTGTGACCTGTCTTTTGTTGATGTCACAAAACATGCGCCAGCCACACATGTCCGCATGCACTTTCTAGAACGGCAGCACAAATACCATTGTCCTCAGTTCTTTACGGATGCATCGAAGACTCAATCTGGGGTCTCTTATGCAGCAGTCGGTCCATCCTTTTCCGATGCCGGCGCTTTGCACCCCAACATGAGTATCTTTACCGCGGAAGCCTATGCAGTCCTTACAGCAGTTAAACACATTACACTGTCAAATATACCAAAGACAGTTATATACACGGATTCCTTAAGTGTGGTCAAAGCTTTGAAAACCCTAAAGAGTGTAAAGAAGAGAGACGCAGACACAGCGCCTTAGCTGCAGGCCGGCTGTTCTATTCTCTACTTTGTCTTCCTCCGCTTCCCAGTGCATGTAGCGCGAGCGCCCAAGCTACGGCAGAGTTCATTATCATTACACTCGGCCACGCTGCGAGCTTAGGCAGATATGAGGTGTTTTTCCGGCGGGCGGCACTGGCTGTGCCGCTGTGGACGGTCACGGCCTCGCCGTGGTCATGGTGGTCCATGTAGCCGTGGTGCATGTAGCGCGAGCGCCCAAGCTACGGCAGAGTTCATTATCATTACAAGAGGTACAGAAATCCTGTAATTATTTCCCTTTATACAGCCCTGTGTACCGCCTACGCATCCAGGCGGCACGTCGTGCTGTGATGGGTGCCAGGGCACCGCAATATTGCAGGGAATGAGTTAGCCGACCGGCTTGCCACATCTGTAGAGACCACCACTTCCCGCATATCTGTAGGTGTTCCTGTAATGGACTTGAAGCCCTTCCTGAGGAAGAGGCTCAGGGCCTACTGGCAGCAGCTATGGGATAAGGAAACTCAAAATAAACTCCACCTTATCAAACCTTATCTCAGTAACTGGCCCCTAGTATCAAAGCTACGCCGTACACAGGTAACACTCTGTAGACTAAGGATTGGACACACACATAGCACACACGCATACCTACTGTCGGGTGGCGATCCACCGATTTGCCACTACTGTGGTGAGCCCCTGAGTGTTGTCCACATTCTTCTGCAATGCGTGGCTCTAGAAAGTCACAGAAAACAGCACTTTTTACTACCGTTCCGGGAACATCTGCCACTGCACCCATCTATGTTTTTAAGCAACAAACCGCTTTTTAAACTGGAATCAGTCCTGGCGTTTTTTAAGGATATACACAATTTTAATGTTATTTATCCAGGCACGGCCACCTGGATCGGAGCGCGCGGCGGTGTTGCTCCGGCCGTCCCATTCGGCGCGCGCGCCTTTGAAAAAATGTAATTGAGGTAGTTCCGCCGCGTCCCGCGACGCGGCGGTCTTCTCCCACCCCCTTGCGGACGATGCCGCGCTGGCCGCGCCGTAGGCAGCCGCACACGTGCTTGGAGAAATGCGCATTGGACATCGTGCACGTGGTGACTGGAATCAAGGTACGCTGTTATGCGTTCTTAATCGATCTTTACACAGTGAGTGTAGTTCTTTGTAGCATATTACGATAGAGACAGAGCCAAGCAGCGTGCTTAGGCGACTTCGTTTGGCGCGGCGCGTTGAAATGCGTTGAGATTCCGTGTGTAATTTATCGTGTTTTTCAGAAACATGCTGTATTGCTGCGTGCCGTACTGCAAGTCAAGCACCAAAAAAAAAAGGTTGGTGTAAGCTTCCACGAGTTTCCTGCAGATGAGGCTATCCAGCAAAAATGGCTTAAAGCCATATCCAGGAAAGATTTCGTTCCAAACGACAAGTCCGCAAGTAGCGTCGTCTGCTCATTACATTTTTTCGGCGATGACTACTCTTCTGATTCACCCAAGAGACGCCGTCTGAAGCGGACTGCTGTTCCCAGTGTCTTTCCTGGTTACCCCATCTATATGCAGCCGCAAATACCACAGAAGCGACGAAAGTTGGAGCGGGAACAACGGCCGTGTTCAGTTCCTACAACGAAGGACGTCCTTCGCACAGTGAACAGTGACAGTGTCGAAGATTGCGCACCAATTAAGTGGCCGTGAAGGAAGCCACCAGCTGGTTTCAACGCCTGTGATCTGCCATCCCACGAGTTCTGAAACCTTGCTGGAGTCTGAAACTACTAATGATATACAGGCTATCCCCCAAAATATTGAGAATAGGCGCCCAGTGAATTCAACAGAATGTGCAACTCAAACTACAGACGAAATTGTCCCACATCGGCTTTCCGACGTGCCGGAAATAAACCGCTTGCGAGTGCAGCTCTTCAGAAAAAGTGTCATGCGAAGACTGCAAAAGGAAAATGAAAGCTTGAAGAAAAACGTCACAAGTCGAGCGCGCTGCACTCTGCACTGAACAAATGCTTGCAAAATATTCCGGAAGCACTCAGAAAAAAAAAAGTTTTCAATAAATGTCGTTCTTTCCCTCGCAGCCACGCCACGGTAGTCTAGTGGTTATGGTGCTCGGCTGCTGACCCGAGGGTCGCGGGATCGCATCCCGGCCGCGGCGGCTTCATTTCGATGGAGGCGAAATGTCGAGGCCCGTGTGCCTAATTTAGGTGCACGTTAAAGAACCCCAGGTGGTCGAAATTTCCGGAGCCCTCCACTACGGCGTCCCTCATAATCAAATTGTGGTTTTGGGACGTAAAACCCCAGAAATTATTATTTCCCTCGCATATTTTTTACTGATATGCTGCACTTAAGAACACCAAAACAATATTCTTGAAAACTGGCTCACGGGTGTGTTCGCTTCGGGTACCATCATCACGACAGGGACTGGCGCACACACACACACACAAATAAAGAATATAGCGATAGCCTCCATCCATTCTTTTATGTGCGTTTTCGTGAGGGTGGGGGACGTGCTATGCTAACCCACGGTTACTATACAGCGATATCTTCAACGCGCCGCAAACCTTCCCGCATAGATAGCAAAGGAATGGAGGGGTGGTAGGCGAGCGCCGCGATGCGGCGAAAGGAGAGGTCACGCCCCTTTCTGCAATTACGCCTCCTCCGTCCGAATGGGACGGCCGGAGCAACACCGCCGCGCGCTCCGATCCAGGTGGCCGTGATCCAGGCGACCTGTAGCACGGCCTCTCGGCAGAGGCCGCTGCTGCGGTGTTTTTATCAAGAAAGCACCCTCCTCGCCGTCCTTGGGCTCAAGGATCACGGCGAGGAATTCGTGCTGCCTGAGTGCGTTAGTTTTCTAGAATCATGAACACCTACATTCAGTATTCATAGACCACCCCACTCGCTAATGTCATAGTTTTAATCTTTTACGCCTCTATACAGCGATTCAATTTTAGATTTTAGGCCCATCTACAGCCACATTCCATATTAGCATCGTGACTCATTGCTCACTGCAGACATCACATCACCAGAAATGGCGCTCTTTGGCCATACTTGGCCCTTGCGCCACGAAAAAAACACATCATCATCATCAAGTATTGTGGCTTTGAGAGAGAGAGAGAGAGAAATAAGGAAGGGAAGGCAGGGATGTTAACCAGTCATGAGTCCGGCTTGCTACCCTACACTGGGGGATGGGAAAAGGGGAATAAAAGTAAAGAGAAGGAGAGAGGGGGAATGCCTACAGGGCAGTCCTGTATAATATCACAGGTGCTCGGCTAGGCCAGATGTCTTTAGAAAGGCCAAAAGCGCTTTCATTGCTTTCTGAGCCGTTGGTCTTTTCCGGCTTTGAAGTTGGCTTTGAAGTTACTAAAGGAATGACCTGCCTCAGTGACATGACTTGAAACATGCAAATTAGGAAGGGCATGCACACGTGCTCTGTGGTTATTAAAACGGTTGCCGGAACCTGTCTCGGTTTGACCTATGTACTGAAGATGGCACATGGAGCATTCTCGCAAATAAACGACGCTCGCGAAAGTGAAATCGCCCCTGATTTTTAGCCTGAAATTTGTATCGGTACTATTAGCAACGTTTGTCGTCGTCATATGCGCGCACACTTTACAGCGTAGTTTCATGCAAGGATGGGACCCAATCGTCTGGGCATGGTCCTTAGGATTCATTTTAGAATTTATTAAGTCTCTCAGATTTTTCTCTCGCCTGTAGACAACCTGGGGTGGCTTCAGAAACGCTCGCGCAAGGCACTCGCTCTGCATAAGTATATTGTGATGTTTTCTGGGAATAGCCGCAAAATTAGGGACAGATGTGTTATGGGTTAAGACCAGGTTGATCTGTGAATGACTATGAGAACCCTCTTTAGGACGGAAGAGCGTTCCACGATGTATTGCGTTGGCGTGATTCATTGCGTCATGAATCCCAGTTTTGTCAAAATCAGATGGTTCGGAGCATATCCGCTTACACTGTAAGGCCTGGCTTTAAGGAATGTAAGACTTGCAATGTCTTGTATGGCTGCTTTGAAAGTGCAGGTACAACCGTCGTCAAAATAAGTCGGGACGCGCGAGCGACGACCGCAATCAGATAAAACTGCATGGCCGCGCCATCTGACGTGGGGCGTCTGGTGTCCAGACATCACAGTGCGCGTGCGCGTCCTTTCATTCTCGCAGCCATGTCTTTTTACTCGCTTGCAGCGGACCAGGTGATTACATGTAGTGTTTAACGCTAGATGTCACTTTCTTCAATCCGTGCCGAGGGTGAGGGGGGGGGGGGGGCACCGGTGATTAGTTTGTCCGATGCTATTTTTTCGCTCGCCCTCAGCCTAAGTCGCTTTCCTTTTTTGTTCTTTCAAGGCCAACCCATGACAGTACATCAAGTGTTTTTTTTTTCTCGTCTATTCGAGTAGTATGTTGCATGTGCAAGGTGATCTGCCTGCCTCTTGTTATATTATGTTACTAAACTGAAGCATCCTTTCGGCTCAGCCCCTTTTCGGTGTCCTCGTTCGTATTTCAGTATCACATAGTACGCTTCATCCAAAGCGAACGTGCAAAGAAGAGAACTATAATGATGTGTAGGGCGCCGGTTTGCCACTGAGACGAGATATGCTATCTCTTTAATCAGGCATAGTGAGCCGCGTACACTTCACCGCCACCGTGCCCCCGTCGAACTGAGCGCGTTGCGGATTGAAGAAAGAAAGTGACACCTAGCGCAAAACGCTACATGTAATCACCTGGTCCGTTGCGAGCGAGTAAAAAGACATGGCTGCGAGAATGAAAGGACGCGCACGCGCACTGTGATGTCTCGGCACAACACGTTCCACGTCAGATGGCGCGGCGATGCAGTTTTATCTTATTGAGGTCGTCGCTCGCGCGTCCCGACTTATTTTGACGACGGTTGTACCTATGGCGGTCAGGCCGCTTGCGGTACAGCTTAGTGGTAAGGTTCGTGCCACGAATGCATACGGTTACGCCTAGAAAGTGGATACTGTCAGGTGATTATGTGTGCCAAAATGATATAGATGGGTGACATTATTCTAATCCGCAATGAAAGACAAAAGTTCTGCTTCCCCATGGGGCTATATTATGAATGTGTCATCGATGAATTCCTTAGAGTAAAAAGGTTTTAGAGCGCGGTCCGACAACAAATCGTTCTCGAGAGTTCCCATAAATATATTCGCATAGTTTGCCCGGCCAAGGTAGTCTAGTTACTACGGTACTCGGCTGCTGAGCCAAGGGTCGCGGGATTGAACCCCGGCAGGCGGCTGCATTTCGATGCAGGCGAAATGTTGTGGCCCGTGTGCTGTGCCATGTCAGGGCACGTTAAGGAACCGCAGGTTGTCAAAATTTCCGGAGACCTCCGCTACACGTTCAAATAATCAGAGCTGGTTTTGGGACTAAAAAACCCCACATATCAATGAATATTCGCGTAGTTTGGTCCTACCTTTGTCCCTATGCGCGTACCGCTTACCTGAACGTAATGTACTCCGTTAAAATCAAAGTTGTGCTGAAGTATATTATTCAACAGTATAGCTATAGTGGTGCTATCAGTGGGCTTATCAAAACTGCCGTTATCTTAAGCCTCAACCACAGCCCTTACGCCGTCCAAGTGAGGTATGTTTGTATAATGTGATGCAACGTCGAGCGTGACTAGTAGAGAATCATTCGGTACTGCGAGCTTATTAACATCCGACAAGAAGTGATTAGTATTCCGAAAAAATGACTCGACGGTTGGAGGCACCTGGCTAATGAGGTTATCTACGTAAGGCGGCAGGTTTCATGTTAGAGTGCCTATACCCGAAACGACTGGGCGGCCAGGGTCATTTCGCTTAGGAATTTTTGGCAGAAAATAGAATTTCCCTGCGACCGGACTGAGGGTACCAGAAAAAGTGTCCTGTCAGTTAGTGTGTTCTCTTCAACCAGTTTCCTGATTGTGGTATCTAATGCTGCTTTGTAATCAGCAGTCGGATCGGCATCGAGTCGCTTGTAAAATGAGATATCATTAAGTTGCCTGTTAGCTTCAGTGATGCAGTCTGCTGTACCCATGACAACAATATCACTGCCTTTGTCAGCAGGTTTGATGGTGATATCAACGCGCTTGCCGAGGTCTGAAAGGGATATCGTTTCGAGAGTTGACAAATTCTTTCTAAAGGGATGACGATCATTGCAATCACGGATAACATCCCCTTGCACCGCTTTACGAAACATGTCAATGTGCTTATCACGTTGAGATGCAGGTGTCCAGAGTTTATTTGAGGGTAATGCCTGGAACATTTCCGCCATCCAAAAGAGGTGAAGTGAAGCTGCTCTTCTTCACGTCTCCTGGATGGCGGCACTGTTCCAGGCAAAGCGCGCCTCGATGCGCGCGCGCTGAGCCGGACGGAAACATCGAAGAAAAAAGCGAGATAAAAACAAAATAGGACTCGTTCGCACAGCTTTGAGCACGTCCGTCGATAGCGCACAGGTAGAGCGCAGGCTACCTTTCGATGTGGAGCGGGTGGCTGCGAGTTCGATTCCTTTCGCATCAACTGAAACTTTTCTCCGTGTTCTTCTTACATATATGTTTTACTGCGTCGCTTCCGTTGCGGAAATGACCTGCGCGGTCGTGATAGACCCCGACATAAAACACTTGCGTGTTAAAATAGCATAGAGAATAAGCCCTGGTCAAGATAATTAAATGAAAAATGTATACTGACCACTTAGGGATGCCAAAAAACAACGAATCCAGAATGCAGGAATGACAGAAATAATGACACTTTTGACGCATAAGGAAATGTTAAAAAGCAAGAACGTGTTTAACGAGAAAAGATAATAACTGGAGCAGTCGTCACGGTTTAATAGCCGGTCATGGCCCCTTGCACGGCTATTACGTGCTGCATCCTCTGCGGGAGTGACACGTAGAGATTCTCAGTGAAAATGCGTCCGTTTTGGAGGCCCATCCATTCCTCATCAGAAAAATGAGCGGCGCAGTCCGCTTTTGCAGAGCCTGACCTTCATCCTACTTCATATGGCCTCAATTATAGTTAGGTCTGCCCATTTGGCAAACCACCTGAGACACTGCACCACTCGCATTTTCAGTAGCCCTCAAGAACCTTCGCAATCTGAACAGGTGACAAGTCCTCTTGGGAAAGCAAGTATCCGGCAAGAAAAGGTCTGTCTAACAGGTAAGGGATCATAACCTGCTCAACGATGGCGCAATACTTTGCCGATGTCAGTGGTCTTTCAGTACGGTACAACACACCAAGTCCATTTCGGGACATAGCTTTTGGTCCCAGCGCGTTGTGAAGGTAGGCTTGCCGGGAAAAAGTACAGTTTTCAGTCGTCTGTGGTCAAGAAGAAGCTCACAGTCGCGAAATTCAGACGCACCGTCTTGTTTGCCGCAGATAGGCTTGCGTGGCTTCTGGGCCGTCGCGTGGCGCTTGAAGTTACGTTCTCCTAGTCATCTTTTTATTGTCGACGCACTTGCAGGCACAACAGTGGCAGCACCAATCTGCTTTCGCAGCGCTAAAGGGGCTTGCCTGGCGGCTTCGAGGATATCGATGTCCTGAGCAGTAGTCGTTGCAAAAGGGTGTCGTTTATGAGGAGCGTCGCTGATGGTGCCCTCATCTCTGTGAGCTTAGATGATGCTATTGACGGTCTTATTCGACATCCCCGTCATAACTGCTATTTCGTGTGGGGTATATTGCTTCACGGACAGTACAACTATTCGCAGGTGATAAGTGTTTGGCACTCACGACGTTTTCCAAAGTGAAAAATCTATCAGTGTTCCAGTGTGCGCACTACACGCAGCCAGTTTTACGCAGTAAGATGCTCGGTGAAACAGTCCAGAATTCCGCCATTAAATAAATGAAGCAAAAACAGAGAAAGGCTACATATAATTTGTTTTGTGAAGCTCGCCTTGTCCAGCATGAAGTTTGCGTATGACGCCACGGCGGCAGTTATCATTTTCCCAACTGACATCACCACAGCAAAAAACGAGGGCGAGCGTGAAGGCAAGTGGAAGCGATGCGCAGGAACGTCCCAACCCTCCCCTGATAACTTGAAAAGTTGTCACGATCGACGCCACTTTTGCCAACCTTACTACGCGCTTGAACACGCATTCCTGCGGTGTCGCTCATACTCAGCGCAACGATATGTTCGCGACCAAGCGGGGACATGGTTGCAGACGGAGCGGTGCGGTCAATGACCAAAGCACCCGTGCACAAGGCAGCGTAGATGACGGGCTCATCGGTTTTGAGGCACCGCCGCCTTCACCGCCGCCCACACAGCAGGATTTGGAAGAGCTCTGTGCCAAGGGCGTGCGAACTGAAGAGGAATTGGGGCGTGCTGCCAGTTACATCCATCAGTTAGACGGCGGCACTTCCTTGTTTCAAGGCTACTGGGCACTGAATGGAGGTGGACAAGTTTCCTCTTTGCAGCGTGTCCAGGACAGACTACGGTCCTTCAAGCCACGGTGCTTCAACCTGCGGGCGTTCGTCCTTGGTGTGGTGGTAGGCTTCCTTGTCGCCGCGTTGCTGTTTTACTTGTTTTCTCCCGGAGGGGAGGGGCAAGCGAAGAAGGAACCCGATCATGTACACGCCTGAAATTTGCAAGACTCGCCAAACGGCAAGTCTGTCTGTGTATGCTAAAGCCCTTACTACACCTAAATGTCATGACGTGGTGTACTGTACGTAGAGCACGACTCACCGAAGTATTTTCCACCTATACGATGTACTGATCGCTTGCTAGATTAAGCGAGGAGGAATGAAGGAAAGTTTTCGGAAGCAGCGCCTGCTTCAAATAGGGAAACTGGCTGACGCGGCTTCATTTCCAGTAACCGAGTACCAGCGATTATGTAACACCGGGTACCGTCATACTAGGCAGCACGAAGAAAATTAGTTTCGTATTTCATTCCTCGCACCTGGGCTTCATTTCTGATTACGTAATGTTGCGCGATGGCGGGAGATAAAGATGTGGTTTTTAACATTAGCAATGACGACTTGGTTGTTCACAGGAATGCGCATAGGAAAGCAGCCTGTATCATCTGACGGGCTGTACTGCAGACATTGTGTGTAGTCCAATGTGGAGGCACCTCATTGGGGTCTCATTACGTGTCCTTCCTGGGGATGACGTGTTTTTCGAAGCTGTCACTTGACACCTAATTTAGGTATCTGTAGATATGAATGCTATGTTAAACTTATTCTATTATGGTCTGTGAACGCGGCACAAGGTGGAAATAAACAGTGCGAAGTGCTTTCTTTGTGCGCCTTCCTGGTCTTCGTTTTATACTGTTTTTATCTCGCAGTGAATTTGTACGCGTACATGACCTATCGGGAAATCGGCGATATTCACCGCGAGGGCATGGTGATAAGCGCCGCAGAAGGTTGGTAATTGCAGGTGAACAGATGCGCTGGGTGGCGTACAGAGCAGCGCGTGGTGGAGCTGCGAAGGAGAAAGAAGGTCGAGCATTGCTTGGCAATGGGGACGAGGAACCGCCTTCGGTCAACCTCCTTTAGCAGTTTCATCCGCCGCGGTGTTCTTGTAGTAGCGTTGCTCGGCTGCAAAGCGAAAAGAATCACACTTTCGCCAGAAGGGCGAAGCAATGAATGCGATAGCAGTGCAAGATATAGCATACGAAGTAAGAGTAACAACTTCAGGAGCAATCTGAATTGTAGTGAGCGTGGGTTTGTTAAGTAAGCGTGCAGTTCCGTAAACTACCACGTGATGGTCGAGCGCCAAAGACAACGGCCCAGCAGAGCTGCGAGCTAAGTCTTGTCTCCATCGCGCTCGGCACCATGGAGCGCAACGCGTTCCTATCGGGAACACTAGAACAATGTAAGGATAACTTTCCCCCATTGGTCGTACGCCAATCTAGAAAGGTGCGAAAGGTCAATGGAAACAAAGAATTGTCCCCATTGGTTGTCGACAACTTTGGGAAAGGTAATGCCCAGGGAGATTTAAGAGATGCTAGCATTGCTCTTTGACCCGGCATGGTATGGACTCCAAGATGTTCAAGTAAAAAACATTAAGAAAAAAATTGCAATTGTAGCAGGAAATGAACACAATCTCAGAAATCTTGAAAAAGGGTTGAAGAAAGACCCGGAGAGAAGTAACTACTCCACGATAATATCGGGGGGGGGGGGAATGAGCCTGGAATCCAAGTTGTTAGGGGTGGATTTAATACTTGATAACGTCGAGATCCCAGGATGAATAATTAGCCAAAACGAAGTAACTGGGAAGGCTGAAGATGTGGAAAATATATGGACAACAAAGAAAGAAACGTCAAGGTCAATCACGTTAAGAAATAAAAACAGGGATTTGGCTAATATGTTGGTGAGAAGACAAATCACTAACATAGGATGGACAAGGTGCAGGGTGTCTGAGAACATTTACGGGGCTAAATGTGCTGTGTGTGCCAGATTTGGTCTTACAGAAAAGCACTTTCCATCCACTGAACCAAGATGTACTGAAAGCGGAGAGTTGCACTACTACACGGAGTACGGAGCGTGTATTCAGCAATGTGTATTCTGCACAGACAGGAGAAACAACCACAAACAGCATTCCATGTGGGAGGGTCCATGCATAGGATACAATAAGCTATATGAGTCAAAAAGGCGTCGTATGGGGCTTTTCCCATCCGAAATTGGTTAGATCACAGAGCAAAACACTGTAGCATTCCCTTGGTGCGAACAATATGAACAACAAATCCCTTAGTTTCATTCAAATAAATCTCGCGAGGTCAATAGGTGCTAGAAAACGAATTAATAATTTACACACCCATTTCCAACATGATATTTAAGTTTTCCATGAACCATACTCCCAAAATAATAAACTAATGGGGTATCCAATAAATTAAAAAATAATTTACCCTTCAGCTTTAACAAAATCCACAATTACAATGCATAACACACTAATTTTTCTTTTCCCCCAATGAAAACATTTTGCAACAACACGTTAAAGATAAAGACAGCCCTGATGTAATAATGGTGCAGGAAACGCATGGCCTGGCAAAATTATCGGGATACAAGTCTTTTGGCAGTGCCGATGGGGAGACAAAGGCGCTAGCAACGTTGGTTAAGCGAAATCATGCGGTAGTTCAACACGACACGGAAATTACGGCAATTGATCACGTCCTCCTCGAACTCATACCCAGGCGGAAAACGGAGGACAGTCTCTTTATATTAAATATTTACAGCAGTCCCAAATGCAGACAACATAAATTTCGCACGCTGTTTCGTAAAACCCTAGCCATAACTGGCAATCGTGCGGTAGTGATCGGAGATTTCAATGCCCCGCACGGCGCATGGGGCTACAGGATCGAAACCCAGAAAGGCAGGAACCTCTGGCTGGACGCTCAGCAGGAATGCCTGACGCTCGTGACCGACCCGTCGATTCCTACGAGAACAGGTACCAGCGTTTGCGCGGATACTACGCCAGATTTGACATTCACGAAGAACATAATGGATACGCAATGGACAAATACGCAACATGATTTGGGAAGCGATCATAATATGCTAGAAATAACGGTGAGGGCAGGACCGCGCAGGACAAAAGGGAGACAACTTAAAATTGTCGACTGGGACAAATTCAGGAATATAAGAAGGGAGGCCGACGAAAAGACACAGGGTATTGAGGAATGGACGGAAAAATTAAAGCGAGACGTGGCGGCAGCTACGAAAACGGTTCCACCGGAAGCGCAGCTAGAGAGTGTCGACAATAAGCTTCTACACATGTGGGAAGCTAAGGAAGGGTTACAGCGGAGGTGGAAAAAACAAAGACACAACCGGACTCTTCGTAGGAGGATAGCTAAATTGAACAGGGATATAGAGCAATACGCCCCGCAGCTATGCAGACAACAGTGGGAGGAAAAATGCAACGACATGGACAGTCAGATAGGAATGGCGAAAACTTGGAACTTCCTTCGATATTTGTTAAACCCTGACGGGACCAAGTCGGCACAAAGGCACAATATAAATCGGGTGCTACAAGCGTACCAGGGGACTGAGCAGGACTTCCTCAAAGAAATCGAAACAACATACATTTCGCAAGCGATTCCCGTTACGCACCCTGATTACACAGGGCAGGCAAATGAAGATTTGGACAATGCAATCGGTGAGGCAGAAGTCAGGGCAGCCCTGCAAAAACTGAATACTAAATCGGCACCTGGACTAGACGGTATTACGAACAAAACGCTGAGAAACTTGGATGATGAGTCCATAACTAAAATAACTGAATATATTAACAAATGCTGGGAGGCGGGGCAGATTCCGCAACAATGGAAGACGGCACAAATAGTGTTAATACCCAAGCCGGGAAAGCGATTGCAGATTGAAAACTTAAGACCCATATCTCTCACGTCTTGCGTTGGGAAACTTATGGAACACGTGGTGCTGGCGAGAATAACCACCTACCTCGAGGACCAGGACGCGCTCCCACTCACGATGATAGGCTTCAGGAAAAACCTCTCAACGCAGGATACAATGTTACAGTCAAAATATCAGATTATAGAAGATCCGGTAAGTTCAACAAAGGCCATTCTAGGGCTGGATTTAAAGAAGGCCTTCGATAGCGTAACTCATGCAACGATACTAGGGAGAATAAATGATATAGGACTCGGAAAACGTACGTACGATTACGTACGCAATTTCCTAACGGGAAGAAAGGCAAAGATCACGATAGGGAACCTAGTTTCGGAGGAGATAGAGATGGGCAGCGCAGGTACACCACAAGGCTCGGTATTATCCCCAATGCTATTCAATCTGGCCCTAATAGGACTGCCGGCCAAGCTCCAAGAAATAGAGGGACTCAGTCACACAATATACGCGGACGACATCACCCTGTGGGTGAGCAACGGGAATGACGGGCAAATAGAAGAAACCCTTCAAACAGCAGTCGAAACAGTGGAACGCTATCTAGAGGGGACAGGGCTCGCCTGCTCGGCGGAAAAATCGGAGTTGTTGCTGTACAGACCGACTCGCAGAGGTCGCAAGCCAGGCAACTACCGAGGAGATCTCGCTCAGAGAGAGGAAATACAGTTAAGTACGGGCGATGGGCAACCAATACCCAGGGTCGACAGAATCAAGGTGCTCGGGCTGCTCATCGACGCCAAGGGCAACAACGGAGAAACCCTGCAGCGACTGGAAAGAACTGTAGCTCAAATAATGAGGCTAATCAAAAGAATAGCAAATAAACACAGTGGTATGAGAGAGGAAAACATGATCAGGCTAATACAGGCCTTCGTAATAAGCAGAGCACTATATATGTCACACCGTATTTAAAATGGCAGGTCGCGGAAAAGGTCAAGCTAGAATGCCTCATCCGGAAAATATTCAAATTAGCCATAGGGCTACTGATTAGCACCAGCACGGACAAATTACTACAATTAGGTCTGCACAATACGATAGATGAGCTCATTGAAGCGCAGCGCACGGCACAGTATGAACGTCTCTCTAAGACACGAGCAGGTAGACATATCCTAGAGCGACTAGGCATAAGGTACCACACACAATATGGCGTCAAGGTGGACATCCCAAGAGAGACGAGGGAAACACTGGTAATTCCTTCCATACCGAAGAACATGCACCCAGAGCATAATAAGGACAGACGAGCGAAGAGGGCGAAGGATATACAGAAGAAGTTCGGCAATGACAAAGACGCAGTGTTCGTAGACGCAGCTCGATACAAGCGCAGAAGGGGGTTTACGGCAGCCGTCCTCGATAGCGACAAAAGCAGTGTGACGTGCGCGACGATACGCACCACAAATAACGAGACAGCGGAAGAGGTAGCTATAGCGCTCGCTGTAGCTCAGACAAGCGCAACCGGGATAGTCAGCGACTCTCAGGCGGCTGTACGTAACTTTGCCAACGGCCGAATCTCCCCGGAGGCACTACGCATTCTATTTTCAGGAGGCCAAGCACACAAAAGAGATATTTACATTACATGGACACCCGCTCACGCCCTTTTGGAGGACAGCAACAACGGGGCGGTACATGACGCGGCTCGAGGGCTTACAGACCGAGCAGCGATCTCAAGTGCCACCCCAGCAGCCTCCGTAAGGGACGACGCTGCAGATGAGTGGGAGTGGCACGACAGATTGACCAGATACAACAACATCACAAAGCATTATAGGTTACAGAGGGGCATATTCCCGCCACCTCACCCAAAATTGACAAAAAAGCAGTCTGTCGAATGGCGTCGTTTACAAACTAGGACGTATGTGAATCCTGCGCTCTCGCACATCATATATCCAGATATACACGGAACGGAGAAATACAAGCTGTGCGAATCCAGAGCAACTCTGGAGCATATATTATGGGAGTGTTGAGGGATTATTGACAATCACGGGAACGCGGCCTCTAGTGACTGCCTTCGCGCACGCTGGGAAGCCGCGCTGCTCAGCCCCGCCCTCGAAGATCAACTATGGGCCGTCCAGTGGGCCGAGGAAGCCGTCAGGGTTCAAGGACTCCTGGCTGTCACCTAGGCGGGGCCATTGGCCCGCCCCACTAACTCGCCGGACTATATAATAAAAGTTATATCCTCCTCCTCCCAATGAAAACACAAATATTATAGCAACAAAAATTAATTGGCAAAAATTAAATACTCAACATTATTAACTGTCCAAAAGGATAATATAGAATTGATCTTGACCGAAATTGAATAAATCCTAAAAGCGACGCAAAAAGAAAAGATTGTAAATGTAATGGATTTCAATGCGAGAAATCCCTTCTGGGGAGGGGAAATTTCAGAGGAAAGACGGGAGAGAATACTTGAATTTTCATTCAAAAATGACCTCACGGTTTTAAATATTGAGATTTCTCTAACAACACTTGAACCAGAAAATGGTAGAAGCTGGATCGATTTGACTGTAGTTGATAACTAACTAGATGCTTCATAAAATTCAAGAATGGGAAATATTAGAACTCAGTGATCACAAATATATACCAATAACAGCATTCAACAGAAAGGTCACACGGATAAGAGAGAGAGAGAGATGATGGGTGGAAGGCAGGGAGGTTAACCGGAAGAGAAAATATCCAGTTTGCTACCCTGCACTGGGGAAGGGGTGAAGGGAGACAGAAAGAGATGGAAAAAGAATAAAGAAAGAGAGAGGTCAAATCGCGCACACACACAAGCACGGCATGTGTCACAGACGGTTCACGAGGCCCGTTGCGCGCAAAAACTTGAGCACAGCCTTCGTGGCTTTCTGCTGCGAGACACTGTCTGTGCGGCATTCCAATATGGTTTGCTCGGACAGCGGTCGACCATCAAGGCGTGAAAATTCTGTGGCGAGAGTCTGTCGCTGGGAGCAGTACCCAGGGCAATCGCAGAGGACGTGCACAATTGTTTCCTTGCTGCCGCAGTGAATACAGGCAGCACTGTCTTCCAGTCCAATGCGACAGCTGAAACTTCTTGTGAATGACGTGCCTAGCCACAGGCGGCAAAGTACGGTAGTTTCACAGCGGGTAAGCCCACGCGGAACTCGAAGTTGTAGTGATGGGTCGAGGCGGTGCAGACGGGTATGCAGAAGACCAGGAGGGTTCCGCAGCGCTATAGTCATATCACGCGCAAGCGAGCGAAGTTTTCTTACTGCATCCGTTCTTGACAGTGGGATGGCTTGCAGCAGTCCAATTTCGTGGGCACGTTTCGCAGCATTGTCTGCGTGCTCGTTGCCGATTATTCCAGAGTGGCCTGGTAGCCACTGAAACGTGATGTCATGGCCTTTGTCGGTTAATTCGTGATAGAGCTGTCGTGTTTGAAGCACTAATTGGTCTTGCGGCCCGCTACGTAAGGCCGATAAAAGGCACTGAAGGGCTGACTTGGAATCTGTAAAGATGGCCCATTTCTGTGGTGGCTCTCCATCGATCACGCAAAGTGCGGTGCGTAGTGCCTCAAGCTCCACGGCTGTCGATGTTGTGCCATGAGACGTCCTGAACAGCACATCTACTGCTTTTGCAGGGAAGGTCACAGCTCCTGCAGATCTGCCTGCTGCTGTTGAGCCATCAGTGTAAAGCTGAAGATGATTCCTGTAGTCCTCATGTAGCATTAGTAGAGACAGCTGTTTTAAAGCCGGCGGTGAGAGCTCCGCTTTCGTCCGAATCCCTGGCACTGTCAGCCGTACCTTTGGACGGGCCAAACACCAAGGAGGCGTCGGAAGTCTCTCAGCAGGAGTATAATTCTTTGGGAGGCACTCGCGGAATGCTGATATCCTCTTACAAAAAGAGGCACCGGGCCGGTCTTCTGGAAGCGAGGCGAGGTGTTGAGCAGGAGCACGAGCTAGGTGTCGAATGTGTGTCCTAAGCACCTCCAAAGTGATGTGAGTGGTGGCAGGAAGGTCTTTGGCCATTGCTATAGTATCCGCTGTTGAGGTGCAGCGTGGCAATCCGAGGCAGATCTTGAGTGGCTGGCCCTGAACGCTCTCGAGTGCGCGTAGGTTACCTTTACAGGTGTCAGTCAGCACCGGTAAGCTGTATCTCAAGTACCCGAGAAAGAGCGTCCGGTATAGGTGCAACATGGCGGTCACTGACGTACCCCACGTTTTCCCTCCCGGGAAGTGGAAAACTTGTGAGGTGGCCGTTAGGCGCTTCTTGAGACCGGCCACATGGGGACTCCAGCAGAGGTCCCGATCGATGGTTACTCCCAGGAACCTGTGCGTCCTAGCGTAACAAATTTTTTTCCCCTTGATAGAGATGGCATAGGCTGTCATTGGCTTTCGCGTGAAAGCGACCAGCGCCGATTTTTCAGGCGAAATTTCAAGGCCTTGTTCATTAAGGTATGCCGATATCGAAGTCGCGGCTTTTTGGAGCCTCGCGCGTATCTGAGGACGTGTTACGCCTGACGTCCAAACACAGATGTCGTCAGCATAAATCGATATCTGTACACAACCTGGTATGCGTTCCACGAGACCAATCAGAACCAAATTGAATAACGTGGGGCTCAAGACGCCCCCTTGAGGAACTCCACGGTGTGTGCAGTGCTGAGAGGTTGGCCCATCGTCGGTTTGCACAAAGAAGGATCTCATCTGTAGGTAGGCACGAATCCAGCGGTACGCTCGGCCACCAAGACCGACGGACTCAAGGGCGTCGAGTATGGCCTCGTGAGAAACGTTGTCGTAAGCTCCTTTGATATCCAAAAATAGTGCCGCGGTTAATCGCCTGCTCAATTTCTGGTGTTGGACGTACGTTACGAGGTCAACAACGTTGTCGATAGAGCAACGAACGCGTCGAAAACCGGCCATGGCACTTGGATAAACCTCGTAGCGCTCTAGGAACCACTCCAGTCTGGCGAGGATCATGCGCTCCATCAGCTTCCCTACACAGCTAGCTAGCGCTATTGGGCGGTATGACGAGAGCTCTAGAGGCGATTTCCCAGGTTTTAGGAGCGGGACCAATCGGCTCGTTTTCCATTCTTGGGGGACATGTCTGTTTCGCCATGAGTTATTGAACATTTCCAACAAAGCTTTCTGCGCCTGCTCACCTAGGTTGCATAAGATCCTGTAGGAGATGCCATCTGGGCCAGGTGATGAAGAACGATTGCACAACACAAGGGCCGCATCCAGCTCCTCAATGGTAAAGGGCAGGTCTATGCGTGAGTCCAGTGAATGTGGAGTGTTCTGTGTAGCAAGGACTCCTGTGCAAGCTGCATTGCCGACAATCTTCTTGCAAAAATCTTCAGCTACCTCGATATCCCGTCGACCTTGGTAAAGCGCTAAAGCTTTGAACGGAAACCGCTGCTCAGGAAGTATTAGAAACTCCTAAACAGTAAAAATGGTTGAAGCAAATATTACAAGAAAAAATAACAAGTACAGTTAAAATTGAAACTATAATAAATACATTTTACTCGGAGATGAAAAACTTATTAAAACAAACCATACCAATATAATAAAGCGAGAAGACGCTATAGCAAAATCCTTGTGGAACGTAGAACTGAAAATAGAGCAGAAGAAAGTCAAAGCTATGCGAAGGAGGTATGAAAGGTCAAAAGATGAAAAGAGAGGGCAGTTCAAAAGGTCTGTTCATGTGCATTATGTAATTATAATATAAACATTAACGAAGCAAAAAATAGATCGTGGGAGGAATTCTGCTCGAACGTAGAAAAGAAAAGCTGATTCATTTTACCACATACATTATAAACAAATAGAATTAAACATCAGGTAATACTCCGAGTAATATAGAAAGGAAATGGCCAAAAAACAGAATCAGAAGAAGCAGCAGTTGAATATTGTAACGACACGTAATCAACGAGGCACAAGGCACAACGAGGCGCAGGAGCAGCACAAGCAAAACACTTTATCGCTCGTCCACAAAAGAGACGAACGTCTTCTTTGTCGGCACGATCAGTCCGAAAGCGCGTTCAACGTCAACTTTGTCTGCGTTGGCACATACCCGCGGCAGTATAGTTGTTCCAATTGCCTCCCCTTTAAAAAAAGGAAATCATCGTCCCGATGATAGAAGTTCACACAACTGCGACAAAAGAACGACTGTGTAGGCTTGTCAGTCTTCACAGTACGGCTTCATACGAAGCACGTGAACGACTTCGGGCAAGTTCCTTCGTCGGTTTGAACAGTGTGGGCTGTCGGGAAGGACTTCGTAGTTGACGTCACTGATGCGTCGGAGAACTACATAAGGCCCAAAGTATCTGCGCAGGAGTTTTTCAGAGAGCCCACGCCGACGAATAGGTGTCCAGACCCAGACTCTGTCGCCGACCTTGTATGTTACGGGTCTGTGACGAAGGTTATAGCGTCTGGCGTCACAGTCCTGTTGCTCGTGGATCCGCAGGCGCGCAAGCTGCCTAGCGTCTTCTGCTCGTTGGGTGATTTCTTCGGCACTGTTCTCGTTATCATTAAGTTCATGGGGCAGCATTGCGTCTAATGTTGTCGCAACCTCACGGCCGTAAACAAGACTGAAAGGTGTCTTGCGAGTGGTTTCTTGACGAGCCGTGTTGTATGCGAAAGTTACATAAGGTAAAATGTCGTCCCAGTTCTTGTGATCTGCGTCTACGTACATGCTTATCATGTCAGCCAGTGTTCGGTTGAGCCGCTCCGTCAGCCCGTTTGTCTGCGGGTGATAAGCTGTTGTCTTCCGATGGGCTGTGCCGCTCAGCCGTAGAACGTTGTCCAGAAACTTCGCCATGAACGCTGTGCCTCTGTCCGTGATGACTACGACAGGAGCGCCATGCCTTAAAACGATGGCCTCCAGAAAAAATCGCGCCGCCTCGTCCGCTGTTCCCCGTCTAAGAGCACCTGTCTCGGCGTATCTGGTGAGGTAATCCGTGGCGACAATAATCCACCTATTGCCGCTAGTAGACACTGGAAAAGGTCCTAGAAAGTCCATGCCTACTTGCGCAAATGGTGTAGATGGTACTTGCACAGGGTGCAGTAAACCGGCTGGCTTGACGGACGGTGGTTTGCGGCGCTGGCAATCGAGGCATGTCTGGACGTAACGCTTCACGATAGCAGCAAGTCTTGGCCAGTAGTAATTCTGCCGAATTCGTGCCAACGTGCGAGTGTAGCCCGAGTGCCCAGCAGTCGGCTCGTTGTGGCAGGCGTGTAGGATCTCATCTCGAAGGGATGATGGTAGGATCAGTAAGTAGTTGCTGCCACTAGGTGAAAAATTCTTCTTGTATAGTACGCTGTGGTGCAAGCAGTACGATGTCAGCCCTCTTGCGAATAACCTTGGCACTTTGTTGGTTCGGCCTTCCAGGTAATCAATAAGCGGCAGCAATTCAAGGTCCTCACGTTGCTGACGTGAAAGATCGGCAGTGTCCACGATTCCCAGAAAAGCGGTGTCGTCATCATCTTGCGCTGCCGTCTCAACAGGAGACCGAGAAAGGCAGTCGGCATCGGCGTGCCGCTTTCCCGACTTGTAGGTGACAGCGAAGTCGAACTCTTGGAGTCGAAGACTCCAGCGTGCGAGTCGACCTGAAGGGTCTTTCAGGTTGAGGAGCCAACAGAGCAAATGTTGGTCAGTAACAACTGTGAAACTCCGACCGTACAAATATGGACGGAACTTCAGAACTGCCCAAACGAGGGCGAGGCATTCTTTTTCAGTAGTGGATTAGTTAGCCTCCGTTCGTGACAGCGTCCTGCTGGCGTAGGCGATCACCCTTTCGCTGTCATCTTGCCACTGTACGAGCACCGCACCTAGGCCGACATTACTAGCGTCTGTATGCACTACTGTCGGGGCGTCTTCATCGAAGTGCGCTAGCACAGGAGGCGTTTGCATGCGTTGTCGGAGGTCGCGAAAAGCCCGCTCCTGGTCCTCGCCCCACGTAAAAGGTGTGTCTTGCCTGGTGAGCTTTGTTAAGGGCCATGCGATTCGTGAGAAATTCGCAATAAACCGTCGGTAATACGCACAGAGGCCCAGAAAACGTCGTACGGCCCTCTTGTCTGACGGGGTCGGGAAATTGGCGACTGCAGCAATTTTTCCGGGATCAGGTCGGACTCCTTGCCTGCTGACGACGTGACCAAGAAACTGCAGTTCTTCAAAACCAAAATGGCACTTTTCAGGCTTTAGGGTCAGACCGGCAGAGCGTATCGCTTCAAAAACTGTTCTCAGTCGTTGCAAGTGTTCGTCGAACGTTGCCGAGAAGACAATTACGTCATCCAAGTACACCAGGCATGTTTGCCATTTGAGTCCGGATAGCACAGTGTCCATTAGACGCTGAAATGTCGCTGGCGCCGAACACAACCCAAAGGGAAGAACTTGAAATTCATAAAGTCCGTCGGGTGTCACGAATGCGGTTTTCTCACGGTCTCTCTCATCCACCTCGATCTGCCAATAGCCGCTTTTTAGGTCCATCGACGAAAAGTAGCGTGCGTTTCGTAACCTGTCCAAGGAGTCGTCAATACGCGGCAACGGGTAAACGTCTTTCTTTGTGACCTGATTGAGCTTCCGATAGTCGACGCAGAAGCGCAGGCTACCGTCCTTCTTTTTCACTAAAACTACAGGGGATGCCCATGGACTAGTGGATGGTCGAATGACGCCATCTTCGAGCATCGTCTTCACTTGTTTTTGTATTGCTTCGCGTTCCTTTGGGGCCACACGATAAGGGTTCTGTCGAATTGGTCTGGCGTCGTCGTCAATAATTGGTCTGGCGTCGTCGTCTGGCGTCGTCGTCAATATCTTCTCCATAAACTTTACAATATTCAAGTGGTTAATAGCAAAACACCAGACTGATTAAGTGGGTCAAGAATAACATCAAAATTATGGATGCCAAACGAAAAGTACACGTCGAAGAACATGATATTGGCCATAGTCACGTTAATCACATGACCATGACATACTATGTCATCAGCACGACACTGCAAGAACAAAACTACAGGAATAAGGTCGAGATGGGTGTCAAACGAGAGATATACGTCGAGCGATGCGATGTGCGTTAGCCATGTTCATTACATGAATTAAATGGCTATCATATGAGGATGACAACGAAGAAATTAAAGGATGGGGATCGAGATGGTTGTCAAACTAAATGTACAGGTCGATGGATGTGATACGAGTTAGTGATGCTCATGGCTGCATATGATTATATTATCGCGGCATGAGATCAGCACAAGAAAAGAATGAAAGATATTCCATGAAGTCAATATGACGGCATGCAGGTCTATACCACGTGTTATATATGAAATGGTGTCATCGTGATGTGATGGGTATGGCTTCATTACCTTCATATTAAATTAACCTGTATCACATGGCTTGAGCATATAACAAATCATAGCTCACGACATTAATGTTCATGAAATTAATGGCTCAGCATCGTAAAGCTGTCGTTGTCGTTTAATTTACCTAGTTGCAACGTGCGTACATTGGAAACATGTGATAGCACGAGACATGACATGTCATGAGTGCAATGATATGTCATGACACGAATGACAGATGACACGTCATTACAGTCACATTTTAAGCTGGTACATACGTCAACATAGATGGTATCATATAATGTTACGACATGATGCATAAGCCACGGCATAAGTGGCATTTGCTCATTTGAAACCAATACTTTTTATCAACGTAGCTAATGTTGGGTGGAGTCATCTTGGTTAACCGCCGGCGATTCTGTACTAAATTTCTCTTTGAGGCCCCGCCACTGTGGCGTAGTGGCTATGGCAGTCGCCAGCAAATTCGAAGGGGACGGGATGGAATACCGGCCATGGCGGCTGCTTTTCCACGGAGGCGAAGTGTTAAGGCCCGTGCACTGTTCGATGTCAGTACACGCTAAAGAACTCCAGGTGGCCTAAATTTCCGGAGTTATGCACGACGGCGTCTGTCATAATCAGATCGTTGTTTTGAGACGCAATATTCCAGAAATTATCTCTATGATGACTAATGGTGGCAAACAGATTAGGATCGCACTGGCTTTTCCCATAACATCGGCTACCGCGGCGCGTGACACCTGGGGACCTTTTTTCTTAAAGCGCACTAGTGAGCGAAAAATAGCGCGCGCATTGTACAAGCACGGCAACAGGTACTAGCGGTTCCGGGGCCACAAAGAGTCCATGGGGTTGGGGGGAGGCGTGTCCTGGGGAGCTCTATCCTACACGCTAGCAGATAAAAAGCCGGCGCTCTCTGTGTGGCCGTGGCGCTTTAAAGTGTGGCCGTGGCGCTTTAAATGTCTATTCGAGACTCCATCTAAATGCTCGCCACCTAGCGGACGCTCCTGGAACCAGGCGATCCAAGGTCGACCTCGAAACGCGGCATGGTATCGCATTACCGCGGGCTGTAAAACAGCTCTATAGTTCCTTAATCGACGCCATGCCGCCTCGAAGCAGCCCGAAAAAGAAAGAATCCTCATCAAAATACTTTTGTTGCGTGCCTCAGTGCGTGTCATCGCGATGCAAAGACAGCAACACGTCGTTTCATCGGTTCCCCAAAGAAGCAGACGACGCTTCGAGCAGGGCAACATGGATTAGGAACTTGCGCATCGGCAAGAAGGTGACTGGAACTATGCTAGTTTGGTCCAGGCACTTCACTCGCAACGATTTCTTCTTCCCCGGTGAGTACACAGGTTGTGTGTGCACGCGTTCATTATCATGCGCGCTTTTCGAAGAGCCGGAGTGTAGTTTAGGCAAGCACGTGAACAAGATGGCGACATCGTTTGTATGTGTATATCTGGTGACGTTTTCTGAGCCTGCCTATGCTCAACTTGAACCGGTAGCAGACGCGGTGACGAAGCATACGTGCACCCGCTCAGTACCCCGGCCCTCCGGCAGCACAAAGCAAGTCTGTTCTCAAATTAGTTTTGCAGGGCTCATTTCTTGTCAGTGCAGGCCAAAAGCGATGGCGCCGCACAAACTTTAGTGAAGAATATTGGCTGACTTCTCACGTTAACGATGAAATCAGCGCGATGCCGGACACAGTAGCACGCTTATCGACAATACAGCCAGCACGCGCTGTCGTGGCAGAAGACGCGGTTCAAGGCTGCACGCATTGCGCGTCTGCGCCTGGGCGAGCAGCCGCTGCTGGCCGACTCCAGCGATCGCCGCCTCATGGCCGCATCGCGTTGCAAGGCGCTCCGAGATTTCCCCTAAGTGTGAAACAGACTGTACACACATGCTTACACAGTATACTTACAAGTTTCACACACACACACACACACACACACACACACACACACACACACACACACACACTGCAACGGCATGTCTTTGTGTACTCAGCCTTTAGTTTTCAGAATAAGACTGAGAGATAGATCGACCATTCATGCAAAATATAAGTTGATTGAGTTTACTCCCACCTACACGTACAAGGTCAACTTTATTATTGCTGTTGTGGGGAAAGTATGGGCGACAGTATGACAAATAGCACCAGAACGCCCCATAATAACAAACAATATTGGGAAGGTCGTGTTATTACTATATGCATAATAGCCAGACAGCGGCAATTACTGCTAATGTTAAGAGATAAGAAAAAGGAAACGCTCTGAATTGTGAAAGCATCTCTATGCATAGACTGCTAGAATATATGCTCAGAAAAGTAAATATCCATGCATGAAGAATGACGCTTTGTGACGTGCTACCAATAAAATAATCTATTTTAAAAAGTGTATCTAACGTATGCGTACAATATTGACATTAGAGCGGAATTTTTTTTATAAATTACGAAGTAGTAGTTTTATCGAACTGTGTTTATGAAAGATAAAAAGTTATGTTAGCAATACCTTTCATTCGGTGCTCAAAAACTAAAAAGACGCAAATCGCTTAATATTAGCGGCGATACGATTTCAAAATTTCCTATCATTGACACAAACTGCGCGTTTTGCGCTGTAAGACTGTATTTCCGGTACAACAATATTATTCAAAAGCCTGTTACCCAGAGGAATGTTATCCACGAGGACGCTGTGTCATATACGTCGTGCTGGAAGAAGCCAAATGCACTGAGACTCAACGCGTGATAAAGGAACCGTTGATTGGGTAAGATGCAAAGATGGTGATAGATAGGTAAGGAATGGCAACGAAAGGAGGAAAAGTTCATTGATCTGATTGCCTGATTCGTAATACGCGCAAGTTGCTTTAGATATATCGTGTAGGTATAGCCGAAAGAAGATAAACAGCTTGTTAAATTATTGATATTTTAAACATAACGTGAGGTTGAAGGAAATGATTGAAAGAAATGTCTCGACTACTATGGCCGCCGTCTCGGAGGCCATAGTAGTCGAGACATTGCTTGATGTGTTTTCCGCTAGATGGACATAGTTGTCCATTTTCGGAGCTGTTATTTTTTTTTTTGCTCACGGAGACGCCGTCCCCGACGGCAGTATTTCTGCGGAAGGAGCTCTCTAACGCTATCGCGTTAAAATGTTTCAGTAAGCTCGGTACACTGGTAAGAAAGGTGTAAATAGCGTAACATTGCTTATGCGCATTTGGTGTGTATACGTGTATGAATACCTAACCTAACACTGTGTGTGGTTTGTTCCTGAACAGCTTTCTGCTTAGCGAAAAGATGGTTGCCCTGAAATTTCCACTTCGTATATTTTTGCGGTCTTTCACGGCACTCATGAACACTTTTTCAACACAGAGAACGTTTCTGAAGTTTCTGTGAACCTACGAGGAACATAATATTGCACTGAATGCAGCATAAAATTAACAATTTTGTGTCGAGCAGTCGGAAAACTCGCTTGCTATCTCCTTCGCAATATGGCCGCCAGATAAGAAGCGAGCGGGAGCAAATATGCAGCAAGCGGCACGAGTGGTATTGGTTCAGTACCTAAATGGCTCGCCGGCGGCCAATCTCGCAAGAGATATGCGACGTGGCTAACTGTCGCCCACAAGGTACTCTGGTGGCTGCTGTGAAGCTTATTAATTTTTTATTCAAGGAAACTGCATTCCTTCCTAGGGCTTTCGTAGGAGTCGGAGAATACAGTCAGATGCATATACAAAAGAAAAAAAATACATGTAGAAAGAATATGGTTTACGGAAACATCCCCTGGTCGAAACGCCATACGAACGTTCCTTTTTCGGCGTGTTTTTTTCACTATATATATAGCAGTCGTGGTGGTGAATAGGCCGGAGGCGTGAAGACAGAGATGAGTAGTAGACCCTCGGAATTGGCAACAAAAATGCGGAAAGCGTTTATTCAACGTTTCAGCCGGAGACCAGCCTTCATCAGGAAGGCCTGTCTGATGAAGGTCCTGATGAAGGCCGGTCTCCGGCTGAAACGTTGAATGAACGCTTTCCGCATTTTTGTTGCCAATTCCGAGGGTCTACTACTCATCTATCTATATATATATATATATATATATATATATGCGGAAGTTGTTTAATGAGTGGTTGCAGAAAGTGAGTGGCAAAAAATGGGAGGTAGCGGAGGCGCGCCAAGACGTTTCGTTTGAATGCGTGTAGTTTCATGTAACAAAACATCATGGCCCCTATGACATGTACTCCGAAAGATACGTGTGGATTGTTTACTCGTCTCACTCCTTCATATTTTTTTTTCTTTCATTCTTTTTTGGCGTAGCTTGCCTTAGCGTCTCCGCCAGCGCTTCTCCGAAGCATGGCATTCACAAACACCTAGTTATCACTTGCGTAATCCTAACACAGTGGAGGTGGCGGAGGCTGCCGCCGCTGGACCGCTATGGCTATAACGTGGTGCTTGGAGTGGTTGCATTCGGTGATCACTCAGCTACGTGCGTTGTCTGTCGCGTCGTATTAGAATGTGACGCCTCATTGCCGTGCGTATTACCATGTCACAACACGCCACGGTAGTCCCAGGGTCGCGGGAACCGATTCCTGCCATGGCGGCTGCATTTCGATGGGGGCAAAATTTTCAGGCCCGTGTAGTGTTCAATGTCAGTGCATGTACGTTAAAGTTCCCCAGTTAAAGAACCCTGCATAAAAGAAGGACGCTTAGGCAGAGGTATTTTTTACCTTTCAACAAACGTTTGTGCAGGGTCAAGCCCATTTTAAGATAACGTGTGTTAACAACGCGTGGCCGGAGAATGAGAGAAAACTGGCAAGATTACTTTAACGATAAACAACATTTATTTTAACAGTAAAGCAAACTGCGGGGAGACTGGTGTACGGAGTCTCTCTCTCGGTGCGCAGCAGTCCCTCTTCTGCCTTTCTCGCCTGCGCACACTCTCGAGCACCCCGTGCGCAGGGGAGGGTTCGCTGCAGGGCTCAATTTACAGCGGCGCACTGGTCACTGGTTCCGCCCTCCAATGAGCCCCTCGCGGGCCTCTCACTCAAGGAATGCGCGGGCGCACACACGTGGCTAGTTTGATCGCCGTAGGTTGCGCTTTACGTAGGGTTCTTCAGAAAGAGGAGTACAGGCAGGCATTGCAACAGGCGCCTGCTGTACCAATTTATTCCATAGTTTATAACCTCCTTGGACCACTCTACGGAGCTCTCCCATAGTTGTAGAGTACGATCCACTCTGAATCATTCACTTTTTGTTTTTAATTCAAGAAAACAGTCCGCAGATGTGGTTACCTCATTAACCGATGCTCTCGGGACAACTGTGTACCGTGCTCTCACATTTCGTTCTAAGAACAATATGAAGTGCACGGACTGCTGAATGCTGTTTTCAACAGAGGCCTGGCCGTTCGTAATCACCGGTGTCGTGTCGACAACAGGTTTCACATTTTCAGCAGCTATGTAACTGTGGACGCCGAGTGGCTTCTCCTAGTGAGCCCATTTTGGGCAAGTCGGGCTCTGGACCATGCGCGTTCCAGATGAACCAAGGTTGTTCCACGCGGTTTGTCAGTGTCACCCTGCTCGGTACTTTGCGAACATTTGATTCGCAAAAACTTATGGGTAACGTAACTGATATTGCACGGAACATTGCTTTCCATACTTGCGATAGCATGATGATTACAGTGAAAAAAAACAAAAACAAAACAATAAACTCGTGGATCTATTATCGCGAACGCCAAATGCTAGCTAAGCTGCGGTAAGCTAAGATTGTTTAATACAGGTTTTGCTGATGCGTGCCTCTTTCTGGGCTGAGACGCGGCGAGCGTCTCATCAAATTCGTCGAGCCTCCCGCAAGTTAGTGCTGCTTGCGCTGGTCCCACTCTGACGGCCGCGGAAGAGTGAGGGCTGTGCGCGCTGATTCTTTAGCGTTGGCGATCGCAGAGCCATGCGTAATTTGTCCGTTCCAGCGTAGAGTTTCGGAAACTCCATGCGTTCACGATCAGCCTCTTGACGACAGCACAAAACACTTAGAACGGAAACTGTACCTTTTCGCCATACTGCATCAATAAAGGTAGTGGAAGCGTAGCGAACTGCAATAGCGCGAGCACAGATGGCGCAGAAAGTACTATCGTCATCTTTATTATGAAATTCGCGTTTTTAATTGTTTTACGTTGGTGGCGCTACTATATATTAGGATAGATAGAGTTTCATACTATAAACTAGAGGGCCATCTGGCGCTGCGATCGTTCAACCACCATGGGAATTATGGGAAGTACAGGCCTCGGATTGTTTAGCGTTGGCTTGCGATCTGTGCACAAGCCATTTACTTCTGCAGTTTTGGTTTTGTTTCCCGCGTACCCTGCCGCGAGGTTGTTCGAGGCGTGCAAAGCACTCAGGAGAAACAAAAGCTACAAGATAACCAACCTCGGCTACAGCCAAAGGTAGTAAAACGCGAAAAAAGAACATCGCATTGCCACATGACGTGATTCCGCCAGTCTGTTTTGTTATGCTCACCACTCAGTATTTTTCCGTTAGTGGTCTGGTGCACTGTCGATAGAAAGCCTGCACCAAAAGCGAGCTTTCTAACGTGGGCGTTCAAGCCGCGTTCATGTATCTTCTTGCCATGGTGCGGCAGTGTATTGAAAAGGACGGGCAGAGCATAGAGACACTTGCGTCCGCAAATTCGATCCACCCACGGTGAAAAGAATTCGTTTCAATTGTAAACACACAGGCACTTGTGATATGAAGGGCTGCTGCATCCAAGCTCCAGCCTGGTGTTGCATAGTGGACACGCGCAAAGCACGACAAGCGGCGCGCGCGCTTCAGTCAGTAAGTAATCGGTAACGAAAAAAAACCCTGTCATCAGGCCACAGGCATCCAGCAGCCAGCTGAGCCGTTGAAATAGTCACCTGTATGGGCAATCTTCAGCAACCTTGATGAAAGACAAAACGCGTGCAGTTCTCGATAGCGTCTGCGAGAGACGCTCGCGGTTCCCGAGTTCGGACGAAGCAGACGCCGAAGCAGACGATACATTTAGTGTTTCTCTTGAAAGCTCAACACTTCTCCGAAAATATGAGATTTTTTTATTTTGATAAATGCACGCTGCGTATTTTTCAGGGGCAAACGCACATGTTTGTTTACCCTGATGCAAAAACCCTATTAAATTTTTTCGTGCCGCATCATCTAGAGCACAATCGTCGAACCATGCAAACCATGATGGCAAAATTTGTCTTTCCTTTCTTTCAACTTCACAGTTATGCAAACTTCTCGTGTCAGTTGTTACATGCGGGAGACGAAAGCAAAAAATAACAGAAAATATTTTCTTTTCATTTTGGTTTAAGCTCAGAAAACAACCGCCGCGAGTCTCAAGAACAACATCCATCCGAAGCTGATCGGAAGCCTGTATTTCCGTAATTCCCATGGTGGTTGAAGCGCCGCCGAACATGTCGCCATATACACTAGCAACAGATTTTTCTCTAGTGTGTAAGAAACTCTGTGGCAGCAACGATGATGGGTCGATGTGACGCCTCATTGTTATGTGTATTACCATATGATGCCCCGCGACGTAGTCCCAGGGTCGCAGGATTCAATTCCGGCCGTGGCGGCTACATTTCGATGGGGGCGAAATGTTGAGGCCCGGTTTCTGTGCAATGTCAGCCCATGTACATTAAAGAACCCCAGATAAAGAACCACGTATAAAGGAAGGACGCTTCTTTAGAAGTATTTTCAATCTCTCAACAAGTTTGTTCAAGGTCAAACCCATCTTAAGAAAACGTGGCTAGTTTGATCACCGTAGCTTGCGCTTTACGTAGCGTTCTTCAGATAGAAGAGTACAGGAAGGCAGTGGAACAGGCGCCTGTAGTACCAATTTATTCCATAGTTTATAACGTCCTTGGACAGCTCTACGGAGCTCTCCCATAGTATAGAGCACGATTCACTCTGAACCATTCACGTTTTGAATTCAAGAAAAAAGTCCGCAGAAGTGCTCGCCCACGGCCTCCGAGATGGCGGGCGCGCGGCGGGTTTTTCTCCGGCCGTCCCAATTGCAGGGAGAGAGCATATTTCCCGAGGTGGGCGTGGCGCGCTCTTTTCTCCGCACCGCGGCGCACTTACTTGGGATCGGAAAAGCTGCCGCGCTGTTGGCGCAGCTTGCATTTGGCGAGAAAAAAAAATGGTTTTGCGCTTTTATTAACCTCGCGCTTGTTTGGAATTGTCTGGTCAAGGTGTACGAGAGGCCAAATCAATGCCGGGGCCTGTCGATTCGCAAATGGGCATTTTTTTTCCTGTAGATTTGCGCCGCCTTTATTAGAACACTTAGAAAAGCGATGCCTCTGCAAGAGATCCGCATGCGCTAGAAACTTACTATACTTCGAAATTTGCGGGCTGTATAGTATGGGGGCGCTAGCAAAGGAGAAGAAAAAAAAAAGAACGATGATGAGGGTGGGCGTGATGACGCCCGGGGCTCTTGCTCACTCTGCCGCTAAAGACCGATCAGTCGTTGCCGGGCTTTCGTAAGTAAAACGCGTTTTTCTTGTCGCCTACGTGTTCTCTGAGGGCTTCGGCCGACCACTGGCCTCGAGCCCACAATAGATATGTTGATAATGTTGTAAGCTGGATTTAAGGCCTGCGAAGGAAGCAGTCCTTTTGGAAGCAGTATCGCAAAAAGCAAGTATCGGTGCTTGCGTCCTTTGTGCATTTTTTCCTTCGGTGTAACAACATATAGCCAAATGAAAACACACGTACAGCAGCACTGAAATTTTCCAGTAGAAACACTTTGATTATATTTCCTTTATTAACAACTTGCCGGTACTTCCTTCTATACGGAATGCTTTACAGGCATTGTATAACAGGTGAAAGCCGTCACAGCAGCGTAAAGAAGTAAAAAAGTGACATCGGAATAAAGGAAGCATTATCCGCACAGAGTGAAGTGGCAGATTGTGGCCTTCATGCAGTCAATATACATCGTAAAACTGAAGCGAAAACTAAGATCATGAAAAAAATCACACATATAAAGCTGCTGGTAAACACTGCGCAACGATCATTGGACTGCAATGCATGCGAGGAAATTAAATAAAACAAAAAATGCAAAGACGTAAGAAAAGCATTATTCGCATAAGACAGCTCAGTGCTGCATGCATACAATACCATAATACAACTAAAATGTAAACTAAAACTAGGAACTATGCACAGAACTAAACACAACGAATCTACGCAGTAAATACTACACGAAGATTACGGCACCCCAAAGTAGCTGCCCAAACGCGACAAAAATCATGTATGATGGCTTCGTTGAAATAACATCTTAGTCGGGAAAGCATTCCCTTACTCACGAGACAGCGTTGAAATATTGTCCGATGTGTCAATGTAACCTATACACGAAGCACTTTGCGATGCAGGAGCTTTGACATGAGCTTTTTACGGTAGCTGCCCTGTCTGTAAGAGTGGTGCCTATGTTCGCGAGCAGTATTCTTACATATTTGTCAATTACAGTAGACGCCGTACATTCTACGTGTTCATCTCTGGCCAGGCACATAAATAGGGGGCACTTAATTAAGTATGGAGTGATGATGTTTGGATGATGTATGTATGGATGATGTATGCAGTGACTTGCAGAAGGGTACGCAGCGGTATGCCATATGCCTGAAATTATAGAGAAGACACGGGACCTCACAGCAATTTCTCTAACAACAACAAAAAAAGACAGCACTGACAGAGTTTCAGTTATATAGCCGTAAGTAGTATGCAACTTCAATTAATAAATCACTGCTATTGAATCAAACATTCATTTCCACTTCCACGCCAAATTTTGTCTTCTTTACGCAGAGCGTCAGCGACACAAGCACGCAAGATAAATAACCGCGCAAACGCCACAGCATGAGCGCCTTACGTCCAGACCGTGGTCTAGACTGAAAGTCGCCGGTTCTGCGACGACCACGCACTGGTTACAGGCGCGTTTTGTTCATTTATGATCGATTGATTGATTTGGATGCAGTCGAGAGCACAGTAAATGAACACGATATTGATATTGCCATTGTGCTGCCAAAACGTAAGCAAAATCCGGATGAGGAGAAAGGAGGCGATGACAACTCAGGCACTTTCACTGTGAACGACGTGTGGAGTAAATGTAGGTCGGCTAATCGAAGCCTTCAACAATATTCCGGCAAACATACTTATCTTACTTCAGTTAGATCACCAAGGCACTCAGTTATCTAGAGCGTAACCGTGCTTCGGTTGACCAACTCATAACTATCCGTACGCGATCAAATAGCAAAACGATGTGTCACCATAGGAGGGCGATATGATTCAACGACGAAATTATCCGTTTTCACCCATACACGTCTCCAGAAAGGAAGAATGCTAGAACGCCTATGTATATTTCTCAAATCAATGTATTCCGCGCCGAGACAGAACGGACCGCAATGAGAAAAAGTAACACTACCACAGACGAATTCATACCTCCTTACAATAATTTATATCAGGAAAATTCAGCAGTTGCCGTGCTTTTCTCCTTAAAGTGGACCAAAATAAATGCAGTAACAGAAAAAAAATATTTGCCTTCAGTGAATCCAGAATATCCTGGCGGCAATGCTTGCTCGCACGCAGAAAAAAAAAAAAAACATGCGCACGCTGTAATCCCGCGCGCTGTGCTTTCTGCCCGGGTCTCCGCTGCCGCCGGAATCCCAAGTGAGTGCGCCATCTCGCGATAGCCGGGCACGCGACGCCATGTTCGTATTTGTGCTGGGGAGCGCGGCGATTCGGACGGCCGGAGAGAAACCCGCGCCGCCATCTCGGAGGCCATGGCTCGCCTCATTAACCGACATCCCGGCCGCGGCAGCTGCATTTCGATGGAGGCGAAATGTTTAGGCCCGGTAACTGTGCAATGTCAGCGCATGTACATTAAAGAACCCCGTATAAAGGAAGGACACTTCTTTAGAAGTATTTTCAATCTCTCAACAAAGGTTTGTTCAAGGTCACACCCATCTTAAGCTCACGTGGCTCGTTTGATCACCGTAGCTTGCGCTTTACGTAGGGTTCTTCAGATAGAGGAGTACAGGAAGGCAGTGCAACAGGCGCCTGTAGTACCAATTTATTCCATAGTTTATAACGTCCTTGGACAGCTCTACGGAGCTCTTCCATAGTATAGAGCGCGATTCACTCTGAATCATTCGCGTTTTGAATTCAAGAAAACAGTCCGCAGAAGTGCTCGCCTCATTAACCGACATCCCGGCCGCGGCAGCTGCATTTCGATGGAGGCGAAATGTTTAGGCCCGGTAACTGTGCAATGTCAGCGCATGTACATTAAAGAACACCGTATAAAGGAACGATGCTTCTGTAGAAGTATTTTCAACTCTCAACAAAAGTTTGTTCAAGGTCAAACGCATCTTAAGCTCACGTGGCTCGTTTGATCACCGTAGCTTGCGCTTTACGTAGGGTTCTTCAGATAGAGGAGTACAGGAAGGCAGTGCAACAGGCGCCTGTAGTACCAATTTATTCCATAGTTTATAACGTCCTTGGACAGCTCTACGGAGCTCTTCCATAGTATAGACCGCGATTCACTCTGAATCATTCGCGTTTTGAATTCAAGAAAACAGTCCGCAGAAGTGCTCGCCTCATTAACCGACATCCCGGCCGCGGCAGCTGCATTTCGATGGAGGCGAAATGTTTAGGCCCGGTAACTGTGCAATGTCAGCGCATGTACATTAAAGAACCCCGTATAAAGGAACGATGCTTCTGTAGAAGTATTTTCAATCTCTCAACAAAGGTTTGTTCAAGGTCAAACGCATCTTAAGATAACATGGCTAGTTTGATCACCGTAGCTTGCGCTTTACGTAGGGTTCTTCAGATAGAGGAGTACAGGAAGGCAGTGCAACAGGCGCCTGTAGTACCAATTTATTCCATAGTTTATAACGTCCTTGGACAGCTCTACGGAGCTCTTCCATAGTATAGAGCACGATTCGCTCTGAATCATTCGCGTTTTGAATTCAAGAAAACAGTCCGCAGAAGTGCTCGCCTCATTAACCGACATCCCGGCCGCGGCAGCTGCATTTCGATGGAGGCGAAATGTTTAGCCCCGGTAACTGTGCAATGTCAGCGCATGTACATTAAAGAACCCCGTATAAAGGAACGATGCTTCTGTAGAAGTATATTCAATCTCTCAACAAAGGTTTGTTCAAGGTCAAACCCATCTTAAGATAACATGGCTAGTTTGATCACCGTAGCTTGCGCTTTACGTAGGGTTCTTCAGATAGAGGAGTACAGGAAGGCAGTGCAACAGGCGCCTGTAGTACCAATTTATTCCATAGTTTATAACGTCCTTGGACAGCTCTACGGAGCTCTTCCATAGTATAGAGCACGATTCGCTCTGAATCATTCGCGTTTTGAATTCAAGAAAACAGTCCGCAGAAGTGCTCGCCTCATTAACCGACATCCCGGCCGCGGCAGCTGCATTTCGATGGAGGCGAAATGTTTAGCCCCGGTAACTGTGCAATGTCAGCGCATGTACATTAAAGAACCCCGTATAAAGGAACGATGCTTCTGTAGAAGTATATTCAATCTCTCAACAAAGGTTTGTTCAAGGTCAAACCCATCTTAAGATAACATGGCTAGTTTGATCACCGTAGCTTGCGCTTTACGTAGGGTTCTTCAGATAGAGGAGTACAGGAAGGCAGTGCAACAGGCGCCTGTAGTACCAATTTATTCCATAGTTTATAACGTCCTTGGACAGCTCTACGGAGCTCTTCCATAGTATAGAGCACGATTCGCTCTGAATCATTCGCGTTTTGAATTCAAGAAAACAGTCCGCAGAAGTGCTCGCCTCATTAACCGACATCCCGGCCGCGGCAGCTGCATTTCGATGGAGGCGAAATGTTTAGCCCCGGTAACTGTGCAATGTCAGCGCATGTACATTAAAGAACCCCGTATAAAGGAACGATGCTTCTGTAGAAGTATATTCAATCTCTCAACAAAGGTTTGTTCAAGGTCAAACCCATCTTAAGATAACATGGCTAGTTTGATCACCGTAGCTTGCGCTTTACGTAGGGTTCTTCAGATAGAGGAGTACAGGAAGGCAGTGCAACAGGCGCCTGTAGTACCAATTTATTCCATAGTTTATAACGTCCTTGGACAGCTCTACGGAGCTCTTCCATAGTATAGAGCACGATTCGCTCTGAATCATTCGCGTTTTGAATTCAAGAAAACAGTCCGCAGAAGTGCTCGCCTCATTAACCGACATCCCGGCCGCGGCAGCTGCATTTCGATGGAGGCGAAATGTTTAGCCCCGGTAACTGTGCAATGTCAGCGCATGTACATTAAAGAACCCCGTATAAAGGAACGATGCTTCTGTAGAAGTATATTCAATCTCTCAACAAAGGTTTGTTCAAGGTCAAACCCATCTTAAGATAACATGGCTAGTTTGATCACCGTAGCTTGCGCTTTACGTAGGGTTCTTCAGATAGAGGAGTACAGGAAGGCAGTGCAACAGGCGCCTGTAGTACCAATTTATTCCATAGTTTATAACGTCCTTGGACAGCTCTACGGAGCTCTTCCATAGTATAGAGCACGATTCGCTCTGAATCATTCGCGTTTTGAATTCAAGAAAACAGTCCGCAGAAGTGCTCGCCTCATTAACCGACATCCCGGCCGCGGCAGCTGCATTTCGATGGAGGCGAAATGTTTAGCCCCGGTAACTGTGCAATGTCAGCGCATGTACATTAAAGAACCCCGTATAAAGGAACGATGCTTCTGTAGAAGTATATTCAATCTCTCAACAAAGGTTTGTTCAAGGTCAAACCCATCTTAAGATAACATGGCTAGTTTGATCACCGTAGCTTGCGCTTTACGTAGGGTTCTTCAGATAGAGGAGTACAGGAAGGCAGTGCAACAGGCGCCTGTAGTACCAATTTATTCCATAGTTTATAACGTCCTTGGACAGCTCTACGGAGCTCTTCCATAGTATAGAGCACGATTCGCTCTGAATCATTCGCGTTTTGAATTCAAGAAAACAGTCCGCAGAAGTGCTCGCCTCATTAACCGACATCCCGGCCGCGGCAGCTGCATTTCGATGGAGGCGAAATGTTTAGCCCCGGTAACTGTGCAATGTCAGCGCATGTACATTAAAGAACCCCGTATAAAGGAACGATGCTTCTGTAGAAGTATATTCAATCTCTCAACAAAGGTTTGTTCAAGGTCAAACCCATCTTAAGATAACATGGCTAGTTTGATCACCGTAGCTTGCGCTTTACGTAGGGTTCTTCAGATAGAGGAGTACAGGAAGGCAGTGCAACAGGCGCCTGTAGTACCAATTTATTCCATAGTTTATAACGTCCTTGGACAGCTCTACGGAGCTCTTCCATAGTATAGAGCACGATTCGCTCTGAATCATTCGCGTTTTGAATTCAAGAAAACAGTCCGCAGAAGTGCTCGCCTCAACCGACATCCCGGCCGCGGCAGCTGCATTTCGATGGAGGCGAAATGTTTAGCCCCGGTAACTGTGCAATGTCAGCGCATGTACATTAAAGAACCCCGTATAAAGGAACGATGCTTCTGTAGAAGTATATTCAATCTCTCAACAAAGGTTTGTTCAAGGTCAAACCCATCTTAAGATAACATGGCTAGTTTGATCACCGTAGCTTGCGCTTTACGTAGGGTTCTTCAGATAGAGGAGTACAGGAAGGCAGTGCAACAGGCGCCTGTAGTACCAATTTATTCCATAGTTTATAACGTCCTTGGACAGCTCTACGGAGCTCTTCCATAGTATAGAGCACGATTCGCTCTGAATCATTCACGTTTGAATTCAAGAAAACAGTCCGCAGAAGTGCTCGCCTCATTAACCGACATCCCGGCCGCGGCAGCTGCATTTCGATGGAGGCGAAATGTTTAGCTCCGGTAACTGTGCAATGTCAGCGCATGTACATTAAAGAACCCCGTATAAAGGAACGATGCTTCTGTAGAAGTATATTCAATCTCTTAACAAAGGTTTGTTCAAGGTCAAACCCATCTTAAGATAACATGGCTAGTTTGATCACCGTAGCTTGCGCTTTACGTAGGGTTCTTCAGATAGAGGAGTACAGGAAGGCAGTGCAACAGGCGCCTGTAGTACCAATTATCCATAGTTTATAACGTCCTTGGACAGCTCTACGGAGCTCTTCCATAGTATAGAGCACGATTCGCTCTGAATCATTCACGTTTTGAATTCAAGAAAACAGTCCGCAGAAGTGCTCGCCTCATTAACCGACATCCCGGCCGCGGCAGCTGCATTTCGATGGAGGCGAAATGTTTAGCCCCAGTAACTGTGCAATGTCAGCGCATGTACATTAAAGAACCCCGTATAAAGGAACGATGCTTCTGTAGAAGTATATTCAATCTCTTAACAAAGGTTTGTTCAAGGTCAAACCCATCTTAAGATAACATGGCTAGTTTGATCACCGTAGCTTGCGCTTTACGTAGGGTTCTTCAGATAGAGGAGTACAGGAAGGCAGTGCAACAGGCGCCTGTAGTACCAATTTATTCCATTGTTTATAACGTCCTTGGACAGCTCTACGGAGCTCTTCCATAGTATAGAGCACGATTCGCTCTGAATCATTCACGTTTGAATTCAAGAAAACAGTCCGCAGAAGTGCTCGCCTCATTAACCGACATCCCGGCCGCGGCAGCTGCATTTCGATGGAGTTTAGCCCAGTAACTGTGCAATGTCAGCGCATGTACATTAAAGAACCCCGTATAAAGGAACGATGCTTCTGTAGAAGTATATTCAATCTCTCAACAAAGGTTTGTTCAAGGTCAAACCCATCTTAAGATAACATGGCTAGTTTGATCACCGTAGCTTGCGCTTTACGTAGGGTTCTTCAGATAGAGGAGTACAGGAAGGCAGTGCAACAGGCGCCTGTAGTACCAATTTATTCCATAGTTTGGTGCTCACCATTCCACAGCACAACCTATGCCGATGCGACGCGTCAGGGGGCAGCGTCGCACCGGCCTCCGCCACTTGCCCGGCCCGCGCGTAGCGAGCCGTTGGCTGTGGCACCCTCCGCCCCTGTGGTGGCTGCAGTCAAGTCTGCTCCACCCACCCAGACAGAGAGACCGGCTACCCCAGGGGTGTCGGGTCTCAAGACCATGCCCCACCAGGCGAGGTCCGAAAAACTGAAGTAGCAGCCCGTCCGTGCGGGCGTCCAGTGCCTCCCAGGAGGCAATGGACACAACAGCGGCACCTTTGGTGCCCAAAAACCAGCGTGCCTCGTTCGAGCGCGCTAAAACGAACAAAAAACCCATAACGGGGCCAAAAGACGGCCCTGTTACTTAAGGTACTACACACCTGAACACAGAACACTCCTCTCTCCAACAAGATGGCGGCACAAATTATTCATTGGAATGCCCGTGGCATTCTAAACAACTTAGACGACATCAAGGAAATAATACAAGAATTTAACCCTAGGTTGTTCTGTGTTCAGGAAACACACTTGAAAACTTCTAACACAAATTTCCTAACTCATCATACATTATTTCGCCAAGATCGTGATGATGGCCTGACCGCATCTGGTGGCGTGGCCATTATAGCTCAGAGGTCAGTTGCTTGCCAGCACCTCCACCTTCAAACAAATCTGGAGGCAGTAGCAGTTAGGACAATACTGTTTGACAGGTTGGTGACAGTCTGTTCATTATACTTACCACCTGACCATCGTTTGCAACTTAGGGAACTTGAAACGCTAGTTAATCAGCTCCCTGAACCATTCATTCTTACAGGAGATTTCAACGCCCATAACACGTTGTGGGGCGGCTTGCGCTGCGATGCAAGAGGGCGCACTGTAGAAGACTTCCTTTTATGTTCTGGTGCGGTTCTGCTTAATAAAAAAGAACCCACCTTCTACAGCGCCACACACAAGACATTCTCTTCCATAGATTTAACCATAGCATCTCCAACTCTAATGCCATACCTTGACTGGAAGGTCCTGAAAAACCTCTATGGAAGTGACCACTTCCCTATTGTTTTAAATCCAAGAAAGCAAGATAGCTGCCCTCCACAGGTTCCCCGATGGAGAACCGACTCGTCGAACTGGGAACTGTTCCAAAAGATGACATACTTGCAATGGGATGATTTGGTTTCTTTTAATATAGATGATGCTGTGGCATATTTTACAGGTTTTATAATTGACGCCGCTGAAAAATGCATAAAACAAGCTAATGGACTCACTAATAAGCGTCGTATACCTTGGTGGAACGAGGAATGTAAAGAGGCACGGAAAAAACAAAATAAAGCTTGGGGCCGGCTTCGCGACTCTCCAACTGCGGAAAATCTAATTAATTTCAAGCAGGCAAAATCACAGGGCAGGAGAATACGTCGACGTGCTAAGCGAGATAGTTGGCAACAGTACATATGTAGTATCAATTCTTACAAGGATGAGAGTAAAGTGTGGAACAGGGTAAACAAATTAAAAGGCCGAGAAATACAACCAACTCCCCTAGTAAACACTCAAGGTGACAGCATGAAAGATCAGGCCGATTTCCTGGGCGAGCATTTTGAAAGTATTTCTAGTACATCCAATTATGACCCAACCTTCTTAAAGTTCAAGGAACACGCAGAGCGGGAGCGTCTCAAACGAAAGTGCGCAACAGAACTACATTACAACCGTCCGTTTAGTCTCGCTGAACTCAAGGCTTCTCTGAGCTCTTGCAGTAACTCAGCACCAGGTGGTGATCGTATATTATACGAAATGATCAAGAACCTGCACTCAGAAACATTAAAGACTCTTTTGTCTCTTTACAATACCATGTGGATATCTGGACATATTCCATCCTCATGGAAAGAAGCCATTATCATCCCAATTTATAAACAAGGCAAGGATCCCGCATTAGCCAGCATCTATAGGCCAATAGCACTAACAAGCTGTATGTGCAAGTTATACGAAAAAATGGTCAACCGGCGTCTAATATATTTCCTGGAAAGCAACCGCCTACTTGATCCCCTCCAATGTGGTTTCAGGGAAGGTAGGTCAACAATAGACCACCTTGTTCGCATTGAGGCAAACATTAGAGATGCTTATATACACAAACAATTCTTTCTCTCGGTATTCCTCGACTTGGAGAAAGCCTATGACACAACGTGGCGATTCGGAATCCTCCGAGACCTATCTGCAATGGGAGTACGCGGCAATATGTTAAACATGATAGACAGCTACTTGTCTAACCGCATGTTTCGCGTAAGAGTGGGCAATGTCCTGTCCAGAAGTTTCACTCAAGAGACTGGTGTGCCACAGGGGGGCGTGCTTAGTTGCACCCTTTTCATTGTGAAAATGAATTCCCTTCACAAAGTCATTCCATCCTCTATGTTTTATTCAATATATGTCGACGACGTGCAGATAGGATTTAAGTCTTGTAACCTTGCAATATGCGAGCGTCAGGTTCAGCTTGGACTGAACAAAGTGTCAAAATGGGCAAATGAAAATGGTTTTAAGCTAAACCCTCTCAAAAGCTCCTGTATACTTTTTTCTAGAAAGAAAGGCCTAATACAAGATCCAGATATTATGCTGCATGGACAACACATACCAGTCAACACTGAACACAAATTTTTAGGCATTATACTAGACTCAAAACTGACCTTCATTCCTCATATAAAGTATCTCAAAGCTAAGTGCCTGAAAACAATGAACATCTTGAAATTACTGTCACACACAACATGGGGTAGCGACAGAAAATGCCTCATGAACCTCTACAGGAGCCTTGTGCGATCGCGGTTAGACTACGGCGCAGTAGTGTATCACTCTGCTACCCCTAGTGCTCTCAAGATCCTAGACCCGGTTCCTCATCTTGGTATCCGCCTCGCCACTGGTGCCTTCAGGACAAGCCCTATTCAAAGCCTCTACGTTGAATCGAATGAATGGTCCCTTGATCTACAGCGATCATATTCTACTTTTAATTACTTTCTTAAAGCACACACAGATAAAGACCATCCTTGTTATCCTACCATCAATGACATGACTTCTGCAACACTTTTTCATAACAAGCCTGGAGCGAGAGAGCCATTCTCGCTCCGTGTGAGGAGGATGAGCAAAGATATGGACGTCCCACTTCTTGAAAATCTCCTAATGGTTCCTGCTAAGCCGTTACCACCATGGTTGTGGCACATCATTGACTGCGACACGTCATTTGTGGAGGTAACGAAGCATGCTCCAGAGGCCCACATTCGTGCGCATTTTCTTGAATTACAATTTAAGTACTCGTGTCCAGAATATTACACAGATGCGTCGAAATCGCATGCCGGCGTGTCTTATGCTGCCGTGGGCCCATCCTATTCAGAGTCAGATGTTCTTCACCATCATTCGAGCATTTTTACAGCAGAGGCTTATGCACTATGGTGCGCTGTGAAACACATCAAGCAGTCAAAACTACATAAGGCGATCATATACACAGACTCATTAAGCGTCGTTAAAACATTGATGTCATACCACAAACACAAAAATCCAGTAATTGCAGAACTTTTCTCTCTCCTGTGTACTATTTATGCCTCTGGCCAACATGTAACGGTATGCTGGGTGCCTGGACATAGAGGTATTGAAGGTAACGTGTTAGCAGACCAAATGGCTACTTCCTTAGATATAAAATCTTCCAACATGTCTGTAGCTGTCCCAGTTACAGACCTAAAGCCCTATTTACGGAACAAAGTCAGAACCTACTGGCAACATAAATGGGACGATGAAATCCGTAATAAACTCCACGTGGTTAAGCCACATTTAGGGTATTGGCCATCACTGACCAACTCTAGACGGAGTGATGTCCTACTCTGTCGTCTCAGAATAGGGCACACTTATGGTACGCATAGTTTTTTGTTGACTGGTGGTGAACCTCCTGTGTGTAGTAGATGTGGGGACACCATCAGTGTTCAGCATGTCCTCCTGGAATGTCACGAAGCCCAAGCCGAAAGGAAAAGGCACTTCCCATTAGCATATCGGCAGTGTATACCACTTCACTTGGCACTGTTTCTTGGCAGAGAACCACTTTTCGACACGAAATCCGTCTTAGCATTTTTAAATGACGTCCATACGCTGAACGTATTCTGTCCAAGAAATTCGTAGCACGGCCTCCTGCGAGAGGCCGCTGTTGCGATGTCATCCCTTGTTTATAGCACATGCCTCCGGTCCCTTGTACTCAAGGTACCTGGAGAGGCTGTCGTGCTCCTGGTCGTAAACCTTTATTTTTCATTTTTACATACATGCTATCAAGCCTTGTTCCACATTTCATACTCGTAGCATACGCTGCTTCAGTCACTATCATTATTTTACTACCTATATGTTTTACGCCATTTACAGCGACAGTTTTTAGGCCCCTTTACAGCCGTGTCACATGTACCATGAGAAACTCATTGCCCTCGTCATATCGATTACATTACCATTTGTCATGGCGCTCTTTGGCCATTCCTGGCCCTTGCGCCATTAAACAACACACATCATCATCATTCCATAGTTTATAACGTCCTTGGACAGCTCTACGGAGCTCTTCCATAGTATAGAGCACGATTCGCTCTGAATCATTCGCGTTTTGAATTCAAGAAAACAGTCCGCAGAAGTGCTCGCCTCATTAACCGACATCCCGGCCGCGGCAGCTGCATTTCGATGGAGGCGAAATGTTTAGCCCCGGTAACTGTGCAATGTCAGCGCATGTACATTAAAGAACCCCGTATAAAGGAACGATGCTTCTGTAGAAGTATATTCAATCTCTCAACAAAGGTTTGTTCAAGGTCAAACCCATCTTAAGATAACATGGCTAGTTTGATCACCGTAGCTTGCGCTTTACGTAGGGTTCTTCAGATAGAGGAGTACAGGAAGGCAGTGCAACAGGCGCCTGTAGTACCAATTTATTCCATAGTTTATAACGTCCTTGGACAGCTCTACGGAGCTCTTCCATAGTATAGAGCACGATTCGCTCTGAATCATCAAGAAAACAGTCCGCAGAAGTGCTCGCCTCATTAACCGACATCCCGGCCGCGGCAGCTGCATTTCGATGGAGGCGAAATGTTTAGCCCCGGTAACTGTGCAATGTCAGCGCATGTACATTAAAGAACCCCGTATAAAGGAACGATGCTTCTGTAGAAGTATATTCAATCTCTCAACAAAGGTTTGTTCAAGGTCAAACCCATCTTAAGATAACATGGCTAGTTTGATCACCGTAGCTTGCGCTTTACGTAGGGTTCTTCAGATAGAGGAGTACAGGAAGGCAGTGCAACAGGCGCCTGTAGTACCAATTTATTCCATAGTTTATAACGTCCTTGGACAGCTCTACGGAGCTCTTCCATAGTATAGAGCACGATTCGCTCTGAATCATTCGCGTTTTGAATTCAAGAAAACAGTCCGCAGAAGTGCTCGCCTCATTAACCGACATCCCGGCCGCGGCAGCTGCATTTCGATGGAGGCGAAATGTTTAGCCCCGGTAACTGTGCAATGTCAGCGCATGTACATTAAAGAACCCCGTATAAAGGAACGATGCTTCTGTAGAAGTATATTCAATCTCTCAACAAAGGTTTGTTCAAGGTCAAACCCATCTTAAGATAACATGGCTAGTTTGATCACCGTAGCTTGCGCTTTACGTAGGGTTCTTCAGATAGAGGAGTACAGGAAGGCAGTGCAACAGGCGCCTGTAGTACCAATTTATTCCATAGTTTATAACGTCCTTGGACAGCTCTACGGAGCTCTTCCATAGTATAGAGCACGATTCGCTCTGAATCATTCGCGTTTTGAATTCAAGAAAACAGTCCGCAGAAGTGCTCGCCTCATTAACCGACATCCCGGCCGCGGCAGCTGCATTTCGATGGAGGCGAAATGTTTAGCCCCGGTAACTGTGCAATGTCAGCGCATGTACATTAAAGAACCCCGTATAAAGGAACGATGCTTCTGTAGAAGTATATTCAATCTCTCAACAAAGGTTTGTTCAAGGTCAAACCCATCTTAAGATAACATGGCTAGTTTGATCACCGTAGCTTGCGCTTTACGTAGGGTTCTTCAGATAGAGGAGTACAGGAAGGCAGTGCAACAGGCGCCTGTAGTACCAATTTATTCCATAGTTTATAACGTCCTTGGACAGCTCTACGGAGCTCTTCCATAGTATAGAGCACGATTCGCTCTGAATCATTCGCGTTTTGAATTCAAGAAAACAGTCCGCAGAAGTGCTCGCCTCATTAACCGACATCCCGGCCGCGGCAGCTGCATTTCGATGGAGGCGAAATGTTTAGCCCCGGTAACTGTGCAATGTCAGCGCATGTACATTAAAGAACCCCGTATAAAGGAACGATGCTTCTGTAGAAGTATATTCAATCTCTCAACAAAGGTTTGTTCAAGGTCAAACCCATCTTAAGATAACATGGCTAGTTTGATCACCGTAGCTTGCGCTTTACGTAGGGTTCTTCAGATAGAGGAGTACAGGAAGGCAGTGCAACAGGCGCCTGTAGTACCAATTTATTCCATAGTTTATAACGTCCTTGGACAGCTCTACGGAGCTCTTCCATAGTATAGAGCACGATTCGCTCTGAATCATTCGCGTTTTGAATTCAAGAAAACAGTCCGCAGAAGTGCTCGCCTCATTAACCGACATCCCGGCCGCGGCAGCTGCATTTCGATGGAGGCGAAATGTTTAGCCCCGGTAACTGTGCAATGTCAGCGCATGTACAGTGGTCAACTCTCATATCTATAACGCCGGAGCGTCGTGCTCGGAACTGCACGAGCGACGTCTACAGTTGGAAACGGGACACATCTGAGCATGCGCATCGCCGCTGACGCGCTTTCCTTGCAGTTTCTGTCCTTGTTTATCGCCAAGGCCGCGATAACTACTTTGGCCGGCAGAAGCGCTGTCAGCCATATAGCGCCGGAAAAAAAAAGTGCAATCACCCGCATCGGCGCGTTTTCTACTGCGTACCTATATTCTCGGTTTTCGGTATCATATCGTACCGGCAACGCGCCGCATAATGTATGTTGCGCATCGCTCTGTGAATTTTTCATAGCGCATTGCGTTTATTGCCGCGTGCTGTCATTTTATTTCGTAAACCTACTATTAATTGTAATTCACCAATGATGCGTTGCCTGCGACTAAATGTAGTTTGGATTGCCCATTCATGCAACGATCAGTCGGTCCTTCGTCGGTTGTAGCCCTTAATGACCGATGACGGGGAGCATCAGCAAGCCGACCTTCCTTATACAATGCTTCGACCACTCTATTCACATTTGGAAGTGCAAAATTCTATACCGGCCAAAAGACAGCTTCCGAGCAGCCTGACCCCCCCCCCCAAAAAAAAAAAGACACAGAAAACATATACAGTTCATAAGTGGGCGTAAATCTGTTGTTGGGACAATGTGACCGCGAAGGGAGAATTAGAACGCAGCACAGCTTGCGTCGGGCACTGCCAACAATACGCTTCGTTTCTTTTCCTTTTTGTTTCTTTTGTTATCGCACTAAACCGTTGACAGCGCTTCTGACGGCCGAAGCGGTTGTTGCATCCACGGTGGTAACCAAGGGTCGAGAATGCAAGGCATGTGCGTCAGTGGCGCTGCGCATGCTCAGAGGTGTCCCGTTTCCAACTGTAGATGTCGCTCGCGCAGTTCCGAGCACGACGCTCCTGCGTTATAGATATGAGAGTTGACCACTGTACATTAAAGAACCCCGTATAAAGGAACGATGCTTCTGTAGAAGTATATTCAATCTCTCAACAAAGGTTTGTTCAAGGTCAAACGCATCTTAAGCTCACGTGGCTCGTTTGATCACCGTAGCTTGCGCTTTACGTAGGGTTCTACACATAGAGGAGTACAGGAAGGCAGTGCAACAGGCGCCTGTAGTACCAATTTATTCCATAGTTTATAACGTCCTTGGACAGCTCTACGGAGTTCTTCCATAGTATAGAGCACGATTCGCTCTGAATCATTCGCGTTTTGAATTCAAGAAAGCAGTCCGCAGAAGTGCTCGCCTCATTAACCGACATCTCGGCCGCGGCAGCTGCATTTCGATGGAGGCGAAATGTTTAGCCCCGGTAACTGTGCAATGTCAGCGCATGTACAGTGGTCAACTCTCATATCTATAACGCCGGAGCGTCGTGCTCGGAACTGCACGAGCGACGTCTACAGTTGGAAACGGGACACATCTGAGCATGCGCATCGCCGCTGACGCGCTTTCCTTGCAGTTCTGTCCTTGTTTATCGCCAAGGCCGCGATAACTACTTGGCCGGCAGAAGCGCTGTCAGCCATATAGCGCCGGAAAAAAAAAGTGCAATCACCCGCATCGGCGCGTTTTCTACTGCGTACCTATATTCTCGGTTTTCGGTATCATATCGTACCGGCAACGCGCCGCATAATGTATGTTGCGCATCGCTCTGTGAATTTTTCATAGCGCATTGCGTTTATTGCCGCGTGCTGTCATTTTATTTCGTAACCTACTATTAATTGTAATTCACCAATGATGCGTTGCCTGCGACTAAATGTAGTTTGGATTGCCCATTCATGCAACGATCAGTCGGTCCTTCGTCGGTTGTAGCCCTTAATGACCGATGACGGGGAGCATCAGCAAGCCGACCTTCCTTATACAATGCTTCGACCACTCTATTCACATTTGGAAGTGCAAAATTCTATACCGGCCAAAAGACAGCTTCCGAGCAGCCTGACCCCCCCCCCCAAAAAAAAAACACACAGAAAACATATACAGTTCATAAGTGGGCGTAAATCTGTTGTTGGGACAATGTGACCGCGAAGGGAGAATTAGAACGCAGCACAGCTTGCGTCGGGCACTGCCAACAATACGCTTCGTTTCTTTTCCTTTTTGTTTCTTTTGTTATCGCACTAAACCGTTGACAGCGCTTCTGACGGCCGAAGCGGTTGTTGCATCCACGGTGGTAACCAAGGGTCGAGAATGCAAGGCATGTGCGTCAGTGGCGCTGCGCATGCTCAGAGGTGTCCCGTTTCCAACTGTAGATGTCGCTCGCGCAGTTCCGAGCACGACGCTCCTGCGTTATAGATATGAGAGTTGACCACTGTACATTAAAGAACCCCGTATAAAGGAACGATGCTTCTGTAGAAGTATATTCAATCTCTCAACAAAGGTTTGTTCAAGGTCAAACCCATCTTAAGATAACATGGCTAGTTTGATCACCGTAGCTTGCGCTTTACGTAGGGTTCTTACAGATAGAGGAGTACAGGAAGGCAGTGCAACAGGCGCCTGTAGTACCAATTTATTCCATAGTTTATAACGTCCTTGGACAGCTCTACGGAGCTCTTCCATAGTATAGAGCACGATTCGCTCTGAATCATTCGCGTTTTGAATTCAAGAAAACAGTCCGCAGAAGTGCTCGCCTCATTAACCGACATCTCGGCCGCGGCAGCTGCATTTCGATGGAGGCGAAATGTTTAGCCCCGGTAACTGTGCAATGTCAGCGCATGTACATTAAAGAACCCCGTATAAAGGAACGATGCTTCTGTAGAAGTATATTCAATCTCTCAACAAAGGTTTGTTCAAGGTCAAACCCATCTTAAGATAACATGGCTAGTTTGATCACCGTAGCTTGCGCTTTACGTAGGGTTCTTCAGATAGAGGAGTACAGGAAGGCTGTGCAATAGGCGCCTGTAGTACCCATTTGTTCCATAGTTTATAACGCCCTTGGACAGCTCTACGGAGCTCTCCCATAGTATAGAGCGCGATTCACTCTGAATCATTCACGTTTTGAATTCAAGAAAACAGTCCGCAGAAGTGCTCACCTCATTAACTGACATCCCCGCCGCGGCAGCTGCATTTCGATGGAGGCGAAATGTTTAGGCCCGCGCGCTGTCCAATCTCAGTGCACATTAAAGAACCCCAGGGGGTCAAACTTTCCGGAGCCCTCCACTACGGCGTCTCTCATAATCATAGCTGGTTTTGGGACGTAAATCCCCAGAAAATCATCATTATTAGCCGATTCCATCAGGGCGACTGTACCGAGGTCTGCCATTTTTTTCTAAGAACAATATGGAGTACGCGTACTGCTGAACGCTGTTTCCAAAAGAGGCGAGGGCGTTCGTAATCGCCCGTGTCGCGTTTGCAACACGTTTTACATCGTCAGGAGTTATGTCACCGTGGACGCCGAGTAACTTATCCTATGAGCCCATTTTGGGCACGGCGGGCTCTGGACGATGCGTGTTCCAGATGAACCGAGGTTGTTCCACGCGGTTTTTCAGTGTCACCCTGCTCGGTACTTTGCGAATTCTTGATTCGCAAAAGCTTATGAGTAACGTAACTGATATTGCACCGAACTTTGTTTTGCATACTTGGGATACCGTGATGATTACGCTTAAAAAAACTAAACAGAAGAAAAAACTCGTGCATCTACTATCGCGAACGCCAAATGCTAGCTAAGCTGCGGTAAGCTAAGATTGTTTAATACAGCTTTTGCTGATGCGTGCCTCTTTCTGGGCTGAGACGCGGCGAGCGTCTCATCATGCAAGTTCATCGATCGTCCGGCTAGTAAGTGCTGTTTGCGCTGGTCCCACTCAGACGGCCGCGGGAGAGTGATGGCTGTGCGCACTATTTCTTTGGCGTTCGCGAACGCAGAGCCGTGCGTGATTTTTCCGATCACGCATAGAGTTGTGGAAACTATATGCTTTCGCAATCAGCTTCTTGACACCACAAAGCCCTTATATTTGAACGGAAACTGTAGCTTGTCGCCGTAGAACAAAAATGAGAGTAGCGGCGGCGTAGTGAGTTTCAATAGCACAAGGAAAGATGGAGTAGCAACTACTATGATCGTCATTATAAAATTAGGGGCGAAGCTCCTCATGCCGTGGCTCTGTCCATCCTCCGTTCGTTTGTTTCTAGTAGCCACTCCTAGTTCGGGAAGTGCTCACTAGATGGCGTGATGGCGCTGCGGTGCTTGCGTCATTCAGATGTATGCGCGTCCGTCCGTCCGTCCGTCTGCCTGTTTGTCTGTTGGTCTGTCTGTGTGTCCGTCCGTCTGTCTGTCTGTCCGTCCGTCCGTCCGTCTGTCCGTCCGAGCGCTGCGGTGCTGCTAAGCTAGTACGTGAATTGATCAATAGATGGCGCGGAGGCGCTCGTGCGTGCTCTAGTGTGATAGGAGAGTGCTAGATGGCGACACACAGTGTTTGTCACGTCTTTGATGATGTACTGGGCAAGATTCACGGAAGATTCACGGTTTTTACCGATGAACCCCCGGAGCTTCCCCCACTCATCACCATTCACTCCGTGGATATGCGTGGAATTTTTTTGCATTTTTGCTTGTTTGGCTTTGGTCGCGCTACCATAGTAGGATACAACATAAAAAAAGCAGTGGGCCATAAAGGCAGACGGACAGCTCGCGCCAGTGTTACTCCGCCAGCTAATCTAAGGAGCAAACGAAATCGTCGTCACGGCACCTTTGGAATATGGCGCCGTGTTTACGCCTTCTGTACCTGCGCAGCATCTGCTGTTCTTGAGTCATTTGATTGGTACGGGCTCCATCCACTGACCAGAGGGCGCTACGTAGCTCTCGTCGGACGGCTCAGTGTCGCTTACATTGGCCGCTTGGGTGCACTTATGAGACGCGCGCGCATTCGCCCATAGCGCGCATGGCGGAAGCTGGGGCGACAGCGACGCACGCGTTTCTCCGTTGCTTTTCGGGCTTGCTACTAACAAAACCACACGCTAGGGAGCCTACGGCAGTCATGTAGGCTCCCTACCATGGATGGATGGATGGATGCTGTGAGCGTCCCCTTTGTAACGGGGCGGTGACATGTGCGCCACCAGGCTCCTTGAACTTTTTTTTCTCTCTCTTTAAATTTTCCTCGTGCCTTTTCCTCATGCCGGAAACACTGCGTGCAGCGCCATCTGGTGTACACCAATCAAACCACTTTTGGGGTTCTCGTTAGGACTAAAGCTTAGCAGTGTCACAGTCGGCATATTTTCTGAATGACTGCAAAACGTCGCAAATACTATGTCCCTTTCGGCACATGAGATTAAGGGAAGGCTCAATTTAAAGTTTGTTTCTTGCCGAGTGCTTTCGTTCCCGCCATGTTGTTGCGAAATCATTCGGCGACTCAACGGCCATTCGCAAGACTGCCGTGTAGCAGTCAGTGCCTGAACTCCTTTGAGTCGACAGACTCGTGAGCTTTTCGAAAGTCGTCGACTCGAAGGCCTTCCAATGTGTCCGTGTGACACGGATATAAGACGCGCACACAACTACGTCCTATTAATGCTTCTTCCTATCGGGAACCAAGTCTTCGGCGGCGTCGAGGCAGACTTAAAAACCGGCTTGTCAGGAAGGCAGCATCACTGGCCAGCGAAGCCTAAAGCTGGTCTTGTCACAGCAGCAACTTTGTGCATTACTGATAAAACGATGCGCTGAGAAAGATCGTATTCAATTCATGCGTACCTGTTGAGCGGCTGATCCATTTCTCCCAACCTTTCGGTAAATCGCCCGCCATTCTTATGATCAGGACCACGACCTACTGTCACACGCACGCCTGCGTCGCCCTCTGGACCAGTTTGCTGCAGGTGTGAAGCCCGCGTCTCAAAGGAAACAAAACTAAAGAAAGTGGGATGCGCAGTGTACAGTCTGTTTCACACTTAGGGTAAATCACGGAGCGCCTTGCAACGCGATGCGGGCATTATGCGGCGAGCGCTGGAGTCGGGCAGCAGCGGCTGCTCACGCAGGCGCAGACGCGCGATACGCGCAGCTTTGAACCGCGTCGCTGTTACGACAGCGCGTGTGGGCTCTCTTGTCTGGAAGCGTGCTACTGCGTGCGGCATCGCGCTGATTTCATCGTTAACGGGAGAAGTCAGCCAATATTCTTCACTAAAGGTTCTGCGGCGCCATTCTTTTGGGCCTGCAATGGCACGAAAGGAGCTCTGAAAACCTAATTTGACAACACACTTGCTTTGTGCTGCCGGAGGGCCGGGGTACTGAGCGGGTGCACGTGTGTGCTTCGCCACCGCGTCTGCTACCGTAATGCGCAGCGACAATGAACGCTACAATGTGTGCACATCGTGATCGGTCTTTTCTTGACGGGAAATGTAAATAAAGCACTCCAAGTAATACCTAAGCAGGTAGATCACGATCAGATAAATGCATCGGAATAAAGGAACGCTTTAGGTGACGAAAGTGAGAAAGAAGTACCTCTTGTCTACAGCAGTGACACGAGACAGGCGCTTTCTGTCGGCGCGAAATGCACGCGTCGCACTCCCGCCAACCTCGCCTAGATGTCGGATCATGCCCCCAGAAGCAGCCATGAGAGCGCTCATTCTTAACGGAAGCAAGACGTAAAGAGACTGAGTGAGCGATGTGTCCCGTCGGAGCGTGGCCCTCTTGTTAACGATGTTGAGCTTCTTCATGATGTGGCGTTATTTAAACTGCATGAGATAAAAAGGATCAAATGATATTGAAAAAGCAAAATGCAACAGCACCGCATTCCTTCGGCCATTGGCGAGGCTAAAACGACACGACTATCTGTAGATACGGGATTCAAGGACACTTTTAGTATAACTGGTGCAGCGTTCATTGTCGCTGCGCATTGAGGTAGCAGACGTGGTGACGAAGCACACACGTGCACCCACTCAGTACCCCGGCCCTGCGGCAGCACAATGCAAGGTTTGCAGAGCTCCTTTCGTGCCAATGCAGGTCCAAAAGAATGGCGCCGCACAACCTTTAGTGAAGAATATCGGCTGACTTCTCACGTTAACGATGAAATCAGCCCGATGCCGCACACAGTAGAACGCTTCCAGACAATAGAGCGAGCACGTGCTGTTGTAGAAGACGACGCGGTTCAAAGCTGCGCGAGCAGCCGCTGCTGGCAGACTCCAGCGCTCGCCACATCATGGCCGCATTGCGTTGCAAGGCGCTCCGAGATTTCCCCTAAGTGTGAAACAGACTGTACATATAGATATGTACATAAAATCCTAGGCGTGTGATTCTATTTGCACGTATACCCGATAAAATGGAAGGGGGGGGGACGACCGCCTTCGTAGCTCAGTGGTAGAGCATCGGGCGCCTTATCTGAAGGTCGTGGGTTCGGTTCCCACAGAAGGCAGGTTTGTCTTTTCGTCCACTTAAATTCCTTTCTACTTATTCCACAAGCATAATACTACAATTAAGAACGTCAATAACTTCTCCTATGCTTTCCTAGCCTTCATAGTTTATATATGTATATATGAGTGTGTGAGTGTGACTGTATGTACGTGTTGCGTTACACGTGTTCATTGTAAATATAAACACCGCTAAGCCCCGCCACGGTGGTCTAGTGGCTATGGTACTCGGCTGCTGATCCAAGGGTCACGGGATCGAATCCCGGCTGCGGCGGCTGCATTTCGATGGAGGCGAAATGTTGAGGCCCGTGTGCTGTGCGATGTCAGTGCACGTTAAAGAACCCCAGGTGGTCAAAATTTCCGGAGCCCTCCACTACGGCGTCTCTCATAACCAGAGCTGGTTTTGGGACGTTAAACCCCACATAACAACATATAAACACCGCTAATACCTGGAGTAGCAAGCCAGGCCCTTAACCGGGCTAACATCTCCGGATTCATCAATAAAATATTCTCTCTCTCTCTATACTTTGTTGGTTCGTTAAATTTATATACAGGGGGTTTTTTAGGTGTAACACTTATTTAAAATAGAAAAACATAAATCACGGGAATGTCTTGTGTACCATTCGAGTAATCGGATTGGCGGCCTCTAGAAACAGAACAATTTCCGCACTTGTATGCAGATTAGCGAAATTACGCTAATTGTATTTTTAATTATCAGTAATCGGTGGCTACAGCAATTGAGTACTTTGGAGCCCGTTCTCGACACTACCTATCTCAACAATCAAATTTTGAATAGCGGAGTGCATGTCGGAGCTACGCGAACAATTATTTCCCCGTGGCAGGCTCCTTGAAACCGAAAATGGAGGGAAAAAGAGCGTCTGTGACGTCGATGTCTCCGCCCCCACCGCTTTCGTCACTCGCCACTCACCCGTGGTCACCGCCGCTCCGGCTGCTTCGGCCGCGGAAGTAGCTTGCGTTATCTCCTTGTTATCTGCGGCGTCGGGCGCCGCGGGCGAATGACGAAATCCGGGGAGGCGGCGACATCGACGTCACAGACGCTCTTTTTTCCGTCCACTTTTGGTTTCAAGGAGCCTGCCACGGGGAACTAATTTCTCGCGTAGCTCCGACATGCACTCCGCTATTCAAAATTTGATCATTGAGATAGGTAGCGTCGAGGACGGGCTCCAAAGTACTCATTTACTGTAGCCACCAATTACTGATCATTAAAAAGTTAATTAGCGCAATTTCGCTCATTATGCGCACAAGTGCGGAAATTGTTCTGTATCTAGATTCCGCCAATCCGTATACTCGAATGGTGCACAAGACATTCCCGCGATTTATGTTTTTCTAATTTTCAAAATGTGTTGCAAAAAAAAAACAGCCTGTATATATATATATATATATATATATATATATATATATGGTCCACGCAGCAGTTCAGAAGAGCCAGGCACTCGAAGAAAATTTATTTTGAGTGTTTATCTATTCCATGTTGCAGGATATTATGAGCACTTCCTGTAAAGGGCGCAGTCTATGACAGAGATGCATTTCAAATTTCGTTCCTCAAAGCACAGTTGTAGAACAGCTTTATAGAAAATAACGGACCCATTTTTTTCCTTTGCAGGAATACATGCGGTTTAATCGGTGGTTGTATGGATAACCTGATAGTGCACCAACTGCCTTCTACCACGGCCCCACCGCGGTTCTACATTGAAAGCATTTCCGCGACGGCGGTTTCAGCGTGTCATATGATGCCAGTAGCATCGTATTCACCAACTGCACTAAACCTGGACACTACAACTAGTTTTTGATGAGTGTGAACGTGAACTAGTTGCGCGTTTGGTAGAGGTAGCATTCTCAAAGGAGTTGGCTGTTCGAAGTGTTTTGTTTAATGACTAGGTATAAGGTAACAGTGTTTTTTTATGTGAAACGGCAAAATTCGGAGACTCTCAGCTTGATCCTGCACATATAGACCTGATAGTCATTTTAAGTCCTTTTTAGGAGTGGCTTCGTCTGCTGGTGCCAAAATCTTTTTCTTTCTTTTTTGGCTTCCGACTGATGCTTGCCAGTCTGATCGCCGTTCATGTCAGATTTGCGTAGATGTGCGTAATACAGTGCGTTGTAGAGAGCCACATCTGTATTTTGCATATTTAAGTGAGAATATTGCTTCTTTTTTCCTTTTTCGTCGCCTCAACACTGTCTCCAGTGTATTCAACTTCAAGCACGTATGTAGCTTCATTAAGAAACTGAGGTTGCTTCGATGTGAGAGATTGTGCACTGCATTGCGACGTTGTTCATTAAACCAATTTTATTAATATTTCATGCGCTACTTTCTTTGAAGGTCACTTTGGTCAATATTCATTGAAACTTGATTGATGTTTCTGGTTGTCTTTTAAAGTTTGCCTCATTACATCAGCTGATGTCCTAGGCAAATTTTCACTTTCATATCCGAGTCATATTTGAGTTCTTTTGTTTATATTCCTTGATTTTATGCGGTAAAGGTACTGCATAACATGATTGAAAGCGACTGTCACACAGTCATCCATTGTTCTGTCTCTGCTCATATAACCGCATGCGCTGCTTTCATGGTGAAAAGCGCATAGTCGTTTGGCTGTCGATTTTTGTGTGACTACTAGTGCTCTTTGTGTAAGCCTCTAGCCATTAATAGGTCCCAAATATATTTAAAGTGTTTCTTCTGCAGTTCCCTTTGAATATTTTTTGTTTTATTTTTCTCGCATTTCTCATTTTCTTCTTATCTTTAAAACTTGCACAAGTTAGTTTCTCAATAAAATATTGATGTAGCAGTGTTTCGACTTCGTAATCATTGGCACAGAGGCCTCCTTGTTAGGCCGCTTGCCAAGAAACTGTCTATCCTTCACTGTAGAAAGATTTGTCATTACTATTTTTGGTAGCTTTGCTTCATACTCTACAAATTACATGCTAAATTGATTTTTGTATTCATGACAACCAATTTTGACTTAAGTTTGCTAAGACTGATGAAGCCTTTGTTGAGAACTGTATACCTACGTTACTGCACTATTTTTGCTCTGTTGCACTCAGGGCTGATGCCTTGAACCACCAGAAAAAAAAGAGTTCCAGGCAAGTGCGATGCCAGGACTTAACACCGTCAGGACTGCGATGCCTAGGACGTAACTACGAAAGTATTCGGCCGGCACTACCCCCCACTCTGCAGCACCGAAAGGATTATGGTGCAGCTGGTAACATAGCAGGTCGCAGCTACTACCACAAAGGCAGGGACGGCGTCCGCGGATGGGGATGCCCCCCAAGATTATGATCCCGTTGACACCTTCAGAACCACAGAGTTAATGCCGTAGGGGTGCAAAAATTGTCTTTTGGTTATTTGTACCCATAAGGCGTTAGCTTACATTCTGAGGGTCGTAACCAGATCAAAAGTTTGGTGGGCGCGCCCCGTTCCCGAGCACGATTCCTGCTTCTTTTTCAGATTGTGGCTAACGTTTGAGGAACAGCTTTTTGATGACGTCTTTAGTAAGTCTTTAAATGGATTCAGAAATCCCGGTAAATGGGATTATTGGAGGCTCCCCCAAGCCGCCGAAAAGATCAGGTTTTTGGATGACGTTTCGAAGACGTCCAGGAAACGTCTCGTTTATGTGCAACAAGACGGACATTAGACGAGATATACGACGTATTCTAGACTAAAACTTCTTACGCGTGCCGTTTCTGCGACGTCGTTAACGTCTCGGATATCCGTTTCGAAGACGTCTTGCATCCTTTGTGTGCGCTAGCTGGTAATTGTTCCCCGTCAACATCTCAAATAAGCCTTTGAATACTACTGGAGAAATCTGCATCGCGGCGACAGTGTGAGCGTTATTGCTGTGAGCACAATTTCTTGAGCTAAAGGACAGTTTTCCATAGAGCCAAATGCTTCATAAACTTGCTGCGAGGCCCACTGGATTTCCTCGGCAGTACACGTGTTATGATTGGACGCACTGCTACATTCCTTTCACCGGTAGCCAAATAATTAGAATTATTGGTGGCACAATTCCACATGGATTTCAAGCGTATTTACACTAACGCGATTCAACATGGACTTCAAAGCTCCGCAAAACATCTTTCCTGCATAAGTTGAATAAGGCATGCGCATTGCCATTTCTGGCGTACTTCCAAACATTCTGGCATACCCCCTGTGTTTTTCGAAATCTCAGTCGTTCCGCTGTGCGAAAATGATGTCGTGACGCTTATTTCGCTGATGGTTCAATGAGGGGATATATTCATGGGGCTAGTCCTTTTTTTAATTCATGACCCAGGTTAAGCGCGAGATTCGCAAAGTGATAAAACGCATTAAAACGTTTCCTCAGAGAGCCTCTGAACGTCTCGAGAGAGCTCGCGTATCGTAAATATCACTTATGTCTTGCGGTTCTTATGGGTAGTAAGTACAGTGGTTGAATAAAGTATGCAATTCCTATGGCCCATCTAAAGAAAAAACATTCAGAAAAGACATTTTAGTACCGCTAGCCCAAAAGACTGTCTTGGAAATTCGCAAGTGTGCATCCCTGCACTGTGCCTTTGTCCAAGTGATGGCCGTGCCAGTGCTGCTTCAATGCACGCAGTGCTGGGTTTGTAAATGGCAGCTCGTGCATCTCGTGCAGGTTTATATCACGAGGAATATGTCGGATGTGTTTAATGTCACAAACCAATGCCAGGCGTTTACAGAAATCCGTTCTTGTGGCGGTGCCAGAGCACCGTGTGAGGGGCAGAAAACTATGAGAAGCTCGACGTTGCGCGTTATGACGTGCTTCCCGATGCTGCGGCTGCATTTGCGTCGGAGCGAAAAAAAAGTAGACATAGGGAGACACAGAAAAACTTAGACAAAGAAAGACATGGAAACACGTGCCACAGCTTCGCCTCCCCTGGCCTAATTAGACACTGCTTTAGATGGCAAATAACAGCTATACACGTGATTGAAAGCACGTGAAGTGACGTAACAGGTAGTCACGTGACGTGTTCGCACCACATGCTGGTAAGCTGACGTAAGAACTAGTCACGTCATCTGCTCTTGCCAAGATCACGGGTTTTTCAGGCAAAGCCAAGCCCATCCAAGAAGCAAGGGCGAAAAATAGCTCCGCTGTTGCGTCCAGCCATGCAGCACTAGTGCAAGCTTAGCCATTTTTTATGATCAAGCGCCTGCTATCGGCGCTTGTACACGCCATTTGCAAAAAGAACTACGACACCATTAGTTGGGACAAACTGCCTGGCAGGAGAGGTTGCTGGTCACAAATGTCAACATAGCGAACCTCATCTCTTCACCTGCGATGCTGTACATGTTACATTTATAATGCTCATCGCATGAACGCAATTTTCCAGCAAGAACGTGTCCCTCTCTTCACGGAGTCACTAGACTCATTGATGCGCTGTATGTGTCACCGAACAGCTGCGCTTTATCAATAGCGTTTGACTGTGGTATAAAAAAGAAAAACAAGTAATGCTACGTTAGCCCATACATTCACGTAACACTGGTCAAAGAAAAGCAAAATTAACACATGTGTTATGGACACGTTGCACATGGCCGCCACCAGAGGGACTACTATCTATTCCGGCGTAACATAAATGGAACTATTTCGGGCGTACTTATCACCGTTGAAAGAGTAGAGACCTTATTTTCACCTTCCAATTATGTGGCTGTTCGCTGTGGTCTTAGCTTTCCGTACTTTTAATGGGCACATGTGCGCTTCTGATGTGGATCGACAAGAGACGATGACTACTGTGAGTGGGCCATTTCCATTGATACCTGAGAGATCTACGCCTGTACGAAGAAACGAAGGTGTTGTTCAATAATATGATTGGATGAAAAATTATTAATCGTATACAGATCCATTGATTATCTTTAATTATTCATGGCGAAGTATGTGAAAAATATTACAATGGGTGAGTTGGTCATGACATACGGCTGGGAAACATGACGTTTCATTGCATTCGCCTTCTTTACATGAACTAGTTCGCGAGATCCAGTACCTTAACTTCTTACCAACCAATCTTCCGAAATTGGGACCAAGGTATTAACATTTAAACAAATTATAGGCGATACTTGCGAAAAGTGATAAAGAAATCGAAAGCACCTTCGTATTGCAGCTTTGAAAGCCTCTTACGAATTTTTATTACGAAGTGTGATGTTGGGCGGAATCCCGTCTGGTCGTGGAATAAGATGGAGAACACACAGCACCGACCGAAATAAAAGTAAATATATTCGCAAAATACGTTTCGCCTCCCACACGGGAGCCTTGTTCACAATGATCACAACAAGGCTCCCGTGCGGGCGCCGAAACGTGTTTTACGAATATAATTACTTTTACTTCGGTCTGCTGTGTGTTCTTCACGAATTATTCTTTTATCGAACATGGAAAATAACATGCTTAATGAATGTGAATTTGCCTGTATTTTTATCAGTAATTTAAAAGGCCTATTTGAAATATCTGCGTCACTTTCCTGTTTCCGGCCACAGATTTATTGCGCCGACGTTTAGAAGTTAAACTTCGAGTCGTTTCAGCCGCTCAAAGCTTGTTCGCAGTTTTCCCTCGCCTTGTCTGTTGACAACCCTAGTTTCGCACCAACGTGCATTTGCGAAATATCAGCGCTGTTGACGAAGCTGCATTCAGACGCAGGTGCAGTTACAGCACCACTTACCCGCATTTTCTGTTTTCATGCAACGTGGAGTGTCCTTGCACTTAAGAAACCACAATGCGTATAGTTCGCGACCCAGAAACGTAAGCTGACGGTGCACAAAGGAAGGGGGGGTAGGGGAGGAGCGGGCAATAAGGAGACTCGCTCCGTGTCGGCTCCTTCTAACTACTAATTAGTGCCTAGCTAGTGCCTGATACCGGCACTAGTACGCGTGCGTGAGACATACGCCAGAAAATAAATGCTGAAGCTGAAGTGTTCGCGACAGCGAAATAATGAGAATTTTCTTCAACACTCCACATATCACTTCGTCGCCCACTAAGGATTTGTGAAGATGTCTAAAGCCTATGTATAGGCTACATGTAGTCAAAATGTTTGGTGGTTGTTATCTGAAGGTGGTTCCCAAGAGTGCAGTCGAGATGACAGTTGGGGTGAGCAATTACATGAGTCTGAATCTTTGGCTGTTGCAGACTAACTGTCGCTGTTGATCACTAGTCTGGAGTGGCAGTGACTGCTATTTTGGAGGCTAAAGCATCTGCATGTCAACATTCTTCGGCTTTGACAGAGCATGATTGCTTAAGAGACCTGCCTTAGATGTCGAGGAAAAACAATGCCACCTTAGCCAGAGCAACATGACTTCTCAATATCTCAGCCGCACCAGGCCCAATACAATATGCCAAAACTGCACCTGTAGGGCATAAAATGTAGCTGATTTCCCTTCTCAGTCTTTCAAAACCGCGACAGCAGCCACCATAAATTTGTGATCGATGCAGTCGATTTAACACATTTAGCCACCATGGTTAATAAGCGCAATTCCTTCCTTGCGTAGTGCATATGCAAGGTCGTTAGAGTTGTTCTCTGGGTAGTACTCGTGGAATCCTAGGTGACCAAGGCGTGCTGATAGCAGATAATCTTCTGGCTCCTTCCGGCGTTACACTTCTTATATCCTCCAATCCTTTCTTTAATTCTGTTATTTACCCCGCTGAAACGTCAATTTTTGTGGTGTACGTGCCCTAAATGTGCTGAAATGAAGCGTTCCGCACAAAAACAAGGGCAGAAGAGGCAAAATGGCAAACTAAGCGCAAACTAACAACCCTTTATTGGCGGGAAATGTAACCTTATTTATACCACAGCTGAACACTTATCGCGTATTACAAAGGAGCGAAAACAAGATCTCAAACCACACGTGTAGTGCCACCCATATATGCTATTTCTTTAGGTGATAATGAAACGGAAGGCATGCTGATGTATTTGTCTTTAAAGCACAAGATCTTGCAAGCTTCAATGATGAGGCGCGTTGTTTCATTCCTGTTTTTTGCAATTACAGTGGTACTTTTAAATTCAGGTTTGCACCCACATTTCTCGCAATGACTGACCAGCCACCCCCCTGCCTTGTTTTTCACAGTGTACACATCCTCACGGAGGCGATCGTTACTACACCGGACTGTGTGACAGATATATACGCGGTTACATGTCAGCGTAATACGATAAGAACGCCTTCAATGCATTTGACATAACTTTATTGATCTTGATTATTCTTTTTACAGGATTTCCTTTCTTCACATTTTGGGTCAGTCAATCTGCAACTTGAAGCAAGTTTGGCTGGCGCGGAAAGCTAAACTCTAACATCAGCCAGTTGCGCAAACTTTTTGATGTTGTGCGATAATTTGTGAATGTACGGTATCACATTTTCTTTTATCCTACTTATGAGGTGCGGGGGCATGTTCGAAGCAGACACTATTGCATTCGAGTTTGCTCTTCGTTTGTCTTTTTGTGTTCCTTCTTGTGTCCTTGTTCTTGTGCTTAACGCTTCAGTTCACCATGACTCACCAACAAGCCCAAGTTGAAACCCTCCCCAAATGTGCTTGATTGCCAGAAATTGCGACCCAAACCAAAATGGCCTAAATTTAGAGCGCCCGCATCTTTCTCACGCAAGCGAGTCTCTTTCCAAGCTAGGGATGGTAAAATCGATTAACGATTAATCGATTAATCGATTAAACGTACACCGTTAACCGATTAATCATAATCGATTTCTCCCTTTCAATTAATTGAATTAATCAAATAAAGCTCTTCGATTAATCGATTACGGCACCCCCCCCCCCCGCTCCCACCCCAACAATGCCCCTTGGCCGAAGCGCATGACTGCTGGGCTCGCGACGTCGAGACGCAGATGACGAGCGCATATTTCTACGCATGTAGAAGGAGCCTGGAGCCGCAGGCGGCCATACCCCATAGAAATAGAAATGGACTCGACCCGATCTCTGTCGCATACACCGTTTTATTTACCCCAGATTTTACTTGCTTCTTGTGTAAGCGTCACATTGTAATATGCGCTGCTTATTTCTCGACTGGTTCAGTTCTTATTGCCGCCGTATTTTACTCAGCGAATTGAAGATTATTTCTCACCAATCAAAGAAAGAATCTATTGGAGGGTAGAGAGGGTGCCCTGAACTAGTACGCCCCGATCTTCTACTCTACTTTGGGCACAACGCAACAGGGGAAAAAGAGTGATGAAGCATGATGATGGGGATTAGAATGAGTAATCCATATATACATAATAGGACATGACTGTTTGCACAAAGGGGACATGGACGCTAGTAATCATATTTCATTACGCTTGATACCAACTAGCCCAACTGTCTGCCTTAACGCCTATGTTCTCATTGATAACTGTAATGCTAGCTTTCCTGCAATGCAGTTAGCCCCAACTTATGGCAGCTATTCACTTCTGCAAAACAGTGTGCTATGACGCGGAAAATGTTGACTCAGCTCTCTTGACATAAACACTCACAATAGTCAAACCCCAGCACGTGTAACTGGGACCTCGCCTCCACTTGAAACGTGACAGGGTCCGCCATTGGTCGGCGAATATGCTGTGCAGGGAAACGCACTCGAGGATTATGAAAAAGGTCTAATAGTCGCATAATGGAATTAAACCACTTTAGCTGCATTTAAATCTAATAGTCGCTTTTCATAATCCGCAACTTTGCGCAATGGTATACCGAACGTCTAGCATCCAGTCCATTTCTATTGAAAAAAATGACCTTATTAGCATTTGAATCGATGAAAAGATCGAAAAATACGATTTAGAACAGGGAATGTCGCAGCAGCCAATGTTTCGACAAGCGAACTTATCTTCGTCAGGGCGGCTATTGCCTTCTGCAGCGTTCGTTTATGTAAGCGTTTGCACACTCTCCCACGACCTCAGAAAGAGAGAAGAGTGTGCAAAGGCGCACTCAGTTCAGTGGGCGAAAGTGCGAACTTTCACGCAGCCGGTAATGCGCACATGTGATCTCCAGCGCGTCGGATATATACTTGTGTCGATATCAAACACAAGCAACGCTTCTCAAACAACAAGGCATCATTTTTCAAGCACTTATAAAAAAATGCCGATTAATCGATTAATCGATTAAAACATCACAGCGAAAGCAATTATTGGATGAAAGGCTAAATCGACGAACGATTAACGATTAATCGATTAAACAATTTAATCGACCATCCCTATTGCAAGCGCACAGTTATGCCTGAGGCACGCGTCACCATCTCGAGACCTAATAGGTCCTCTTTACTGCCCTACGCACATTTCCATTGGAGCTGGCTCATCTTGAGTGCTCTAGCGCTGAGCCTACAAGCTCAGTGTTTGGCATTCCAATTAGAATGTGTAATAAGAAAACAACCGGATCCAAGCACCACCAGCATCAAGTGGAATAATTTGTTTTCCATCGGAAACCAACTAATCCCAATTACCGGTGAACTGGTCCCCGCACTGAAACGAGGGCTCCCAGTTACAAGCCAAATAGGAAGACCTGACAACGAAGAGTATGTTTATTGCATGTAATTAAAACCACTTTGGATCCATTAGAAACCTCAACGGGTTCTCCTTGAAGGGACTGGTCCCACTTGAATTGCAGTCAGAGCATTCATCAGTGCTATGGTGATTAATCTTACCATAGGAGATATATTAACTGACCAGTCGTGATGCAATGTTACACAACTGTTCACATGTTCAAGGAAAAGTTAGCACTAGGATATATAAATATCTCCCAGACCTCACTTAATAAATTTTACCCGATAACATTGTGTGTCCGCAGCAGAGAATTGCAATTTTCTGACGTAGATGATTTACTATTGTGATGGCCGGGATTAAAGCGGCTCTACAGGTACGATGTCCAAAAGAAAGAAGAGCGTCACGGTATGTCACCTTTGATATGGGAGCCAACAGTTGAAAGGATCAACGTTGCTTGCATGCGCCCAGTGAGCGACAATTTCAAACTGTAGTTTTAAGGAGCTCCTTTCTCAGAAGTTCCGGTGACAGCGTTTTTGGTTGTGATCGAAATATCCGCGTTGTCGTTGAGCGAAATTAGAGGCAGATGAAAAAGAAAAGCCTAAGGTAAACCTTAGGTAGGAATTGAACCTGCGACCCATTGCTCTGAGGAGCGAAGCGCTACGCGTTCCCCCCCCCCCCCCCCCCTTCCTTCCCGCATACATCCTCGGACTGCTAACGGCGAGCTTTTTATATATGTCATTTAGCTTAGGTGATACGCTAATCTCGGAGGTGGTTCAACGTGGCAGAGGCTTGACCGTTGTCTGCGAGAGGGGGAAAGGTAGCTCACGCCGAGTAGAGGTACTGAATTGAGTATTGTAGTGCCGGGGTGAGTTGTAGCCAAGAAGAGTGGCGCGCCATACGGACGCACTATCATCACCGTCTCATCGACGAAAAGGGGCTCACGCTCTCGGTGTTGAACGCTCGCCTGAGGCTGTCGCTTTGCTTCTTCGGCAATAAACATCCTTATAGTATATTCTGAAACAACGATGTTGCAATGATGGTCAGACAAAAAAGTTGCATTTGCCAGGTTGAGGGGAACCTGGCCACCTCGTACACAGGGCAGCTTCACAGTGGTCAAATAGAAGCGCACAGTAGATATAATGCACAAATTAACAAAAGAGTGAACAATCACTGTCACAGTCAATGAACAAGGTTATCGCGGAAACAGTTTTGGACAGTTGAAGTGGCGAAGGGGAGCTGCAGTGATGAAGACAGCGAACGAAACCACATGAAATCATTGCAGCGAGGTCAGTCATAAAAATGTGTAGCTTAGTCCTTTTTTGACGACAGAATAGCTAAACTGAAAACACGTTATTTGTAACTTGCTTATTCGGCAAACAAAAGGGCAGAATTTGGTCAGCGAATTAAGTTCGGTTCGTCTTAACAATCCAAGGTTCTAATTGACGCAAATTAAGTCGCTTAAAGATGCCACTGCTGTTAAAGCGTCATCATTCTCAAATTTTTCTATTTCTATACACGCGACAAAGCCTATACCTGGACAAACATTGCATTCTTATAGCTCTAGCCTTTGTAAACAAAGGAACAGCATGGCAAAGACAGGATGCCCTGGACACAGGGGGTATTGCGCTTTCTCGTAATGCGATAAGTTCGTGAATGTTTTCTGCTGAAGTATCCGTTCTGTATCTAACTAGAGAAAGAAATATTGAGTTATAATAAAGCATACTGATGGATGCAGGAATAAAGTTACAATGGCGAAACATAGTACCTATTGCTCTAGACAATTTATAACCAAATGGTTCAGTTGACAGTCCCATGGCATAGTTCCGGAGCAATACGCGCCAACCTATATGAAAGATCGTAGTATTCCTATATCAGTGTCTATGGCTCGCGAAGATGTAACTCAAAAGGCGCCTCGTTCTGTCACGCCGCCTGCATGGATATTTAGCTGGAGGGTGTTCGCACTTTGCCTTACGCGCGTATTCGAGTGTGCTCGCAAACATCCAGACGTTTGTGATGGTTTCCGTGCAGTGTACAAAGGTGAACCGGTTGTTTCTTAGTCGGCGAGATTTGACGGTGCATGGCTACTCTGTAACGTGCGCATGGTCCATTACGTCGCCGTAATTCACAATCTCAACTTTAGGAGTAAAACGCAACACAATAAGTAACTCTCATGTCTACGAAAGGCTCTCATGACATTCATGTGGCCAGGCGACTGAACAGGATGTCAAGCGAAGGAGAATGTGATGAGAACGGGGTGAGCAATCGCTGTGGCGATGGACTCTTCAGGCGAAGCCTAAGCATCTTCCAATTTTATATAACCCTTGTTAGACCTATTTGAGTTACAGAATCATAGGGATCCCCTAGCGCTCCTAAGCTCCACATTGACACACACAATAAATGAAGTACACCGTCCAATAAAAATATAAAAGAACGAAAACGACGTCTCGGCTTCCCTACAGAAGCCATGTTCACAATGAGACCAAACCGCAAGCAAAGTCTATTATATAGGTTTAAACACGTAACGCAAGCACCGCGCGTAGGACGACGGAAGGTTTCCATCATTTCGATTCAGTGTTTGTTTTGTAGATTGTATCTAGAGTGATTCAAGATGCAGGCGTGATTTCCAGTTTCTTTCCTTCCCGATGATACTCGCGTTTGTCCAGTCAGTTGTGATCGGACATAGCTGCATTTTCGGCCAATGCCTTAGACGTCACCTTCTTCTTTTCGACATCGTTCTGATGCTGGCGCCTGCGCTGTCTGAAGTTGCCGGTTTCCCCAATATAAACACTTTCGCAATCTGCACAAGGAATTTTGTATACCACACCAGGAAAGGCTTCTTTCGGTAGCTTGTCTTTCACTCTTACGAGTGATTGCCTTAACATGCTTGCAGGCACGTGGGCAACTTCAACGTCGTAGCTACGCAATACTCGTGATAAGGTCTCGCTTATCCCGGGCACGTAAGGAACAGGAGCGCGTTTCTTCTGTCTGACACTGGCAGGCTGGGAGGAGGCAGACAAACGATCTTCCACCGCGTTAATAAACGCTGACGGGTAACCGCACTTCGAAAAATCCTCCCGAACTGTCTTCACATCAGCGGTCAGGTCTTCCGGACTCGTGCAAATGCTATTCGCACGGCCTAACAATGAGGCAACAGTGTCAGGATGGACAGACCTGAAGTTCAGGTACCTGCCAGTGTGTGTGCCTTTCCTGTAAACGCTGAAAGATAGCACCCCATTGTTCCTCTTAACGAGAACATCCAAGAAAGGTAGCCTCTGGTTAGCTTCCAGTTCCACGGTGAACTGAATGGAATCGGCTTGATGGTTTAGGTGTGTCGTGAAGGCATCCAGAGCAGAACGCTTGATGACACAAAAACAATCATCAACATAGCGTAGGAAAATTCTTGGACGAGGGCTGAAAGAGGCGAGAGCCCGACTTTCCAGCCTTTCCCTTGCGAGGTTGGCCGCAGTAACTGAGATAGAGGCACCCATGGGTGTACCGTGAACTTGCTTATATATGACCTTATCAAAGCAGAAGTAGGTGTTGGCAAGGCAAAATCTGAGCAGTTTCCTCAGGTCGGGGACATCGAAAGGCGTCCTTTCCGCTAGAAGCGCATCAGCGTCAAGAGCAGCAACGCACAAATCAACGGCGAGATCAATGGGAATGGAAGTGAACTTGGAAACCACGTCAAAAGAAACCATCACCTCGTCTTCTTCGAGGACCAAAGAACGTACTATTTCGACAAAATGGGCGGAGTTGCGTACGTGGGTGTTGCCTTTTCCAACGAGGGGCGCTAAAACTCTGTCATGGTAACCAGAGAGTTTGTGCTGGGGAGAACGGGTGAAGTCAACGATGGGTCGAAGAGGGACATCTGGTTTATGAATCATCGGTAGGCCATAAAGTGCAGAGGGCGAACCATCGTGACATAGAAGCGAGTAATACAGGCCTGTTTGCTCCGGCGGAACGAAGTGAAACACATCCGTAAGCAGCTTCTGCAGTCCGTTCTGCACCTATAACGTAGGGTCACGACTGAGCCGCACGTGTCTTGGTCTTGAAGCAAATGCAGCATTGTTCTTTTGTAGACGGTAGTGTCCAGAACTACCGTGGCATTGCCTTTATCCGCAGGGAGAATGACAATGGCAGCATTTTCCCGAAGCAGTTTCACAGCACTGCGTTCATCAGTAGAAAGCGGAAATGGAAACTTTCTGTGGCGCAACTTAGACAGCACGCCGATTACGCGGATACGGGCTTGATCCCGTTGCGTCTGATGAACTTGGTTGACAGCGTGTTCAGCAGCACAGACTACCCTTCAGAAACTACAGAAGATGCTTACAGATGTGTTTCACTTCTTTCCGCCTGAGCAACAACACCTTTATTACTCGCTTCTCGGTCAGAATGGTTCACCCCCTGCACTTTATGGCCTGCATAAGATTCATAAAGCGGATGTCCCTCTTCGGCCCATCGTTGACTTCAGCCGTTCTCCCCTGCACAAACTATCTGGTTACCATGACAGAGTTTTAGCGCCCCTCGTTGGAAAAGGCAACACCCACGTACGCGACTCCGCCCATTTTGTCGAAATAGTACGTTCTTTGGTCCTCGAAGAAGACGAGGTGATGGTTTCTTTTGACGTGGTTTCCAAGTTCACTTCCATTCGCATTGATCTCGCCGTTGATTCGTGCGTTGCTGCTCTTGACGCTGATCCGCTTCTAGTGGAAAGGACGCCATTCCATGTCCCCGAATTGAGGAAAATGCTCACCTTTTGCACTGCCAACACCTACTTCTGCTTTCATAAGGTCATATATAAGCAAGTTCACGGTACACCTATTGGTGCCTCTATCTCAGTTACTGCGGCCAACCTCACAATGCAATGGCTGGAAAGTCGGGCTCTCGCCTCTTTCAGCCCTCGTCCAAGAATTTTCCTACGCTATGTTGATGATTGTTTTTGTGTCGTCAAGCGTTCTGCTCTGGATGCCTTCACGACACACCTAAACCATCAAGCCGATTCCATTCAGTTCACCGTGGAACTGGAAGCTATCCAGAGGCTGCCTTTCCTGGATGTTCTCGTTAAGAGGAACAATGGGGTGCTATCTTTCAGCGTTTACAGGAAAGGCACACACACTGGCAGGTACCTGAACTTCAGGCCTGTCCATACTGACACTGTTGCCTCATTTTTAGGCCGTGCGAATCGCATTAGCACGAGTCCGGAAGACCTGACCGCTGATGTGAAGCCAGTTCGGGAGGATCCTTCGAAGTGCGGTTACCCGTCAGCGTTTATTAACGCGGTGGAAGATCGTTTGTCTGCCTCCTCCCTGCCTGCCAGTGTCAGGCAGAAGAAACGCGCTCCTGTTTATGTTCCCGGGATAAGCGAGTCTTTATCACGAGTATTGCGTAGCTACGACGTTGAAGTTGCCCACGTGCGTGTACGCAAGTTAAGGCAATCACTTGTAAGAGTGAAAGACAAGCTACGGAAAGAAGCCTTTCCTGGTGTGGTATACAAAATCCCTTGTGCGGATTGCGAAAGTGTTTATATCGGGGAAAACGATAGCTTCAGACAGCGCAGGCGCCAGCATCAGAACGATGTCGAAAAGAAGGTGACGTCTAATGCACTGGCCGAACATGCAGCTATGTCCGATCACACAAGTGACTGGACAAACGCGAGTATCATCGGGAAGGAAAGAAGCTGGAAGTCACGCCTGTATCTCGAATCACTCGAGATACAATCTACAAAACAAACACTGAATCGAAATGATGGAAACCTTCCCTCGTCCTACGCGCGGTGCTTGCGTCACGTGTTTAAACCTACATAACATACTCTGCTTGCTGTTTGGCCTCATGGTGAACAAGGCTGCCGTAGGGAAGCCGAAAGGTCGTTTTCTTTTCTTTTATGCTTTTATTGGTCGGTGTGCTTCGTTTTTTGTGTCCATGTTTCATCCCGCCAGGCAGGTTTCCGTCGAACTTTCGATTTCATAAGCTCCACGTTGTATCAACAACCACTCTACTCCTTTAGGTTGCGCACTTGCCAAATGTGGGCGGTATTATATTCCGGAAAGGGTTTTTGGAAGCCTATCTAGGTGACTGTACACGCTGCTGGAAAAGTATGTCTGACAGACATCACGTTGTTACTTTTAACCATCGTTTTAGACTATTTTTTGCCGCTGTGCGCCGTTGTCTAGCAGAGCAAATACGTCCACGCACCTTTGTATGAAACAGAGAAGCTCGTGTTCGGTCTAATTTCATTTAATGGGACTACATCATTTGTGAAGGGCCCACTCAACAGCGGTAGCCTCTTAATGAAATCGGTAGTGGTGACAGGTCTGTAGCGCGCAACTCGGAGATTAAAAACCCTACCGCACTAGCGGAAGAACGTGCGCGTTGCACCGTCAGCGAACGAACACTTCGGTGGCGACACTGCCACACCTGGAGGCGGGGCGCCGCCGCGGCAGCCCCTTGAAACCATGGCTCCTTCGGGCATCTCGCTTGAGCGAAAGGGCATGCCCTCTCTTTCGCTCATCTGCTGGCAAAAGCACCCTGCGTATTCGTGCTCTTCGGCGCTCATTACGCGAGTCTTTATTTGCATAAACCTGAAAACAGTTTCTAATGCCAATTTCGCCCTTCTTGTTGTGTACAATACATGTTGTTGTAACAATTATGCGATGGCATTCCATTAATTATCCAATTTATCATTGATTTTTTTATTTTCACTTGTTTGTTTTTTATTATATCATGTTGTTTGCTTTTATGCCAGCATGAAAGTAGTTTCTAGGGTCGATTGCACTATGAAGTACAATTCATAGGGCCCACCTGCTTGCACCCGAAGACCTCCAATATGCTTAAAATAAATAAATAAATGAATTAGTCTATGCCGATAATCGGGACGTCGTTAGTACTTGAAGCGTAATGATTCTGTGCAACGCCGCCGCATCCAGAGAGATAGTGGCGATGTAGTCATGCTGGAGCGACCGGAACATAATAGAACAAGGGAAGGCTTTCTTGCCTCGGTTGCGCGAACGCCAAGCTTATTTCTGGGAAAGTGCGCCTGTACCTATCTCAAGCGCGGCTAATGTACGTTTCTTTCCAACAAACACTAAAAACAGTCCTGATGTCTAGCTTCCTGCGCATGCCAACACGCACGTTCGACCGATGATCGAGGGCCAGGACACGGATTTCAGGTGGAGTATTTCTGCACAAGGCCTGCTGGTAGTATGTCCGCGAGGTAGACGGGCAAAGAAAAAAAAAACAAAGGAAATGACATAAGCGCTACTACATCCAAGGGAATTTTTCTCCCCATGAGCGAATCCACTGAGGTCACTGAGGTGCTCTTGAGGTATTCCGGTTTATTATTTACTTCATGTATATGTGGAACCATCCCTATGCTTTTCGCAAAGGGGTACCTGACCCCGGACAAGTGTGAGGAACAAGCGAACCTTCGCCTGGGTACGAAACGAACCTCAGGGCGGGTCCACATGACTGCGATGAAGCGCGTGCGTCACGAGCGAGGGCGTTCTCATTCGTCTCCTCCACTAGCGGCACGCGGCGCGCTACGATACATCGTGCATAGATCCATCCCTCTAGCGGTACGAGAATCCAGGCGCGCGGCAGCCACGGAGGGTGTGTTTCAATACTCACGGTAGACGGCTAAATAGACGGCTACGTACAGCGGCCATCTTAAGTCCCATTCCATTTCTCACGTAGACGGCAAAATAGACAGCTTCGCGAAAACGGGATACGGAGACAAAAACAATGCAGGCTACTTTGCTGTCCAAACAAGATGGCGGCTACGAGGATTGCTTGAATATCCACATAAAATATCCTTTATTGTTCAACATTTTTATGCTTTGTATTGCACTCCTGCTTGGGCCATGTGGCCTGCAGTATTTCTGTAAATAATAAAATAAAAACACTTTACAGGAGCGGTCGTATGCTCGCAAATAGGCGCTTTCTTACGCAACTTATGAAAGCTGCATTGAGTTTTTTGTAGATTGGAACAAGAAATAAGCGAAATTAACGAAAATTGTGGCCATTTATTTCCTTTCTTTAGTCGACGTGAGACGGCGCCTCGTTGTGCAAACGTCATCGGGGCGCGTTCCATTACTCGGACGACAAGTACGCGAAGCTGTCTTTGAAGCTGTCGAGGTAGGCTGTCTACGATGCTGTCCAAAATTGGAACACCACCGGAGTCTCGCGTTTGGACGGCGGCGGCGGGCTCTGCGCGTTTTCCGGCAATTATGGCAGGTACTTGACTGCTCATTGGTGCATCGCAACACGTAGAGCAGCTTTCTGTCTTCATTCAGGCTTCCGTCGACGTCATTGAATAGACGGGCCACTTGATTGCCGGCCATGGTGGCAGCGGGACTGTTGTACCCGCAACTCTGCCTGCTTCTGGACACGTCCTCGTTCGCTGGCAAAAGCATCAGTAAACTTCTGCTATCCCATGTCGTTAGACTACGTCGTTCTCATACCAAGCAGGAGCGGAGCAGTGGTCGGAATGCTTTTGCTTTTCGGTGCACTATTTGTTCTGAACAACGCTCTCAATAAGTTCCAAAATATTTCTTCCGTGTTTCACAAACCTTATCCATGCTTTGATACCTTTTCTTTCGAATAAAACGCGACGGAAATCATAAGTGTGGGCCACTTTCAAGGCTAACATTAGGGAGTAATAGTTGAGCGGCTCAGCGGGCCAGCGGGCCCAGTGATGGAGCGGAGGGGACAGCGGACCGCGTGATGAAGAGAAGTGTAATAGCTGAGCGACGCCCCGCTTCTTTCAGCGGAACTTACCGCTGCGCCACCTGTGGAACAATGTTGGAGTTACTGTCGATAGAGCAGAGGTTTTTATCTGTCGAATAAATTGAACTTACTGCGAAAAGTGTATCGCAAAAGTAATTTTTCATTAGATCACAGATGTTATGTGGAAACACATCTTCGTTTTTGCTGCATGACATGACGACATGCCGCCGCCGCTTGTGTTGGGGGCTGCCATCTTGCAAAACGCTCGCGCGCTGGCCCGCTGCATACGCTCCGCTGAAGAGACGAAATGAGCGGGCGAGCGGCTCGCTCCGTAAATGCGCTGGCTGTCCCAGCGGGCCGCTCATGCGCAGTTGGCGTCTCCGCTCATTCGCTGGGCCCGCTGGCCCGCTCAGCCGCTCAGCTATTACTCTCTATTAGTTCGTTGTGGGAGGCGTGTTCGTACATCCTCTACTCTAGCATTCCACTGGCCCTATCTGATGAATTCAAAGCTGAGCAAATGCACCAGGCAGGCGCGGAGTTATCATGCTTAGCAGACGGCCAGTGGGCGACAAGCAGACGTCCAGTGGCCGTGATGATGCTAAAAAATAAGCTCAGAATAAGTTCGGAAGGCAGTCTAACAAAGCACCGCCGTTTATTAACACGAAAGTGCTTCATGCCGGGGTCCACCAAGAAATCAGTGACGTACTTCTTGAAAGGGATCACTGAAAAAAACAAATTTGCCTTTTCTCCGAAAAATTTCCAGCCAAGCGTACTCGAACCCACCTTCAACCAGGATTTGAGGAAAGGAGTTCGATGCTCACACACCAGCACAACACCTCCCATACGGGGGAACAGATTGGCCTTATATCTTCACTGTAGCCTTTAGAAGTTGCAATTGTCGTCTGGCTAAAGCAAACATGTTTAGTACATTGAACTATGGTGTGTAACAAGCAAAAATACCCTTAAAAAACGTATCCTCCTTTATATTTGACTCTTGGTTCGCTTACTTTTGCTGAGGTGGTACCGCCATCTAGGAACGATAGATAGAGCGAAGCACATTGTCGTTCCGATTCGCGCTGGCAGTCAGGGCTTCGATAGTGTACGCGTCTCGACCACAGAGGAAGTTGTGGCTGTGGCGGCGTCCTGATCGCGCGTTCCAGGGGCAAAGTACGAACTCGGCCGCTACAAAATTTGTCTTGCGTGGCCAGGTGTGTTGAGTTGCGACGTGCACTGCCCCAGGATCGCAAAGACAGCTGTAGACAAGCAAATGATTTGCCTTGAGGTTGCACTGGGCTGTGTTTTCCCAAAACGATCCTCTGACTACCCGTTCGGTTTCTCTTCGAAGGCGTCACCATTTGCGGACGACCCTCGTGTACGGCAGGCTTGCGCAGGACTCTGGCGCGTGCAGTTAAGTTTTTCCAAAGCAATGTGAGTTGCTCGAAAACTTTCTCTCGCGTACAACTGTCGAGAATCCATGTGCCGTGTCGGGTAACGCTGATGTCTAGATTTAGGGTGTTCACATGTTCACAGTAAGCAAGCCATCTCCCGCCCTTCTATTCACCAGATTGCCACTTATACATTCCACTGCTTTGCGAAGACTGGTTTCACTTTTGTGTTATACAGATCCCTATGGCAGAGGCATCAACCACCGCTTTTTTAGTATCACGTTCTAACGCGATCGTTTTATAGAGCTCATGTCAGGGAAAATATGTCGTTGGCGTAGGTCTCTACAGTGGAAAATTTTCATTTTTAACTGCCATCGTTTCCCGGATCACCAGTCCACGCCAATGCCATCAGCCATGGTGCTGCCTCAATGAAAAAAAAGAAAACTGAATTTCTCAAATTGAAACACGTCAAAAGGATTGTAATGTACGAGCTAACTAAAACTAGACATGGTAACTGTGACTGTAGGTTGGATGTACGAGAAAATGGAATTCTTTTACTCGTAAACTCCGATAATTCTAGTACATTTTTAAGAGAAGGGGCTAATTTTAGTGGATCTTCTATGGGAAGACAATGCGAACGGGGCCCAATGAAGCTATCGAGTTCTGCTGTTAAAGGCGTCATCAAACTTTTTTTGAAAAGACTAAGCACCAAATGCCTAGCCAAACTCCACTTCCGCTCCGCCTTCGCGCAGCAGCTTGAGCCATATAATCTGTAAAAATGTTGTGGGGCACTGACGCTAGCGATTGCCTGTTTATTTATGTATCTAGAAGAGACACGTGGTTTTTACGTACTTGCGAACGCCAACGCAGCATCGCCTACTAGGGAAAGAAATGTTGAATTTGATTTAAAAGAGCATTATATTTGGTACACATATCTTCACAGGTTCTGATAAATGTAGGAACGAGTAGCGGAGCCAGCATTGCCATTATCACATAACATTTATAAATTTCTGAGATATCGTACTTCTTTAATCGTTTTTCGGCACGTACATAACTATTGCAACGTGTGTTACATTTAAATCTAAATATATCGTCATGAACGACCTATCTTTCGAGTCGCAAAGTTGTATGAAGTTTGCGCAACGAAGGCTAGGCACATTTATGTAGTATTACACGACATTACCATGATGGCTGAACCACATCGCTTACGAATCTCATTGACACTAGCGCCACAGTTCCCTCCGGTGTTTTTTAGGAAATCCAATCTGGGCCGCACCATTGGGAGGTGCGCTTGAACTTACTTTCCGAACATCATCTGTGCGTGTGTCTACTTTTTCAGTAGACGCCTGCGAGGCACGATAACACTGCGCGGATCGAATCACGGCATGTGAATGGGGGCTTAATGCCAGAGGCCCGTGTACTCTGCCATGTCAGTGCTCGTTAAAGAGCCACAGATCACAGAAATTTCAGGAACATCTCTCATAATCATATCTTGGTCTCGGGAAGTGAAATTGCATAAATTATTATTGCGATAGTATTGCCCTGATAAGGGCTCCTTTTCAGTGCTGAATGAACCAGATAGGGTGAATAGAGGGGGAAGAAAGAAAGAAGCAGAAAGACAGGAAGGTTAAACAGAAAGCCGTCCTCTTGGCTAATCAGCGCTGGGAAATTTGGAAATACGAATAGAAAGGTGGGAGAGAGAGAAGACAGAAGGGGAGAAAAGAAGGAAGTGTGTCTGATTGCAGCATTAGTAATAGGCACTCGCACAAAGTTGCCTTCGTCAAGAAACCCAAGGCTGCTTTCAGTTCCTTCTGAGCGGACGAGCGATGAGGAAAGTGTTCCGGCAGCACTTGCAGGGAAAACGGCCGGTCATCATGCTGCTGCAAAGTGTCAGCTAGGTCAAATCGGGGAGAATGGCACAGCAAATGGTAGAGGGTTTCGTCGGTGTTGCAATCCTTGCATACCGCATTGTCGGTCGCTCCAGCTATTGCGGAGCAAGCTTTCATGAAGGTAACTCCCGCACAAAGCTGACAAGCAATCGAAGATTCTCGTCACGGATGTCTTGACGGAGGACGCATATACCGAGAAGGGTCCATTCAAGTGATGCAGTCTTGTACGTACGTCTTACATTTGCCGCGAGAGGTTCCAGGGTATGTGTAACTGGTAGCGAAACTTCCACGAACGCATGGAGGAGGAAAAACTGAAGGAGGTAGCGAGCCTACCATTCACTAAAACCCCACAGTAAACTAAAGGCAGCGAGATATATTGAATTTCGCAGCCGCCCCCCGCACCTTCTCAACGCTGAGCCCTCCTATTTGCCGAACAGCTGTCACGTGCTCTCCGGCACATCTATTCGCTCTGCCCAACCGTGTGATGGGTGCCAGTGGCCTAGGAATAGGAAGTCACCCCATGCCGCATAATCGCAGGCCATACTACAAAGGTGCGCGTGCCTGGGAACCCTTCTCTCTATATAATCTCGCCGTGGGAGTGTGAGTGTCGCTATACTCGCGGACAACTTTTCTTGGCAGCGAAGGGAAAGCTGCGGGGGCGGAGCGCCTACAAGCATACTCCTATGAAAACGAATCTGGCCTAGTCGTTTGTGAACCGTCCACAGCTCCTGTGCTTGTTTGAAGGCACACAAAGGTAATTCAGTAAAGATTAAACATTCACTTGCTGATTATGCTAGTCACAATCTTCTCCGGCGAGTTCACAGAAGAGCCACAAAGGGATGAACGCTCATACGATGATGAAAACGCCATTTTGCACGGTTTGCATTTGAGGCGTACGTAATGGGTGCAGGGTTCTCACACATTTAAAACCGCCAAGTGGCAATATAAAAAGCAAGAGAAATATAGATATCGTCATGGTGTACGCTGCATCTTCTGCCAAAGTGTATCCTGTATAAAATGAATGAGTTCATCATCACATGAGCATAGCATGAGGGCAACACTACTATCTATAGGTCTCCTAAAAATGTTGTCTAATTGTTGCAACTAATGTTTATATAATGTACGATATGTGTAAAACAGACGCAAGTGTAGTCGCAAAAACGTGCATCTTTATAAATTAACGGACTATGCAAAAGTTCGTCTGCGCCGTCGAGTGAAAGAAGGTTCGTAGGATGAACCATATGGAGACTGAAAATTAGGCCACCAAATAATTGTTCACTCATTACCTCAACTTACGTTCGTTGAGTTAGCAGACAGCCGCCACCGTAATGCACGGGCTAAAGTACATGCCTGCCTTCCCTAGACGCACGGGTTAGATCTCCGCTGCGGCGATCACATTTCAATGTAGACGAAGTGCTAGAGGCTCATCCCACGCTATAGTGAAGAACTCCACTATGGCATGACCCAATCATATCGCGGTTTGTCACGAAAAAGCGTCACACTTTTTGACTTAGCAAACGTACCGCTGAGATCATGAGGAGTCATGCATTGTCATATAGGCGGAAAAATTTTTTACAGCGTTGTATTTACGGCGGGATAATTTAATTAATGTCATACGTGTATCATCCATATCTGTTCAGTTTGTTCCCTTGAATGCAAGTGGCAAGTAACTATTGCACATATAGCTAGCACGCCCTGCAGAATACAGAAACTGCAAGCGTTGATCTTCCATACATTGCTGCCTCAGTTTTCGAATTAGCGCACATTTGCAGTACGTGCAAACACATGTTGTAAAGCCATATATGAGATTTTGTGCTGAAATAAAGTAACGCTTGCTTGTCTGAAAATGTCTACGTGCCCCCTATTTATATTTTCGTTGACTATAGGAAGGAAGGAAGGAAATAGTAGAGAAGGAAAGGCAGGGAGGTTAACCAGTGTATGACAACCGGTATGCTACCCTGCACGAGGGGAAGGGGACAGGGGAGATTGAAAGGTGAAAGGAAAGAGGAAGAGAGAGAGAAAGTGGGCGAACATATAGCACATTCTCACAGTCAGTGGCAGCTGCATGGCACACGACATCACACATCGCTGTTACAGTCGCTTGTGCAAGTCTGTCGTCTTTAAGAACTGCAGCAGCGCCTTTGTCACCTTCAATTGTGATGTCTTGTGCGGTCGACATTCCAAAATGGCATCAACCGACATCCGTCGCAGGTCAAGGTGAGCGAGAGCGGACGCCAGTGATTGCCTCTGTAAGTCATAGCGAGGACAATCGCATATGATGTGTTGTAGCGTCTCTTCACGAAGACAGGTGTCACAAAGAGGGCTGTCGGCCATTCCGATCATAAAGGAATAAGAGTTAGTAAAAGCCACTCCTAACCACAAACGATAAAGCAGGGTGGCTTCTGCTCGGCTGAGTTTTGGTGGCAATCGAAAATGCCGCAAAGACAGCAGGTGGTGTTGTTGACTGTTCCGAGTTTGGCTGCTTGAGGCACTCCACAGCGAGAGTGTCATCTCCTGTGCAATCGCTCGGAGTTGCCTGGCAGCGTCGGACCTTGAGAGAGGTATGGTCTCAATTTTGGTGCCATCAAGTGCAGACTTGGCGGCCTTGTCAGCATATTCGTTTCCAACGACGCCGCAGTGACTGGGGAGCCACTGAAACGTCACGTGGTGTCCCTTCTCATGTGATTTATGGAGAAGAGATCTGATCTCCAACACCAGTTGCTCGTATGGTCCGCGCCGCAGGGCTGCCAGCAAGGACTGTAAGGCCGCCTTTGAATCGCTAAAGATTGACCATTGCCGGGGTGCTTCCTCATTTACTACACAAAGGGCAGCACGCAGAGCAGCAAGTTCCGCAGCTGTCGATGTCGTCGGGTGGTCTGTCTTAAAACTGATGGTGGAAGCTTTCACTGGGACAACCACCGCTCCGGACGAAGACTGGAGGTTCGAGGACCCATCCGTATAAATATGCACTTTATCGGCGTACCTCTCGTGTAGAAGAAGCAGGGATAGTTGTTTCAGAGCACCTGATGACAGCTCAGCTTTCTTTCTGATTCCTGGCACACCAAGGTGTACTGTAGGTCGAATGAGACACCAAGGGGGAATCGACGGTTTGGCGGCGGCGGTGAAGCCTGCCGGAAGTTTGGCAGAATATCTGGAGACCATTTTGCAGAATGACGCGTTCCGCTTGTCTGACGGCAATGTTGCGAGGTGGTGACAGCAGGCACGGGCAAAATGCCTGATGTGGGTTCTCAAGACTTCCACCGCAACGTGCGTTTGTATTGGTTGGTCCCGAGCAATCGCTATAGTTGCCTCTGACAATGTACCCCGCGGCAAACCGAGACAAGTTCTCAGTGCCTGAGCTTGTGCGGCCTGAAGAGTGCGAAGATTTGTCTTGCAAGTGTTGGAAAGTACGGGCAGGCTATATCTCAAGAAACCGAGGAAAAGTGCTCTGTATAATTCCACCATGGCGCCTACCGACATGCCCCAAGTTTTTCCAGCCAAGAATTTGAAGATCTGGGCAATTGCGGTGAGGCGTTTTTTCATGTGCGACACATGAGGGCTCCAGCAGAGATCTCTGTCAATGATGATGCCAAGAAACCGGTGGGTTCTGAGATAGGGAATAGTCCGCCCATTGATTGATATGACGTAAGGCGTCATTGCTTTGCGAGTGAATGCCACAAGTGCGCATTTTTCTGGTGATATGTTGAGACCTTGTTTGCATAAGTAGCTCGATGTCAACGTTGCTGCTCTTTGAAGCCGCGCGCGTATTTGAGGACGCGTGACTGCCGAAGTCCAGACACAGATGTCGTCTGCGTATATTGAAATTTTGATAGTAGTTGGCAGGTATTCAGCAAGCCCAATAAGCGCGAGGTTGAATAGCGTCGGACTGAGAACTCCGCCTTGAGGAACGCCCTTGCAAGTAAAGCGTCGCGTAGTCGGTCCATCGTCGGTTAATACAAAGAATGACCTTGCAGCCAGGTAACTTTCAACCCACAGAAATAATCGACCGCCTAGGCCAACCGTCTCAAGAGCATCGAGTATGGCCTCATGTAATACGTTGTCGTATGCGCCTTTCACATCTAAGAACAATGCTGCGGACAATCGCTTTCGGGACTTTTCGTGCTGAACGTAAGAAACGAGGTCCACTACATTATCGATGGAAGAGCGGTCACGTCGGAAACCAGCCATGGAGTTCGGATAAATCTTGTAGTGTTCAAGGTACCACTCCAGGCGGCCAAGGATCATCCGTTCCATTAGCTTTCCTACACAGCTGGCCAGCGATATTGGGCGGAACGATGCAAGATCAAGTGGAGATTTGCCCTGCTTCAGTAGGGGAACTAAACGGCTTGTCTTCCATTCATCAGGAACATTGCCCTCTTGCCAAGATGTGTTGTAGAGGCTCAACAGTTGACTATAGGTGGTCGATAAAAGCGTGGCGCTAGAATTCACGCATTCGAAGGCCGCTTCTGGAATGCGGCTCCGATGAAGTGAATTTTGTGCCTCGTCATTTCACAAAAGCTGTGCAATATGATCGCGTTCTCGAAGACGGGCATTACGCGTGCATTCGTAGTTAAAACATAACGCGGTATACAGCGCAGCCAACAAAAGCACACTATGAATTGGCAGCACTGACATTGAGCCGATTATTATTATTATTATTATTATTATTATTATGATTATTACAGTCCCGCAGCATGGCGCCCAGCCGAGATGCGTGCGTGCTCTGCTCGTGTCCTTTTTTCGGTAAGCAGCAGTTTTTCCGCTGGGAAATCTGCGAGAAACGTGTGCACGCGAAGTGTGTGATTTGGCCGGATGACCAGCTGCAGCTGTTGAAGTCCGGATCGCGTTCATTTTCCTGCAATAGACCACTTGCATAAGTATGACTGCGCATGCGCCGGAGCCGGCGTCGTCTGCTTGGTTGGAAAACAAACCGGCTGCGAGCGCTGCGTGCATCACGCCTGGAGGGTCCGCGCTTTCAAACTGCGTGGCTCTCGGCCGCACAACCTATTCTAGTGGAACGTCGAAGTAGTAATTTCTTCAAATTTCCTTCCGGTAACATTATTTCGGAGAGAATATTCTGCGGACGGCAGCTGTGAAGCCAGGCGCGCCGTGTTAACGAACCGCTTTGTAGAATACGCGGCGCGCACTTTGTGCCTGAAAGCACGGTAAAACCTTCAATGTTTCAGTTGTTTGAACAAACTTCGTCTGCAAAGGCCACCTAGCGATATCCAATTCAGTAAGCACCCAGACTACGTGCGTGTACTTTAGTTCCTACAGAGTATGGGAAGCCGAGAGACCGTATTTTTTACTTGTGCATGTGTGTGAATGACGAAGCTGGTTGAACGCTTAACAACATTTGCCTTGTTGTGCGCCGATGTGCAATGTCCATCCATCCACATGCGTTTGGGCATTTTCTGATAAACGGTGGATATTTGTCTTTCATCATCATCATCATCATCATCATCATCATCATCAGCCAATTTTATGTCCACTGCAGGACGAAGGCCTCTCCCAATCCTCGCCATCCTTGCCTGTCCTGCGCGAGCTGATTCCACTTGATGCCTGCGAATTTCTTGATTTCGTCCCCCCATCTTACTCTCTGCCGCCCACGGCAGCGCTTACCCTCTCTTGGTATCCATTCCGTCGTTCTAACTGTCCATCGGTTATCTAGCCTTCTCGTCACGTGGCCAGCCCATGTCCATTTTTTCTTCTTAATATCGTTCATTATGTCGGCAACCCCCGTTTGTTCTCTGACCCACCCTTACGAAAATTTTAATGCGTTTTTTTAGAAAGCCTTTTGAACTTGCTCAATAGAATCCTATGGTGTTTATTTTGACGCCCTATAGAATTTTTCTATGGAGTTCCAAAAGTGATTTGGCCACCGCATTCTTATAGAAACTTTATAGATGTTTTCCTATAGAGCATATCTATCGAGTTTCTTTTAAGATCGTACAGAAACTTTTCGATAGAGAATTTCTACCGAGTTCTTTTTCAGACTGTAAAGACAAATTTCTATAGAGATGTTTCATGATGTTTCTTTAGGATGGCAATAGGAATCTATCGCAATAATTTTTCGAAAAAAAAACGCTCTTTATGCCACTTGCTCGCTACATTGGGGGATGTCCTCTCGAGAGCGTACTGTACTCAACAGAAGGCGAGGTCGGGCGCTCTGCTTTTTTTAAGAAAAAGCGATGGTCCTAGGTCCGGCAGTGGGATTCGAACTTGGTACCTCTAGCACATGACGCTGATACTCTACCACTGCGCCACCGCCGCGTTTCCTTTTCCATGCGCAAATTTTAGTCATATGCTAGTCAAAGTCAAGGTAATGAAATTAGCATATGGTGTTGTGCGAAGAGAAGGTAACCAATGGTCATTAATGGCGACAGATTGGATTCAAAGGGAAGGAAAGCGGGGCGGGAGGCGGCAGGACGCTAGCTGGTCGGATTAGATTAAAATGTTTGTGGCGATAACATAGCCGCAGTTACGACATGACCATGTTAATTGGAGAAAAATATGGAAGAAATTTTTGCCCTGCAGGGGGCGTAAATAGGTCCCTGATGAAACATTTTTTTCATAAGAATGTTATATGTATTAATAAACCGTCTATAGATCCCTTATAGAGGACGTATAGAAATGCAGTCTATAGACATGCAGCGTTAAGAGTCCTAAAGGTACTCTATAAAGGTTACTTTAGAGAATTTAGTAGATACCTCCCTTATAGAGCGCGTATGGTGAAGCAGTCTATAGAAAGAAAGCGTTAAATGTTTTAAAGACGCTCTATAAAAGTTACTTTATAGAATTCAGTACATATGACGTCAATACGCTTTCTATTGTGCGTTAAATGACGTGTTTCTATAGAAGGTACTTTTAGACTTTCTATAGTCGTCCTATGGAAAACATTCTATAGATGGCAAGTTCCTTTTGAGTTCCTTTAGACCCTATAGGAACTCATTAGGAGTTCTAAAGGAACTCTAAATCGATTTTCGTAAGGGTGCACTCGGCTATCTTCCTATCCCTTAGTGTAACGCCTATCATTTTCCGCTCCATCGCCCGCTGCGCGGTTCTTAACTTCCTTTCTAGCTTCTTTGTAATTCTCCAGGTTTCTGATCAATAAGTCAGTACTGGCAGGATGCAGTAGTTATATATAGTTTCCGCTTGAGTGATAGTGGTAGGTTTCCGTTCATGAGTTGTGAATGTCTCCCATATGCGCGCCATCCCACGTTTATTCTACGGTGGATTTCTTTTATATGGGTGGGTTCTCCAGTAAGTAGCTGTCCTAGGTACAGATATTCTTCTACGACTTCTAATGTAAGGGTTTCGACCTTGAATAGACGTTTTTTCGCCGTGCCACTTAGCATTACCTTTGTTTTCTGCATGTTCATCCTTAATCCTACCTTAGCGCTTTCTCGGCTTAAGTCTTCAATCATCTTTTGCAATTCGTCGCCATCATTGCTAAAGAGTACTATGTCATCTGCAAATCGCAGGTTACTCAGATATTCGCCGTTAATCCTGAGCCCTGTCTCTTCCCAGTCTAACCTTTTGAAGATTTCTTCCAAACATGCAGTAAATAGCATGGGAGAAATTGTATCTCCCTTTCTGACACCTATCTGTATTGGGATTTTTCTGCTTTTCTTATGGAGGAGCAGGGTGGCTGTAGAATCTTTATAGATGTTGGCTATTGTGTTTATATAGCTATCACATATTCCTTGACGACGTAGTGCCTCCAGAACTGCTGGTACCTCTACCGAGTCGAAAGCCTTTTCGTAATCTATGAAAGCCATATAGAGGGGTTTGTTGTATTCAGCGTATTTCTCGATTACTTGATTGACCGCATGCAGGTGGTCCATGGTAGAGTATCCTTTTCTGAACCCTGCTTGCTCTCTGGGTTGATTAAATTCAAGTGTGGCCCTTATTCTGTTTGAGATAACCTTTGTGTATATTTTGTAAAGTGCTGAGAGTAGACTGATCGGCCTGTAGTTCGTCAAGTCTTTAACATCTCCCTTCTTATGTAATAATAGAATATTTGCGTTTTTCCAGCTTTCGGGTACATTTGAAGTTTTGAGGCATTGAGTGTATAGTGTCGCGAGCTTTCCAGTTAGGAAGTCTCCGCCATCTTTGATCAAGTCGGCGGTTATGCCGTCATCTCCAGCCGCTTTTCCGCGGGACATGCCCTGTATTGCTTTCCTAACTTCGTCCGCAGTGACGCATGGGATTTCGTAGTCCTGCTCGGCATTTAATACACTCATGGTGGGGAGACTCGTATTTGAGCTGTATAGTTCGGAATAGAAATCCTCGGCCACTTTGGTTATGCCACTGAAGTTAGTAACGATGTTGCCCTGCTTATCTTTCACTGCATGCATTATGTTCTTTCCCGCACAAAGCTTCCTTTTGGTTGTTTTGATGCTGACTCCTTTTCTGACGGCTGCTTCTATTTCTTTCACGTTATGGTTACGTACGTCCCTGACTCTACTTTTACTGATGAGCTTAGATAGCTCGGCGTATTCTATCTTGTCTCTTGAGTTAGTTATTCTCATCTGTTGGCGTTGCTTCATTAGATTTTTAGTAGACTCCGAGAGTTTACTCACAACATGTCTTGGTGCTTTGCCCCCTACTTCGATTGCTGTTTCGGTGATCAGATTAGTAATGTCTTCGTTCGTCTTCTCTATATCCTCATTATCTTCCTGTCCTAGAGCCTCATACTTGTTCTTAAGTGCAATTCTAAATTATTCTCTTTTCGCCCTGACGCTATCGGGGTTGGCCTGTTTCCGTGTGATTAACTTTGTCCTTGTTCGCTTTAGATTGAGGGATATCTTCGCCCTTATTAGTCTGTGGTCACTAATTCTAACCTTATTAACCACTTCTGTGCCTTGTACTATACCTAGATCAGTGCACATTATGAAATCTATTTCGTTTTTCGTTTCTCCGTTGGGGCTTTTCCACGTCCATTTCCTGTTCTTACGTTTCTTGAAGAAAGTATTCATTACACGGAGGTGGTTTCTTTCGGCGAATTCTACTAGCATGTCCCCTCTGCTATTCCTATCTCCTTCTCCGTAATTACCAACGGCACGTTCTCCTTTTAGTTTCTTTCCTATTTTCGCGTTGAAGTCCCCCATAACAATCGTATATTGGGTCTGTACCTTGTTCATTGCCGTTTCTACATCCTCGTAGAACTGTTCTACAGCCTCGTCACTGTGGTTGGTCGTGGGTGCGTAACTTTGTACTAGCTTTAGTTTGTATCTCCTATTTAATTTTATCACGAGGGCTGCTACCCTCTCGTTGATGCTATAGAATTCTTCGATGTTACCTGCTATGTCTTTGTGTATAAGGAACCCCACGCCGTATTCGCGCTTCTCTGGTAGTCCTCTGTAGCAGAGAACGTGTCCTTCATTAAGCGATAAGTACCCTTCTCCTGGTTTCCTAACCTCGCTAAGGCCAATGATATCCCAATTAATACCCCTTAATTCTTCTAGTAGTTCAGCTAACCTGGCTTCGCTTGGAAGGGTTCGCGTGTTAAGAGTCGCTACGTTTAAATTCCAATGACGGCCTGTCCGGGTCCAGAGGCTCTTTGAGTCGTTTTTTCCCATACCCGTGTGGTCGCATCCGTGGCTAGAAGCTCTGTTGATGTCGTCGTCGTAGGTCCAGGGTTTGGTTGGTCCGGTAACTTGGGAGGTGTTGGCCATGGTGTTGCACCAGGGGGGCCAGTTCCTGTTCTGGTGCTCAGGTGAGTTACGTAGATGAAGCACGGTGATGATGGGCGCCCATATGCATCTTTTGTCCAAATGCTCCGCCGGGGGGAGGAGACTTTCATAGGTGTTGCAGTGAGTGGGTTAATCAGGACAGGGTATGATTATTAAAGAGAAGTAGTCGGTACAAAGGAGATACCCCAGGAGCGAAGAGAGATCATAAAGGATCAAAAGATAAAAGGCAGAAGGGCTAAAAAAAGAAAAAAGAAAAAAAAACTTCTTATACGCTTAAGGATTCGAACTCGGGACCCCTTGGTCTACTACAAAAGCATGGCCGAGTCGTCTGGGTTGTCGGGTCGCCGAGGTGTTTAAGAACAGATTCCTGCTGTGTCCACTCGTCAATTGTGACGCGATTAATTTCAAAATGTCCGCAATGCAGCATTTTTGCTGATTTCAAATACAAGAAAGGCATGTCTGATTGTCTCGCCTGCGACGCGGGAGTTTACGGCGTGTTTGTCGCGTCATCACGCGCAGCCTGACCAGTGTGTGTCATTATCCTTCTGTTCTCTGCCGCGGCAAAGTGGCTGTCTGAGGGAGATAGAGATAATGAGGGCGAAAGGAGGGCGACAGCTAGGGGGACGGGGGGGGGGGCTGAAGTAAGAAACTGGAAAAGTATGCATAGCGACCTAGCTCGCACTAACGGAATCGCCGTGATAATAAATTCTGTGTTCGTCGGTCGGCGTTCAACCTACGTCGTAATATGTTGAATGCGGTTTCCTATATACCACGGAAGTGCTGCGGCCTTGTAATTAAGAGAGAAGCAAAACTCATCGTGTGTTATGCGCGTAGCGCGTAGCTCATTCCTTGTCCGCTAAATGTTAACGTTTGGCGGGACGCAACTTAAACTTAAGCTGCAATAAAAACTATATATTATTTCAGCGCGAATAGACGAAGTAGGCACACGAAAGAACGTGGCAGGCGCTCACCGTAAACGCATTATTGAAGGGAAATGGCATATACGAGCGGGCACATCGTCAAAAACACAAACAATTGCTGGTGCCAGGCGAAAAAAAAGGCTTAAGGAGGTACCAATGTTTTGTGAAAACCACCTTTCAAGGATACGTCAGAACGACTTATTAAGACTCCCACCCTGACTGCTATAACTGGTGCTCTAAATAGCAAATTACCAGCATTCAACGATGCCAGAACTTGCTTGACATCAATCTTCCGCTAACATGCTAAGCTATTCGCAAAAATCTCCTATCGGGGTAAACGGACAAGGAATGAGCTACGCGCTACGAGCATAACACACGATGAGTTTTGCTTCTCTCTTAATTACAAGGCCGCAGCACTTCCGTGGTATATAGGAAACCACATTCAACATATTACGACGTAGGTTGAACGCCGACCGACGAACACAGAATTTATTATCACGGCGATTCCGTTAGTGCGAGCTAGGTCGCTATGCATACTTTTCCCGTTTCTTACTTCAGCCCCCCCCCCCCGTCCCCCCAGCTGTCGCCCTCCTTTCGCCCTCACTATCTCTATCTCCCTCAGACAGCCACTTTGCCGCGGCAGAGAACAGAAGGATAACGACGCACACTGGTCAAGCTGCACGTGATGACGCGACAAACACGCCGTAAACTCCCGCGTCGCAGGCGAGACAATCAGGCATGCCTTTCTTGTATTTGTCATTCGCTAACCAATTAATCTTCATTTGGAAGTTCAAGCTAGTTCTTTTTTGGTGTTCTGTCCTGGTCTGCTTAGGTGCCCTTTCGTCCACCACGCATCGAACCGACTCGTAAGCATCTTGCTTGTCCCCAGGGTGGATATACGGAAAAAGAATTCGCGAGAGCCCCAACAAGTCAATCGTACGATCAGCTAGGCAAAAGAAAAAAAAAGCCATGCAAGGGAATTGTGCCCTCTTTATTCGCGCTTTAAGAATGAATGCGTCTCCACCAGGGAAAAACGTTGAGGCATCCAAGAAAGATGACAAAAGCTCGTCGCTGCTGAGTGCCGCCGTATAGAGGCAAGGATGGAGCGCGCTTTGTTTTCCAACCAAGCGGCGCTTCCTGTTTTGTGCTCCAGGTGGCGCTCCGACTTTTGCAAGTGGTCCATTTGTGCGATTCCGCCCAGCACGGTGGCAAGCCTAACGACGAGACGGAGGCATGCGCGACGGCGCCGTGTTCCCAGCAGCCACGTGGTTCCCCAACCGGTCCACCTCTCGCCCCTCCGGATACCTTGGCGAGGAGGTAGCCGGTCTTCGCCGCCTGCTCCTCGACGCGCTGGAGGGGATTTCGTTCCTGAGTGACGAGGTCTCTCAGCTGCGGGAGGATAATGAGCGCCTGCGAAAGGAACATTCCCGCGTAGCTGAGCAGCAGGTCCGTATCGTCGCCTCCCTTCGTGGTGAGGTAGGTTCGTTTTCTGCGCTATGAGCTGAGACGCCGCGTCGCCTCCAAGCTAGGGGAGCGTCCTGCAAAATCTTCAACGGTTGGTCATTGCGAATTTTCTGTGAGGCCCGACACCCCCGCGACCTCGGATACGACTCACAACACCGAAACGCTCCCACCTTTTACCCCACCACCAGGTTTACAGCGTGATTCGAAGCTACGCGTTGTGGACCGTAGGGAAACCTCTTCGGCCAATGTCACAGTGAGTGCAATGACGGAAAAGAAAAGAAAAACACATGCATCTACTGGAGCCATGGAGTCGTCCACTTTGTTAGTGGCTCAACGACCCCAGCGGCAGAGGGCAATATTTGTGTCGAAGTTGAGCCCTGACACTACAGCTGCTGACCTCATGAAACACATCGAATCTGTTGACCTTTGTGCCTTTTCCTGCCGGCGGCTCAAAACTAAATATTCTTCTTACTCCTCGTTCTACGTAACAGCTGACGAAGATACATTTAAACGTCTCAATGACCCGTCATTGTGGCCGTGCGGCTGCATTTTCAAGCCGTTCCGTGGGAATCTCCACGACGACATGCTCCATCCCTCAGAGTGCGCACCCGTAAGCAACGGTGCCGTGTAATTTGGATATATTTTATCAGAACGCTCGTGGTCTTCGCCCTAAGCCGGGTGAATTCTTTGCTAATGTTGTTTCGTCTTCTTTTGATCTTATTGTGATTTTTGAAACGTGGCTGTGCAGTGAAATTCCTTCATGTGACTATCTTCCGTCGAACTACACCACCTTCAGCAGTGATCGGGACTTCTGTGCAACTAAGAAAAAAGGCGGTGGTATATTGATGGCTATAGACAGTTCTCTAAGATCTGTTAGACGTAATGACATAGAAACAATTTCTGAATCGATTTGGGTCGAAATTAGTCTTGAGGGCTGTGAAAAATTGTTGATTGGTTCCTTCTATGTACCACCTAGCGTTTCACCAATCGCTTTTAATCAGATCATCTCTTCTATTGAAAATGTGGTAATTTCACATAATAAGCACATCATTCTTGTACTTAGCGATTTCAACGCACCTGTTATTGACTGGACCACACTTAATTTTTCTCATTATCATCATTTCTTAGAGAACAAGTGCAGCGTATTGTTAGATTTTCTCGCTTTTAATTCCCTACAGCAGCACAATAATATCGCCAATTCCTGTGGTAACGTCTTAGATCTGTATATTTATAATAATCAACCTATTGAGGTATCGCTCTCTCACATCTCTCTTGTTCGTCCTGACAAATTTCACCCACCACTCAAACTAACACTCTGTATGCCACCAGAAAAACGAAGCTTTCCTGGAAAAATCTACAAAACGCCCAGATTTGCCTTCAAGCGAGGTGACTACGTTGGCTTGTACCATGACTTGTCCACCACAGATTTGTCACTGGTAACTGACAAACCCAATGTTGATGATCAAGTCGATCAGTTTACGGAGCTCATCTTGACCAGCATGCGCAAGTTCATTCCCCAGTATACACCTAATCGTTGTAAATATCCCTCTTGGTTCTCATCAGAACTTATAAGTGCACTAAAACATAAAGTTCGCGCACACAGGAACTATAAATCTTCTCAATCAACTGACTTGAAGGAAGAATTCTGTCGTTTTCGTACTCTTTGTAAACGCCTATGCAAGCGGGATCACAGTCTCTATATTTCATTTTTAGAAAAAAACGCGTCTGACAGACCGCATGAGTTTTGGAAGTATGTACGGAAACGGTCGAGCAAAAGTGGCGAGTCCTTCAGGATACTGGACTCAAATGCAATAGAAGTTCAAGCCGTCGCTGACCATTTTGCCACGCATTTCTCATGTGTTTATAAGTACCCAGCCTGTGTAACTAGTAACGGTCGACAGGTCAAAGCAGTTGGCACAGCTGATGCTGTGTGGCTAGATGAAGATTCCGTTTCAGAATGCATTAAGCGCTTGAAACCATCCTTTTCAACTGGCCCAGATGGCATCCCTTCTGCCATACTAAAACCCTATGGCAGTATACTTGTACCAGTATTGACTACGATATTTAATAAGTGTCTGCATGCTTCAACTTTTCCTAGGAAGTGGAAAACTGCTCGTGTTTTCCCAGTATTTAAGTCTGGCTGTAAAAGTGACGTCTCGAACTACCGCCCTATTTCCCTTCTTTGTGCCGCATCAAAAATCTTTCAGCTTGCTCTTCACAAAATATTGTCTTTTGATGTAAAAAGTTCATTGATTGCGAATCAGCTTGGGTTTCTCGCTGGCCGCTCAACTGTCACTAATCTTGCCAGTTTCATGATGCAAGTGTCCACGCCTATATCGCAGAGAGGACAGGTTGACGCTATTTAGTGTGACCTTAGCCAAGCTTTTGACGTTGTCAGCCATTCGCTGCTTGTAGATAAACTTGCGCACTTCGATGTTAATTCTTCAATTGTAAATCTCCTGCATAGCTATCTTCTTGATAGATCATGTTATGTTGCCATAAATGGCCAAACATCTTCTTTCTACAAAGCTACTAGTGGGGTTCCTCAAGGGTCGGTATTGGGCCCACTCCTGTTTTTAATTTATGTTAATGATGTTTCTTCGGTCATTCGGAATTCTTCTTTCCTTTTGTATGCCGATGACATAAAGATATCTAAGGAAATTAATTCAGTCGTCGATTGTCGCTTGGTGCAATCCGATTTGTGTTCATTTTCTGAATGGTGCAGGAGCAATAACCTCTCCCTAAATATTTCAAAAACCAAGGTAATGAGTTTCACTAGAAAAACATCTACTGTGTCATTTTTATATTCTGTCAATTCTGTGTCGTTGTCTAAGTTTTCTGAAATCAATGATCTAGGTGATCTTTTTGATAGCACCTTACACTTTTCTGCTCATGCTAAGCGTGTTGCTTTGCGGGGTCTTCGCACCCTAGGCTGTGTTTGCAGAATGTCTAGAGAATTCCGTTCTCCTATGCCCTTGCGCAAATTGTACACCGCGACATGTATTCCTCAACTTGAGTATGCATCTGTGATCTGGAATCGCATTTCTAATTCAAGCAGCAACGCCATTGAGCGAGTCCAGAAAAAGTTCCTGAACATCTACAACCATAGGTTCGCTAGAAATGGCCCTGATTCTTGCATTGGCACTGTTGGATCACTGGGACTGCCATCACTACACTGCCGGAGAAAACGCGCTGATCTGTTATTTCTTTTCAAGCTTGTGCATAGTATCATATCCTGCCCTGTACTGCTCAACTGTCTTAATTTCCGAATTCCACGTAAGCTGACCAGAGAGAATAGACCTTTCCATGTAACTGCCTGCCTCTGTGAACATTCGAACGTTGACAGGATACAACGTCTTTACAATGCTTACTCTTTAGAGCTCGATGTTTTTCATAGCTCTCAGTCGCTGTTCTGCTCCGAGCTTTGCACTGCACTAACATAGTGTCGTACACTGTTGATACTTTCTTAAATTTTTTATTTTTGTATTTTTTAATTCCTTATTATTTTTTTCTTGATTTGCCTGCGCATAGTTGTATATATGCCATTTTATAGCGTTTTGATCCCTGATATTTTATGAATGTTGGCCTTCGTTGTCTTTTTTTAGTATTTTTTGTGTGGAGTCCTTATTGTATTGTTTTTTGTTATTTATTTTTCCGTGCGCCAGTACAAAGACCTTACGGTTGTTCCTGGGCACGTTAAATAAACTTTTGATTGATTGATTATTATTATTATTATTATACTTAAGCATACTTCGTCATATAAAATGATATTCGTGTTATATCTCCTTGCAAGTCCTCCCACGCATGCGCAGAACATGCTTTGCTGTGAGCATCGACATCTTACGTCGTTTTATGCGCGCTTGTGTCAGTTGATCTTTCATTCTGATAAAAGCATAAAAATGTCCGCACTGTAGAGTATATATAGCACGGCCCCCAGCTGCGGCAGCGCATTCTATCGGCACTTTCAGAACGGAGCACATTGCGCGCACAGTCCTTTGCTTTCGTCGTATCTACCACGGGGATTTTGACGAAGAGGCAAAAACAGTCTATCAAGTTGCTCGAATTCCTCCAAGTCTTCGTGTGACGAGCGGTTCCATGGCCGAGTTGAACAAAATATTTGGTACGCATATGGTTCCAGGGTGCGTGCATAGTTCCACGCGACTCCAGGAATTTATTTCAAAACGCTCGGACGTCGACAGTGGTGAATGTACCCTTCACGAAGGCACCGTGGACCACGAGAGCCTAATGCCGCCCAGAGCACTGCCGTCTTCGCCGAAGCTGACACGCCGCAGTCTCGAAGTCTTCAGCTCCGACGGCCTAACTGAGGAAGTGCCACGTACAGCCCTTAACAGAAACGAGCCACAGAACTGGACTCCCGAACTTCAAGGCAGCTGGACTACTAACAGCGACGAAGGAACATCCCGTGTGCACGGCGTGAGGCCCAGGCGACTGCTCTCCGAGGTGAGGAACGGCAAGCTGTGGCTGTTTGTCCTCGATATGATGGTTGGAACTCTTCTGGCCGTGTCGCTGCTAATCTTGTTTTACCCCGACGACGAGACGCCGCCGCAGGATTTACCCGAGGACGTGCACGCCTGAATGTCGCAAGACTCGGGGCTTGGGACAAGTGTTTGCGTATGTGCGTGTTAACATGCATGCGTTAGAATGGAAATGTATGACGGAACGTACTCCATGCAATCCACGAAGCAGTAGTAGAGGGGTAACATTATAGGCCAATATCAAGGGACAAAGTATAGCACTTGAAATATAGATGTGAGCGACGAGAAATTGGGTATTGGTTATCAATAGCGCCACGCATTGGTTCGGGTCGTTAACATGCTGTGCATGAAAAAGCAGGCACGCTTGCATTGCGTCATCTGCCTGCCTGTTCTTCCGATAACGCGTACTGGCCTGTGTGTGATATGGTGTTACCTGTATGGAATGCTATCTGTATGGAATGCTAAACGACGCGCAGTTTGTCGAACTTCTTTCCACAAAACTTCATTGATTTGTCGATGCGTGTTTTATATTATGATTCTATTGCTACACCAATCTTCGAGCGCTGAACGAAGCAGAAATAAAGTATACTTCCGTGTGTCTCTACTTTGTCGTGTTTTTCCGGTACTTCGCAGTACGTACTGGCAGTCGAAGCGCATGCGCCTTCTCTGTTCAAAATGCAGGGAAGCTCGCGCACGACGTAAATGACCAAGCTATTGTAGGTGAACACTGACGGACACTAAATGAGGTTTTAGTAACAAGTTTCCTTACAACGGTCCGTCCACCAGATGTCGCTACTGGTCATGGGAATCGCTGTTGGGTCGTCTCCTCGCAGCAGTGCGTACATCTGCACGTACGGGGCCGGATCTGAGTAGATGCCGTCACCTCTAGCACGCAGAGTCACTGGAAGCGAGGCCTCCTCATCGGCCGGGCCATACCGAGAACTGAGAAGACGCTGTGAGCGATGGTTCTTCTACGAACTGAACCCATGTACTCCATGAAGAGAGGAGCGGCTCTTGTACAGACTAACCGGGGAGCGCACGCTGTGAAGACGGCTGCGCGATAGCCTTGTCGAGGGGAGTTTTCTGCGCGCTCTAACCTCGAACTTAGTGGCTGTAAGAACGTCTTTGATTTTAATACGCCACAAGAAATCGGAAGGAGGGATATAAGACGGTGCCTGGACATATAGGGAAACGGGTCTGGGGAAGGTACAGGTGTTCCAAAAGTAAAGCTACAAGCGCAGCAAGCAAGCGGTGGCCGCAATTCACAAAACTGCATGCCAGCGCAGTTTACCAGCAGATGCGCTGGAAATCGCGAGAGTACGCCGGCACATCCCGTCGACCCATCCTGATGTATGATGCTCACCTTACCGCCGGCTCGAGCAGGGGCGCTTTCAATAATTTACGCTTTTGTTCGCGCGCATTGCTTGACGCCGGGGTTAGACTTGACAATGCGGTACAAATATTGCATCAAACACCCGTATGCCTCTTCCCCTCCCCTCGCCCACACATACACACGCACCACTTTTTATCTGCGCGACCTTGGGCTGTCACGCAGATTAAAAGTGGTGGCATTTCTTTCGAAGCAGAAACAGCACGCCACCTAATTAACTTTTGCGACCTATGCGGGCGCCCCCCCACGGTGGTCTAGTGGCTATGGTATCATAGCCACTAGACCACCGGCTCAGCAGCCGAGTACGTACTCGGCTGCTGATCCGAGGATCGCGGGATCGAATCCCGGCTGCGGCGGCTGCATTTCGATGGAGGCGAAATGTTGAGGACCGTGTGCTGTGCGATGTCAGTGTACGTTAAAGAACCTCAGGTGGTCGAAATTCCCCGAGCCCTCCACTACGGCGTCTCTCATAATCACAGCTGGTTTTGGGACGTTAAACACCACAAAACAACCACCTATGGGGACAAACAAAAGTATAAAGCATTGAAAGCGCCCCTTCCAATAAATTATGGTACCAGCGTGGCTTCGCTCGAGCCGGCGATAAGTTGAGCATTAGAATATCCGGATGGGTCAGCTGGATGTGCCGGCGTGCTCTCGTGATTTGCTGAGAATCTTCTTGTAGAGCACGCTGGTATGCAGTTTTGCCGACTTTGGCCACCGTTCGCGTGCTCATTTTTACGTTTGGAGTGCCTGTACAGAGGAGATTGCCGCGATGCGGGTAGGGGGACAAAGGTCGCCGCGAGGGCGAAATGCGGGCAAAGTGCCGTTTGTCACACGTCGTAAAACAGTTGCGATAGGCCTTACATGCTGCGCAGGCGCTTACCCACGTTCACCTCTGTGTATATCACATGCGTCCGAACGTCGTACGAAGCTCCTATTCTTACGAGCTTCTTAGACCCTAGGGACACAAATATAATCTCTATGGATTTTCCGATAGTGGCGCCGCCACTTGCTGGCGGTGGGTTTAATATGCTGCTTTGCCTAACAATGTGAGCAGCTGTCAGCTGCTGTGTCACTGCAGTTCCGATTCTGGCATTCTGATACTCTAGTCTCTACGTCGACTGATCGCCGCTCGTCGCGCGTATTTATTTTGTTTTAGCGACGTAGGGTGCAAAGAGGTGACTCGCACCTGCTACGCCTTGGCCGCCTTCTATTGACATCGAGGCCGAATATGGTGGGATGACACAGTAAATCATCTCTGAGTTGTTTCGAGGTTCCCTCTGTTGCATGCTCCCCAGCATGATATAAGGCGCGATTTCCGGCGTGCGAGTTACATATCGCATGTCGTGTCACAGCTCTGCTATCATTCTTATCGCAAAAAAGTTCGGAGCGTGAAAGCCACCTCTGACGCTACTGTATTGCGAAGTTTACAGTTTAAGAGAGGTGAAATGAAAAGCAAGGGTGCACATCGAGTTGAAGGCTCGTTAAGAAACACCAAATGGTCGACATAAATCTAGATTGATTTCATTACCGCATAATCACGTGGTTTCTAAACATTGAACACCATCATTTGTGTTGTAAATTCTTTCTCATACGGCCCCGCAGGGGCGTCGGCTCTGCAGGCGTTTGGCGTGTGGCGACACGACGGACCCGAGCCAACGTTGGGGGGGGGGGGGTGTTTAGTCCCTCTCCCACGTGTCGTGCGTGCCTTAACCGTGTCCGGGGAAAAGAGGATCCTGAGGGTTAAGCCGACTCTGGGTGATTGGACCTTTAAGGCTCCCCGGAAAAGGCAACACACCCCTTTGGCCCCGGCTTCACGTAGACGGCACCCCCGGACTGACCCAACGGAGGGAAACCGGCAGTCGCCTTTTCCTGTATCGCCCTCATCATATCTTCGTCTACCCGACCTATCTTCGTCTACCCGACTACCCGACCTTGGGTACGCCATATTTGGTTATAGCGGCGGCGTACAACTGGCGTGTGCACACTTGTAAAGAAATTCTGCCACGTCCCCTTGTTGGGCTCTGTGGTGGGCGTTTGGCGCTGCTGCTGAATAATTACGCTTCTCATGACTTCTCGAGCGTCCTTTGCTTATGATCAGCCTCAGAAAAGAGGCCGCAGGGAAGCAACTTTTCAGTTCTACTTTCGCAAAAATGCACCCACATTTCCGAAATACCACGTCGTTCACAGCGAAACTATAGCTGTCCGGAAGATCTCTTTCTTTCTCGTGGCTAAGTGCTTGAAGGAAAAGATAGGCCCACATACAAAGCATCGAAAATGTCGAGTGGAGACCTTCTCCTTGAATTAAACGATTAAGATCAACTGCAGAAGCTCTCCGAGCGCACAAACATTGGGAAGGACACTAACAATATCACCCGCCGTTCCCTGAATACAAGTCGAGGCGTCATATAAGAGGGAGATTTCTAAGGTCTAAGCGATGAGGAACTCCTTGAAGGATTCCAAGAAGAGGATGTGAAAGTTCGAAGAATTGTGATTCATCGAAATGATTAGGAAGTGTCAACAAAACATGTTATACTTACCTTTGGTACCAGTGTAATGCCCACCTCACTTGAGGCGGGGTGTATCAAAATCAATGTTCCACCATACATCCCAAACCCATGGCGCCGTTTCAAATGTCAAAGATTTGGGCACGCCTCTCATTCATTTCGGGGAAACACAACCTGTGCGAAATGCAGTGCTACCGATCACTCAGAACTGCCGCTCATCACCCCATGGCGTGAACTGCGAGGGGGACCACCCAGCTTACTCCGGCTCTTGCGCTTGCTGGAAGAAAGAAAAAGAAGTGATTGGTTTGACTGTGAATGAAGAAAATGCCTTTGTGAATGAAGAAAATGTGGCACGACGGGGGGTAGTGCCACCGCAGCCTCAGGGTTCCACTGGGACTGCGACTAGCGTCCCCGCAGTGGCTCCCTCCACTCCCCCTGTAGCAGCAGCCAGTCCTGCTGCAACATCCTCAAAGGTGGGCCTGCAAACACCCGTAGCACAAGGCCCACAATTAAACCGCACGCCAAGGCCTAAGACTGGCGTCTCAGCGCCTAGCACCAGAATCTCCAGCGACTCCGACGGGGCTATGGAGGTCGATGTCAAAACACCGGCGTCCTTGACGCCAAAGGATCAGAGCTCGCTTGAGCGTGGTAAGGAACTGATGCTCTCTGTAAGCGCGTCAAAAAAAGGATCGGCAGCCTGAATGGTTGCCGTTACTTCAAACAGCATCCTTCCCACTGAGAAACGTGACCTTCGCTCTCCAACTCACACACATAACTAAGCGTCTCTCTGCTTTACCAATACGGCTTTCCTCATACATTGGAATTGCAGAGGCCTTATCCACAATTTAGGTGACGTCCAGGATATAATACATAATTTCTCGCGTGTTGTATTTTGTCTACAGGAGAGAAACCTGGGATAGGCTAACAGGCGATTGCTCAAAGGCTTTTCCGTTTTCCGAAAGGACCGTGAGCATGCTATTAGGTTGTCAGGGGGTGTTGCTATAGTCATAAAAAGTGGCACACCTGTAAGACACATTACCTTAAATACCTCTCTGGAAGCAGTAGCTGTCATTATTCTATCAGATAAAACTATATCAGTGTGCTCCATATATATACCGCCTGATCACAGCATAACTATAAGAGATTTGGAGGATCTAATAGCACAATTTGTATCGGACATGCGCAGTCTGTGTTATCGTGATCCGTGCGTTTATCACTGAGACTGCCCCGCCCCCACCACCTATATAAAGACTTGTGAATAAACCTTGCCGTTCTTCTTGTTCCAGACAACATGTAGTTGACTGTCCTTTGTCAGACACGCGACACGATACAAGGTGTCAGAAGTGGGATACCAGCGACAACGATGGAACTTCTCAACGCTCCGCCCCCCTTGAAACTGACCGGCAACCTCTCGGATAATTGGAGGCGCTTCAGACAGACGTTCCTGCAGGCGACCACAACGAAAGAGCACCCTCGAAGCGAAGCTGCGAAAGCGGCGCTGCTTCTAATCGTAGCCGGTGACGAAGCGCTCGACGTGTTTAACATGTTCAAGTTTGAGGAAGGCGAAAGCAAGGACGACTACGCAACGCTCGCTGGGAAATTTGAGTCCTACTGTGCGGAGGTGAGCAACGAAGTTCACGAACGCTATGTGTTTCGCTCAAGGAAGCAGGCGGGACAATCTTTCGAGAGATTTGTCCGTGACCTCAAAAGGCAAGCCCCGCAATGCAACTTTGGAGAGCAGCGAGATTCTCTGATCAGGGATCAAATCGTGTTTGGCACGTATGACTTGAAGCTGCGAGAAAAATGCTTCGAGAAAAGTCTTTAACGTTTCTGAAAGCGGAAGAAATGTGCAAGGTGGCAGAATCATTGGCACAGCGAAAGGAGGTCTGGAACACCACGGATAACCGCGTCGATGCTGTTTCAAGGCACGAGGCAACATCGCGAGACAAGAGTTATGATTGCAAGCATTACCATAGCAAAAAGTGCAATCGACGACACTTGCCAAGATAGTGTCCGGCCTACGGTAAAAGATGCAATGAATGTCGCCAGCTTCACCACTTCGCGGTTTGTTGTCGAGAAATGTCTGGAGTTGGCCAAGTTAGCAAGGACAGCAGTGACGACGACTTTGACGTTCTAGAATTTGGGACTGACAGAGGAGGCAGCAAAGATTGGAAGGTGGAAGCTGAAATTTCTGGAAGAAATATCGCCTTCAAGGTGGACACTGGTTCACAGGCCAACCTGCTACCGTTCTCGGTGTAGCGCAAGATTCCAGGGGCGGAAAAGTTAACGCCCACAGATGCGGTGCTGCGGGCTTACACCGGGGGCGTGATTACTCGCTTTGGCACGGCGCAACTGAATATCACTCTCGGCAACTCTTCCGCCACAGTGAAATTTTTCGTCGTGAAGAATGGCCGTCAAGCCTTACTCGGACTGAAGGCAAGCGAAGCGTTGGGGCTCGTTCAACGGATGGTGGCCAGTGTCAAGGCTTCAGAGTACGAAGCAATTAAGGATTACAAGCATGTCTTCCAGGGGCTAGGCTGCCTGAAGAAGCCCTACAGCATAGTCATGCAACCTTCGGCAGTGCCAGTCGTCCAACCAGCCCGGCGGGTTCTCCTGTCTCTGCTACAGCCACTCCGAGACGAGCTTCAAGGAAGGGAGCGTGCAAGCATCATCATGAAACAGGATGGCCCCACACACTGGCTAAACCCGTTGGTCTTGGTTAAGAAAAAGATGGCAGGCTTCGTATTTGCATGGACCCAAGAAAGATCAACGAGAATGTCAAAAGGCAGCAGTATCAGCTCCCAAAGCGCGAGGACATGGAAGGGGAATTGGCGGGTGCAGCCTATTTCAGCTGTTTAGACGCAAATTCTGGTTTTCACCAGATTTCGCTGGACGAGAAGACGTCAAAAATATGTATTTTTGCAACCCCCTTGGGAAGATAGTTATTTGCGGTTGCCGCTCGACATTTCTTCGGCCCCCGACGCTTTTCAAAAACAAATCATCGAGATCTTCGATGGCCTTCGAGGTGTACACTTGTACATCGAGGATATTTTTGTGTGTGTGTGGGGGGGGGGGCAACCAAAATGAACACGACCAAAGGCTAGTGGCAGTCATGAAAGGGGCTGAAAAAGCGGGCCTCACATTCAACGCGGAAAAATGCAGGTTTGGCGTCACTGAAGTGCAGTTTCTAGGTGATATCATTACTCGCGAGGGCATATCACCAAACCCCAAACTTGTAAAAAGTTTGGTTCAAACGTCCGTGCCTAAAGACAAATCAGATGTGCAGCACATGCTTGGTGTTCTACACTATTTTGGTAAATATGTGCCACGCCTGTCTGAGCGAAGGGCTTCACTGAGAGCCCTTATGAAACCACACGTCCAGTTCGAATGGACTGACAACCACATAAGGGAGTAGAAGAGCGTCGTGCAGATTCTAAACACAATACCAGTGCTAGTCATCTTTGATCCAAGGAAGCAATCAAAGATAACTTGCGACGCTTCAAAAGATGGCGTGGGTGCAGCGCTTTTGCAGTGTCACAACGACCACTGGAGACCAGTGGCATATGCATCTCGTGTGCTAACGGACACAAAGCAGCGTTATGCGCAAATTGAAAAAGAGGCGCCCAGCATTTCTCTCGGCTGCAACAAATTTTACCAGTTCATTTACGGACAGAAAATTGTCATCGAAACAGACCACAAACCTCTGTTGTCTATAGCTGCAAAAGGAATTTGTGACATGCCTCCCCGCCTGCAAAGGTTTTTTGAGACTTCTAAACTATGACTTTGTTTTACAGGATGTCCCAGGGAAGCACCTTATCCTTGTTGTTGTTGTTTTGTGGGGTTTTACGTCCCAAAACCAGTTCTGATTATGAGAGACGCCGTAGTGGAGGGCTCCGGAAATTTCGACCACCTGGGGTTCTTTAACGTGCACTGACATCGCACAGCACACGGGCCTCAACATTTCGCCTCCATCGAAATGCAGCCGCCGCGGCCGGGATTCGATCCCGCGACCCTCGGATCAGCAGCCGAGTACCTTAGCCACTAGACCACTGTGGCGGGGCGCACCTTATCCTGGCAGACATGCTGTCACGATCATCTCCGGCTCTTCAGGACGACACCAGTGGGGCTACGGACGACGTCTAAGTACACGCAGTCGCCGTCGTGGGCTACCTGGTCACTGAAGAGACAGGCCGGAATCTGGTGAATGAAACAGCAAAGGACGACTACCTGCGGACAATCACCTCTTGCCTCTGAACTGGCGAAAAGATCAAAGGCGAGCTGAATCCGTTTTCCTCTGAACTTTCCGCTGTAAATGGCCTATTGCTAAAAGGCATGACAGTGATAATACCAAGACGCATGCGCCGTGACATCCTGGCAAGAGTTCATGCTGGGCATGTCGGTCTTGAGAAGTGCAAAGAAAGGGCCCGTCGTCTTGTTTTTTGGCCTAGCATTAGCCGTGATATCACTACCATGATTCAGAGTTGCCCCACGTGTTGTGAATATGCTTATAAGCAACAGCAGGAGCCACTGCTGATGCGCCCAGTCCCTGCTTGCGCGTGGTATCGAGTTGGTGTAGATATTTTTTTCTTTCGCAGGAAGTTCATACGTTGTGGCGTTCGATGCACTTAGTAACTTCCCTCAAGTCGAGAAACTTGCCGATGCCACTGCGAGGACGACCATCACGGCACTGAGTGCCATGTTCGCACGGTACGGCATACCAATGGAAGTGTGCACCAACAATGGGCCACAATTTGTAAGTCACGAGTTTGCAGCCTTTACAAGAAAATACGATTTTACTCATGTTACGTCCAGCCCTCAATCAATCAATCAATCAATCAGTTTTATTGTGTAGCATGCATATAATGGCTGGTTATTATTATACAGGTAGGACCCCAGAGCCCAATGAAAGGGAGTTGCAGGGGTCCGTTTTTAAACAATAGTAGGTACTGCTGAGCTACAGAGCAATATAAGTACATACAAGTGCAATGAAATACAATAAATACAATATAGATACATAGAAATACATTAATACATATAACCACAAAGAAATCGAAATAATATATATTAGTTCAAGTATTACTGCTGTGAGTTTTGCAGGTGATCGCGAACACACTGTTTATACAAATGAAATGATGTGGACGCTGCGATGGTACAAGGTAAAGTATTCCAGAGTTTTGATGCAATATAAGAAAATGAATGTGATCCGTAGTTGGTCCTTATGCGGGGTATGCATAATGGTTTCCTTAAAGTAGAACGTAAGGAATATGTGGGCGTTTGATATGTTAATGCTATTGACGGTCATTGAATAGCGTTATGCAAAAGTTTGTAGACAAGTACTAATACACGATAATTGACACAAACTGCGATGGGTTGTATGTTTAGTAGTCTATAAGCATATGAGGCTGAGTCTGTTTTTGGTATGGAGAGAAGGGCACGCACAGCTGTGTTCTGTGCTACTTTGAGAGGTTTCAGTGTTGTCGGGTAGGTTAATCCATAAACTACTAAGGCATACGTGATGTGTGAATGTATGAAAGAATGATACAATGTTAACATTGTCTTTATTGGGAAAATGTAGCGTAGCCTGTAAAGAATGGGTATTTTGCTGTATATTTTAAGTGTTGTCTCATGCACGTGCGTGTGCCATGAGAGTTGCGCGTCCAAGTATACACCGAGAAATTTTGTATTACTAACCCTTTCTAGTACTGTGTTATTCATTTCAAGCTGATTACTTAAAGTAAGGTGGATGTTTTTTGGGGCAAAGGTAATGTAATTAGTCTTAGAGCTGTTGGCGAGTAGTTTGTTTGCATTAAGCCAGGATGATAATTTTTGTAAGGCTGTCGTTGCTTTGTGGTATAGGATATTTTGGTTTTTTGCTGTTATAAATATGTTAGTGTCATCTGCATAAAGGATACAATCTTCCGATGTTATGGATGGCAGATCATTAATGTAAGCTAAGAACAAGAATGGCCCTAGAATTGAACTTTGCGGAACACCTCTATTGGTTATACATCGACATGACGACACACCGTTCATATACACATATTGCTCTCTATTTATTTATTTATTTATTTATTTACAAATACTGCAATCCCGTTACGGGATTTTCGCAGGATGGGGATACAAATTTATAATATCACTCGCAGGGCGACAAAAGCGTTAGGGCTGTCCCGCGTATTCCATAGCGATCTAGTTTGGTTAGTAATATGTCATGGTCAAGCATGTCAAACGCTTTCGAGAGGTCAACGAAAATACCCATTGTAAGTAATTTATTTTCTATGTTTATTTTTGTTTTTTCAACAATGTTAAGTAGTGCATGTTCTGTTGAGTTTCCCTTCCTGAAGCCGTATTGCTCAGGTGCGTATAAATTGTGTTTCTCAAAAAAATTGTTCAGTCTAATATACATTGCCCTTTCAACAACTTTGGCCAATGCTGGCAATATGGCGATCGGACGATAATTTGCCACTTTCATCTTGTCGCCTTTCTTAAATACGGGAATTATTGTGGCGACTTTTAATTTCGAAGGAAACCAACCAGTTTCGAAAATATCTTTCATGACATATGTTAATGGCTCAGCTAGAAGTGTAGATAAGTGTTTTATAATTTGAACCGATACGCTGTCGTCACCTATTGACTTGGTGTTCTTTAATGCAAGAATTATCTTTTTTATTTCATCGTTCGTTGCTGGATAAAAGAAAATAGATTTCAAGTTTTTCGCGCTAGGAAGTACTACAAGTGTTGTTGCATGAAATTGCGCTACTAGTAGTGCCTACATTTGCAAAGTGATCATTGGAAGCATTGCTTATAGCGGTATTATCAACCATAATGTCATCACCATCAATAATTGCTGTAACATCGCTACCCACAATCTAATGGCCTAGTGGAAAAGGGGGTCCAGGTTGTCAAGCGTATCATGAAGAAATGTGCGCACGCACACGGAGACTTCTGGCTGGTGTGCTGGCCTACCGCTGCACGCCACTGGTGGACGGCCAATCGCCAGCGGAACTTCCGCAGGGCAGATGCCCGAGAGCTAATCTTCCTGATTTTTCTGCAGTGTCGACAACCGTCGTGAAGAAGCAGCAGCAGAAGAGCAGCGGAAAGCCCCTACCACCTTTGGCTAAAGAATCGGTCGTGAGGTTCGGGGACAAAACGTGGACACAGAAAGGGCAAGTCGTCGCAACTGCTGCGCCCAGGTCCTACAAAGTCCAAACCGAGGATCGTCGGCTCTTCAGGCGCAACAGGCGTCATCTTCTGCAAACCGGCGAGAGGTGCGCGGTAGACGTCAGCGACGACAGTTCTGAGTGTGAGCCAGATGACCCGGGCTCATCAGCTGCAGACGTCTCGCCATCTGCCCCATCACGATCACTAGGCCGCTCGCCTCAACAGTCCACCACGGACAGCGTAGCACCCGCATGTCCTGCGCGCCACGAGTCGCGAAATTCTCCATTTCCGACACTGGGCCCACGAAGGTCTGCTCGTACAGTCAAGCCTCCGAGTAGACTTCATTACGATGCTGCTTTTAATCAAATACCCTGAACTGTTTTCATTACCCCCCAGGGGATGTATCGGACATGCGCAGTCTGTGCTATCGTGTTCCGTGCATTTATTGCTGAGACTGCCCCGCCACCACCACCTATATAAAGACTTGTGAATAAACCCTGCCATTCTTCTTGTTCCAGTCAACATGTAGTTTACTCTGTCCTTTGTCAGACAGGCGACACGATACACAATTGCCAAAACCATTTCTTTTAGTCACCGAATTTAATGCTGACTGCACACTATGGGGTAGTGAAGAAACAGACCAGAGAGGAAAGCTCATAAAGATTTTATCTTGTCAAATGACATCTCTTTTAAGCTCGCACTCACCAACATACTTCTCACCTAACACTCGCGAATTTAGTTATCTGGATTTAGCATTCTGATGACCATTCGTTTTCAGTGATTTCCGTTGGGAAGTCCTTGAGACGTCCTATGGGAGTGATCATTTACCCGTAGTCATCAAGCTATCGTCCACTCTTCCCACAACAAACTGTAACCTCCTCGCTGGAAGTTGCACCTTGCGGACTGCTCGAGCATTATGGAGGTGGCGAAACTCGAGGACGCACTCTCATCTGATGTCACAATTGATGAAACCAATGAAAAAAATCACATCTATTCTGATAGCCGCTGCAGGGAAGGCGATCCCCCAGTCATAAACTTTAGACTATCTTCCATCCTATATTCAAGGAACCTAATAGATCCTCACCAGTGTGGATATAAAAAGGGTTGTCATACCACTGACCATCTTTATCGACTTCAGCACATCATCAGGGAAGCTTTTTTGCACGAGCAATATTGCCTTGTGGTATTTTTTGATTAGAATAAAGCCTATGATACCACTTGGAGATTTCGTATTTTACGTGACCTCGCTGACCTAGGCCTTCATGTTGAATGGTCTCTCGGATTTTGTGGCTGACAGAACCTTTCAGGTAAGTCTGGGCACCGTACTTTCGCGCATTTTTTCTCAAGAAAATGATGTACCCCAAGGTTGCATCCTCAGCACAACTCTCTTTGTAGTTAAAATGAATTCCATTAATAACGTCATTCCTCCCTCAGTTATGCACTCTTTGTACGTCGACGGTCTCCAAATCGCCTGTCGTGCCTCAAGTTTGCCAACCTGTGAGAGGCAACGGCAAATGGCGGTAAATAAACTGACACATAGGGCTGACAAAAATTGCTTCCAGTTTTCCACACAAAAGTGTTGCCGTCCTGTTCACGCAAAAAAGAGGATTTCATCCCGACCGAGACCTAAAACTACACAATGTCACAATACCGGTGAAGATGAGGACAAATTCTTAGGTGTCACATTAGATAAAAAATTAAACTTTCTCGCCCACATAAGCACACTAAAAACCAGGGCAAGTAGAGCTCTAAACATTTTAAATGTCTTCTCATATAAGTACTGGGGAGCTGAGCGTCTGTGCCTGCTGTCTTTCTACCGATCTGTAGCACGTAGCATTCTAGATTATGGCTGTGATGTATATGGTTCGGCACGGGAATCCTAGCTTCCACGGCTCGATCCCATGCATATGGTTCGGCACGGGAATCCTAGCTTCCACGGCTCGATCCCATGCAGAATCTCGGATTGCGGCTGTCCAGTGGCGCGAACAGAACCTCACCGGTGCAGAGTATGTATGCTGATTGCAATGAACTTCCTTTGAGTCAACGACGGGTGCTACTAACTGTGACCTATGTTCTAAGAATCAAGTATTTGCCGCAACACACGTGCTACAGCATCATCACGGAATGTAACACACGTTTGCATTATTTAAACAGGCCCAACTCTATAAAACCGCTCATTTCGCGTTTTGAAGAATCATGCCGCACACACGATATCGTCGACGAGGCATTGCATATTGCTTAGAAGCCACGAAGAGGGTCGCCTTGCTTGAAAACGAAGGAACCCTGCGATTTCTCCCTCACCAATTTAAGGAAAACATACACTCCACCAGAACATATAATACAAGAATTTCGTGCTCTTCGGGACAAATATAAATGCTACACGGAATATTATACAGACGGTTCGCAAACCAAAAATCATGTGGGTGTTGGGATTGCAACTGAGAAATGCACAACCAGCATTAGGGTGTCTTAGTGTGTTTCTATCTTCACAGCAGCGGCTTACGCTGTACTGGAAGCAGTTAAAAGAATTATCGCCGAGAAAAACAAAAAAAAATCACAGCATATCCACGGGGTGAATGATGATGAGTGGGCGAAGCTCCGGAGGGAATCATCGGTAAACCGTGAATCTTTCGCGTAAATCGCCCAGTCGATCATCATGTAAAGGCGTGAGAAACACTGTATTCGTACGCTGGGATCTCGCGTTTAAGGGGGATATGCTGTGCTAGAGCCAGGCCTGCGCGGAACTGCAGGACAGTGACAGCGTAAGCAGGAGGAGCTACTTTCTTAGAGGCCACTTTAAACGCTTGAGGAAACTCGTGCAAGTAGAAGTGGTAGGTATCTCCTGCGCCATAACTTATCATTTCGCCAAGTAGGGAAGTACCCACTACGCCATAATTACCAGTGCCTCCGTAATGGGTTGAAAGCTACAAAGCACGCAGCTCTGTGTTCTTTCAAATGATGTCTCGACCTCGTTATACAATCCATTTTCGCGACGTGTAGCGGTGTATAACTATTTTTCAACGTAACATTACGTTTTTTAATGCGATTCCGCGGGAGACATTATACCTGTTTAGGTCTTCTAGCGATAATTTTTCAAGCACAGGCGTAGCTCAGTGGTAGAACGCTCGACTGCCACGCCGAGAGCCTGGGTTCGAATCCAGGCAGAGGACACAACTTTCGGAATTTTATTTTTCATAAAAGTAGACGTGGCTACCTACATCACCAACAACGAACACCATGGGATGTACAGACCCACGCCCTAAGGAGCTTCGCCCCTAAAAAGCTCTCATACTCACTGACTCACTCAGCATATTAAAGGCCCTACATTTAAAGTCGGAGTGTGAACCATTACTTGGGGGTACATTGAACATGTTGGCTTCCAAGAGCCAGGATATATTAATCCGTTTCTGTTGGGTGCCGAGTCACATCGGTATACCAGGCAATGAAAAGGCAGACGAATGTGCTTCTCTGGCCGCGCAGAAACCCCTAACTAGAATAAAAATACCTTTAAAGGACAGCCACTGAACGATTCGTCTAGCAGCCTCATTAAAATGGCAGCAACAGGGGGACTCCTGTACAAGCAATAAACGCCATCTCGTCAAGCCCGTTCTTAGCGAGTGGAACATATGCCAGCACCAGGAACGCTTTTTTGAAGTTGTACTGTGCGGGCTCCGAATAGGCCACGAGCACCTGACACACAACGTTTTGCTAACGAAGGAACAACCACCACTGGTGTGGAAACTGACAAGAACCTTTGACAGTGTTACACATTTTAATCTCATGCCCACATCTTGAGACCAGCAGAGAAAAGCACTTCCACGCTCTTTGCAAATCCAAAGTACCACTCCGCCCAAAGCTCGTTTTAGGAGATGAAGCCGTTGTACACCCTACTAGCGTAATAAGCTTTTCAGAGGGAGCAGGTTTTTTGAGCAAGATTTAACCAATACAATGAATGCTGTACTGACTAGTTACGTCTTATCATACTCTATTTTTATCTTCGCCTGACACTTTTCCTGTGTTTTGTCACAGGCTTATAAATTATATATATTTTACGCACACCTAGTGCTAATTTCCTTTACGGCCTTATACAGCCACTTTACCTCAAGCCATTGTGATTAAAGGCACCATCATATCACCCTGTGACTGGCGCAGCATAGCTGTAGTCGCTTTTGCGCCACTAAACCCATACTAAAGCAAACCAATCTTTTTCGTTCGGGCCTCCCACTACTTGTTGTGGAGAAAATGACCAGCATATCGAAAGTTGTCAAATGCTGAACTGCTTCTTGCACCTTCTTGGTGCTTAAACTTTGTTTCAAAGCGGAACCCAGTAGCGATGGCACTGTATTTATTGCAAGAAACACAAGAACGTACGGGATATCTCTTCTTTCCTTCATGGCAGCCACGCAGTATAGGAAACCCACTAAGAAATGTATGAAGTATTCGAAACTGCCCTTCCGGGACAAAACTCCGTGACTCTTTTTCCGGGAATGTACCTATAGGGCTAACTTCGTCGTTTCTGCAAGCGCCGTCTACGATCAGAGAGTGCGGCAGCCCGCTTACTCCGCGCGTGTTACCGAACCGATGAAGCGTTTTTGAAGTCCGCCTGCCTGGCACTAGAGGGCCTTTGTGCTATTCCCAACCTAGTCCAAAGTCCGTTCCCGATCAATCAGGTCACTTTGTAGAACTTCTTGCTGGGCGAGTTGGTGCATGATTTCTTTCCCAGTTTGTCTGAGCGGCCGTAGACGGGTCAATGCGCTCAGGAGGGAAGTGGAACCTCCTGGATGACGCGCAAACTAAGGGGAACCAAAGGCACTCACTGAGAAAAGTTATACACAGGCACAAGCAGCAGAGAGGTACTGAAAGGTCTCTATTGAATGCAATCGCCGATAGATACCTCCCCATTGGACCGACGCACGAAGAAGATTATCCACTGATTGAGTGCGCGACAGTAGAGGACTTGGACGCGCCCTTCGCAGAATCAGAGATCAGGGCGTTGCTCCACAATTTTAATAGCAGATCAGCTCCAGGTCCCGATAACGTTTTTAACAGGGTATTACGGAACCTGGACAATAAGGAAGTGGATTTACTAAAGGAGGTCAACAAGATATGCGATGCAGGACAGGCGCCCGACGATTGGAAGCCGGCTACGGTAATACTCATTCCAAAATCTGGAAAACCCATAGATCTCGGTAACATGAGACAGATGTCGTTAACTTTGTGCATAGGCAAGGTAGCGGAGCACGCGATTTTAAATAGGGTGTCCGGGTACATAGAGCGTGAGGACCTCTTCCCACATAATATGGTAGGTTTCCGGCCCGGCCTATCGACGCAGGACGTTATGCTGAGGCTGAAAAACCACGGCGGGGATGGGTCTAGGGGTCAAATTCCAGGCCTTTGTCAGGTCCTTTCTCATGAATAGAACCGCTACAATTCAGGTGGAGCAAATTTAGTCAAATGTGTACTAATTAGGCGCTCGGGGTACCCCCCAGGGTTCAGTCATCTCACCCTTGCTGTTCAGTCTAGTCATGAAAGGTCTTTCAAGCAGGCTCGGCGGCCTTCGAGGCATAGGTCACGCACTCTACGCAGATGACATCACAATTTGGTGCCCAAGTGGCTCCCTAGCAGAATTAAAGCAAGCTCTACAGCGGCCTTGGATGAGACGGAGGCTTACGTCGCGGACACTGGTCTCAAGCTATCTCCAAGTTAGTCGGAACTGTTACTTTACCGACCGGCTAGGCAAGGGGTTAGGCATCTCACGCCCCTAAGCCAGCTACCCTTGGAATTATACACGCATAATGGGCAAAAAAATTCCCAGAGTTCACTCCGTCAAGATCCTGGGCCTCCTTATAGATGCTAGGGGATGTAATGCTAGAACAATTACCTACGTTACAGCCAAGACTGAGAACGTGTTAAGATTCATCGCTAGGGTATCCAACCGAAAGAAGGGGTTAGGTGAGGACAACCTTCTTCGGATGTACCACGCATTTCTACTCAGTCATATTAACTATGTTGCGTCAGCTCTCGTATGGACGAAAACGGAAAAGAGCAAGTTAAACACAGTCATGCGCTAGAGCACCAAGAGAGTGCTAGGCTTGTCGATTACCACGAGCTCAGACAGGCTAGACCAACTCGGAATGCCCAATACCATAGCGAGATCATAGAGGCGCAGGTCACTGCCTAGGTGGTTAGGCTGTCGTCGACCCAAGCGGGCAGACGGATCCTGGACGAAGTTAACATGGCTCCTAGGATAATGGAGGAACGGAGGATACCACTGACACGTGAAACGAGGACAACCTATATGGTGGGGCCCTTCCCGCGAAATGTACATCCGCAGCATAACGAGAGTAGATGTAAAGCCCGTCCACGAGCCATCTTGAAGAGAGTTGAGGATGACATAGACTCTGCGGTCTTTGTAGACGCGGCGCAGTACGGGAACAGCAGAACATTCGCATTGTCGGTGATAGACGGGCGAGGGGTGCTTCGCTCATCAGCCTCGGTAAGGGCGGCCCCCTGGTATAGCCGAGCAAATCGCGGTTGCGCTGGCCTTGTGTGACCGAGAGCGTTTCTACGTTTACACCGATTGGCGAGACGCAAGTAGGGCATTCGAAATGGGTAACCTCGCTCGAGAGGCGGCCTCCATAATAGAGAAGAGGTCTTGCCCCGGTTCTCATAATATTACGTGGTTCCCCACACACATGGGGACGAACGTTCTTAAGGGCTTCCCAAACCTCAATAAGCTGGCTCGTCCCGTGCACGAGAACTCACGCGCCGCGGCGGTCTGGAGGCTCCCGAGAGGCAGGAGTGGACTCAGCAGAACGACCCACTTCTCGCATTCAACGAAATTACTAAACATTACCAACTTGGCCGCGGAGTATACCATCTTCCTCATCCGAAGCTCATCATCATCATCAGCAGCAGCAGCAGCAGCAGCAGTCTGTCTACGGCCACTGCAGGGCAAAGGCCTCTCCCATTGATCTCCAATTATCCCTGTCCTGTGCTAACTGGGCCCAATTTATCCCCGCAAACTTCCTGATCTCATCTGTCCACCTGACTTTCCGCCACCCCCTGCTACGCTTGCCTTCTCTAGGAATCCACTCCGTTATCCTTAATGACCAACGGTTGTCTTGTATTTCGCATTACATGGCCCGCCCAGGCCCATTTCTTCTTCTTAATTTCTATTAGTATGTCCCTAACACGCGTTTGTTCCCTAACCCACAGCGCTCTCTTCTTGTCCCTTAAGGTTACACCTACCATTTTCCGTTCCATAGCTCTCTGCGTCGTCCTCAATTTAAGCTGACCCCTCTTAGTTAACTTCCAAGCTTCTGCCCCGTAGGTGAGTACCGGTAAGATGCAGCTGTTATACACTTTCCTCTTCAGGGACAATGGTAAGCTACCATTCATTATATGAGAATGCTTGCCGAATGCACTCCACCCCATTTTAATCCTCCTAATAACCTCAGCCTCATGATTCGGATCAGGGGTCACTACCTGGCCTAAGTAGACATATTCACTTACTACTTCCAGTGCCTCGCCAGCTATCTGAAATCGCTGTACTCGCCCAAGGCTATTGAGCATTACTTTAGTTTTCTGTATATTAATTTTCAGGGCCATTGTTATACTTTGCCTGTTAAGGTCAGTAATCATGATTTGTAATTCATTTCCCAAGTTACTTAGCAAGGCAATGTCATCAGCAAATCGGAGGTGTGTGAGGTATTCCCCATTAACCCTTTCACTCACCTGTTCCCAATCCAGCGTTATAAATACTTGTAAACATGCTGTGAATAACATTGGCGAGATTGTGTCACCTTGTCTTACGCCCTTCCTGATAGGTATCTTGCTGCTCTCCTTAAGGAGGTCTATCGTGGTTGTGGAGAGCCATTGTAGATATCTTCCAGTAGTCTTACGTAGTGCTCGTCTACGCCCCGATTCTGCAATGCCTGCATGACTGCTGAGGTATCGACCGAGTCAAATGCCTTCTCGTAATCTATGAAGGCTATATATAGGGGTTGATTATACTCCGCGCATTTCTCTATCACATGATTGATAGTGTGAATATGGTCTACTGTTGAGTAGCCTTTACGACACCCTGCTTGTTCTTTAGGTTGACTGAAATCTAAGGTGGCACAAATTCTGTTAGTGATTACCTTGGTAAATACCTTGTAAACAACTGACAGTAAGCTAATCGGCCTGTAATTTTTCAAGTCCTTTGTGTAGCCTTTCTTATGGTTTAGGATGATGTTAGCATTCTTCCAAGATTCCGGTATGGTCGCAGTCATTAGGCGTTGCGTATTCAGGCTTGCCAGTTTTTCCAGTATAATCTGCCCACCATCCTTTAACAGTACTGCTGTTATCTGATCCTCACCGGGTGCCTTCCCGCTTGCATCTCTTTCAAAGCTTTCATTACTTCCTCTGTCAGTACTGGTGGAAGGTCAGCCTCTTCTAAACTGCTTCCCCGTTCACTATTCGGGTTATCACGACTACTGTAGAGATCTCTGTAAAACTCCTCGGCGATTATCACTATCTCATCCCTATTCGTGATCAGATTGCCTTGACTGTCTCGTAATGCATACATCTGATTTCTACCTATGCCTAGACGTCTCTTCGCCGCTTTCAGGCTCCTTCCATTCTTTAGAGCATGCTCAATCCGCTCCATATTACACTTCCGTGTATCGGCTGTCTTACGCTTATTGATTAACTTCGAAAGCTCCGCTATTTCTATTCTGTCAATTGCATTTGATACTGTCATGCCTTTCCGCTTTCTAATCAAGTCATTCTTCTCCTGGGAAAGTTTGCTAATAATATCTCTACCGATCGTACCTCCTACTTCTATTGCACATTCCTTGACAATCCGAGTGAGATTATCGCTTACTTCCGGAACGAAATCGTCTGCGTGGTCTGTTAGAGCTGAATATCTGTTCTGCAGCGCTATCTGGAATTCCTCTCCCGCATACAATGCACGAAAGTTTCTGCAATCAAGTTAGCAGGCTGACTTCTGCTGGCTGCCCCTGCGAGGTAATCGCAGCAGTGGCGGAGAATCTTCTTAAGAAGATAAAGAAAGAAGAAAGAGGATCTGGAGGCGCCGAGTCCCTGCCGAGAAGGAAGCCCTTTGTTGTGCCATACATGCACAAGGTCGCCCACAATTTTAAAAAAAAGTGGCAAATAGGCATGGTGCCGATGTGGTGTTTTCGGCACCTAAGAAATTGGCCGGGTTATGCTCTAGGATTAGTGGGAAGGAAGCCCAAGGCAGCGGTTGCAGAATCCAACATGGCCAATTTTTTGTGAAGTGCGCCACGAAGGTGGTATATGAAAATACGCCTCAGGTGTCGGAGGTCTTACGTGGGCGAAACCGGGCGATGCGTCAAGGAACGAGCGGGGGAGCATGCCTTTTCTGTGTAAAAAAGAGAAGGAGCGAATTTGCCCGCTCATTGCAACAAGTGCATGGGATGCGAGCCTTTACTAAAAAAGATAAAGATACTCGGGAGGAGCCAGACCAGAGTTGGCCGTGAACTATTAGAAGCATTTTTTATTAAAGATAAAGGTGGTAAATGTGTAAGCGACACTACTGTTACCTTGTATAAGGCTGAATACCAGTTTTTGCGCCGGTGTATATGACGTGAGGTGTTCTGAATTGCATACTTCCCCTTTCACCCCCTTTCAACCCTCTTTCCTATCTTTGTGACGTTTAGACATGCTTATATAAGCTGTTTCAAGAGCAAATAAACCAGTTGATAGTTTGCGCTTTTTCAATCTGCCTTGTTCTTCCTGTGATCGTCCATTCTACGCGCAACAAACTGAAAAAAAACAGTTAATTTTCTTTACGGAAACCTGCCTGAGGAAATTACGCGATGGTTATCATGCGGTTTTACGTCCCAAAAATCCAATTTGATTATGAGAGACGCCGTAGTGGAGGGCTTCGTAAGTTTCCACCACGTGAGGTTCTTTAACGTGCACTGACATCGTACAGCACACGGGCCTCAACATTTCGCTCGGATCTGCAGCCGACTACCATAGCCACAGAACGACGGCGTAGCAAGAATTTACACGAGCCTGAGCATTCTTGAATGTGCTCTTATTCTTCTAATGGATTGCATTGTCATCTTCCTCTCGGTGGTCAACGTCGCCAATGGATTTTCTGCGAGGCGACCTAATGCCATCGCGCCCAAAAGTATATAGAGTGTACGGCGAGCGTCGTGTACTACGTAATTCCGTTTAGTTGTGGCCGGTGCAGAATACATAGACCACGCGTACATCGCAGGTGCTTGGACGGAAAATCACTCGGTATCAGGTAAATTTATTTTCTCGTTTTTTATATTTATGTTCTAATCTATTGACATATGACCTCATGCCTGCGCTTTGTAACCTTGGGATCTCCTTCGACATAATATTTCTACATTGCATTACTCTTACAAAAATTAAATTCGGTTTGAAACGGTGAAAAGACGGCTGGGTTATGCATCGATATCTGTTCATTATGACATAGAAGGTCTCCACGGCAACTCTAGAAGAGGCGTTGCTGCTTCGCCCCGGAATGGCTTTCTCGTAGAAACTAGCATCACACCCACAAGCAATCACGTGGGCCACTTTTTGTGCACCCTTATCTTCTTTCTTACTAATTTTTAAGGCATGTTTCCTTAGCCGATCATTCACGCATCGCTTAGTTTGACGGATTTACGCTTGTCCACAGGACCCCAGGCAGCACAGTAAGAGGGGCCAATGTTGGAAATGCATTGGCTGTTCTGGGCCCAACCACGGGCTGTAATTGACAATGTAATGCCAATATTGTCTCTACCACTCTTTTAGTATACCATTGTAGGCCCGAGTTACACTGCCATTAACCAGTATTCGCCGAGCCATTTCTAAAGACAGGACACATTGGTCCGCATTGCAGAACCATTTACCAGTATTGGCGAGCCATCTCAATAAACATGACACATTGGTCCACGTTACAGAATCATTAACCAGTATTGCTAAGAGCCATTTTTAAAGAGTGGAAACATTGGCCTAATTTACCCGGGCAGTAAGAATTATTGGCAAGCCATGCATTTATGACGGAATTATCGGGCTGACGTTCGTAAGATATTTTCCAGTGTTGAAACCAAGCTTCCTCAACTGGCAAACCATTGGCCTTTCTTCATTTTTTTTTTGAGCCAGTTCCTGCACCGGACTTTTTCTTTCTTTTTTTTTGTGCCATTTCAGCGCTTACTTCGAAAGTTTCAAAGAGTAACGCCCTGAGCACAGTGTAAAGACGTACATTTGGTCAGCAACATGTAGCGGCTAAATGCCTGATGCAAGATAATTGAGTTAACACCGGTGTCGCACGAGCAGCTTTAGGCGTGATCAACCCCGATTCGGATCGAATTTATTTATATTATCAATACTGACTGCTGCTACGCGGCCCACAGTAGCCCGGACGCAGTTTGGCGCTGACGTCAGCCATAACGATCTCGGGGCAAGATCGCGATGAAGAGACAGCGACCATATCATCACGACTGAAAGCGACCGCACGCAGCAACGCGTAATCCGAATCAAGATCTGTTACACCGATTTAACTTTATGTATTTTGCTATCACGTGCCGAGCGTCCGATGCCGTGCTCCTACTGCAGGCGCCCCGGTATGACAACACTGGATCCCGCTTCCATAGATTTATAGCGGCAAGCAGGACCTATCGGATCGGAGTGTGTGCACAGCGGCCAATTAGCTCTGCCGTCCCTGCTTTGACTGGCAACTTCCAATTGATGCGTGTCCCGTGTTTGAGAACTAGGTTTATGCAACTGTGATAGAACAGTGCGGTTGCTGTAATAGAACAGGCTGCTAAGAACCGCACAACAGAAAGGACTACGGCACCCGCAGGCACAAATGCGCGGATTAGTCTCGTCAGTTTCAATAAAGAAAAAAAAAGTCGGCTAAGCCATAGCACTCTAGCTAAGTACGCTTGGAATGCCATGGTGGCATAGCTCAGTCACCAAAGGCGGTAGGAGCGTTCCGTACGAATATTGTCGTTGAGAGTTCGAATCCACTAGTTCTAAATTTTCTTTTTTTTTCAATTCTGCGTGCGATCCGGCATGCGACATACGACTGGTAAAGATCACGTAGTCAAGATATGTGAGATCAGCGCGTTGGCATAGACGCCCATAACACATCGTGTCCTCGTGTATTAAGTGCAAAATAAACCATTTTGAACAGCCCTGCTTAGTTGTGTAACAGAATTGAAGAACATTGCCGATAACACTATGCCTTCGCGAGTAACAGACGCATCACAGCAGCCCGACGCCCGGACGGCACCGAGGCCGACGTAGTAGCTGTCGTCGTTCGCTATCAACCGCCAGCCCATCACAACGCGCTCATTTTCGCCGACTCAATTAAGATTTTTAGTCATATGTCGTGCGTTAGCGCATGCGATTAGCTTTCTCGAAACTCCGATGTGAATGAAGCGCTTTGGCAGAAACGAAGCAAGCCGCTTAGTCGATCGGAACGGCCCTTGGCGGTGTTCGTTTACTTTCGCAGAGTGGCTGCTTCCGACCTCGCGAGTGCTTTCGAAATGGTCGCTGCATTGCAGACTGGCTCCCTTTAGTCATTATACTACTCAATGAGGATTTATTTCGTGCCAGAAACGAGCCATAATCCACATTTTCTACGAAATTCCGGCGATACCAGCAAGCCGCTGTCCGAAAGCCACATCTATAGGTGTTCTGTGGCCACATTTGCTAGGATTCACACGTCGGCGATGACTTATGACGGCAGTCAAGCACGAATTCGCTTTTTAGGAACATCTGGCGTCACCCCAGGTGTTTTATGTACTACAGTGGGTTGACAAGGAGCGCGTGAAGAAAGGGATGAGTTCCGAAGCTCATCAATTAGGTCGGGGCAATATCGTCGGAAAAAAAAAAGTACACGAAGGAAACATCCGGAGAACATACCCTCCTAGCCTGTGTAAACATACCAAAAACCGAATAAGTGCATGTATTCTGCTCGTGCACTAGCATCAAACTGCTGTTTTTTAAAATAAATTGTACCTATAAACTTCAAAAAAAAAAAGAAAAACAGCTAGCTAGAATTCTGAAAAAAATTTAAAATGATTCTACACTATGTGCTAAGTGAGGACATTTTTTTTCCTCTTTTCTTTTGGTCTTGTCAGGTGTACATAGCAGCATATTGTTATTTTTTTCAAGTTCAGATTAATAGCACAATCATGATGGATTTCAGTGTGTTGGATTTCATGGCAGTGTTGCCTTTTTGTTTCTCACAAATGACCCCACTGTCTTCTAAGTTGATTGAGGCAGAAGCAGCATTAGCTGACTCTGCGATCCAGAGCCCGATATGCTTTATTTGTTCGCTTCGAATTCAACAAATAAAGAAAATGTGCACCTCGTTATTAAAGGTTAACGAAAGAGTGCAGCGACGTTACTGCCCAGAGGGATGTCATTTGTTGAAAGAAGAGTGGATGCTTTCAGCTGTGTTTGAAACAAAATTGCAAATTCCCTTGTGCATTCAGTGCAACAATATTCGACGCACACGTTCACAGGAGCCTCCACGACTGATTGGCACCATTTTCCGTGTTCAAAGAGTGTTCCATGCCTTCTTTAAAACATATCATAGGCTGCTAACCAATGCACATAACATGAAACGTACACATCTGCATCTTGTATGTTGTTCATATATTACTAAATAAAACTTCCTCCAAATAATTTACAATTACTTGCATATGTATTGAAACACAGGAAAGAAAGAAAGTGTAATGAAATGGGAAGGCACACTCGAATAAGAAGCAAAATGTAAAATTCATGGGGTGTGCCTAGATTCTGTACCGTAAAATGCATTTCCTCACATAATGCCCCAACCTCCCTTAGTTGGTTGCTTTGCAGAGGATTGAGCGTGAATTGTGACCCTATATAGCACTTCACGCAAGCCACATCTGACAGTTGAGCAGATTGTAGGCACAAGTTTGACATATTACTCTCAAGTGTTCTTCACTAAAGGCATAATTTTCTCCTTGGGACACCACATACCACATCTGTTGAGCACCTGTCACGTGACTTCCTTGTTGCACACCTTGAGGATTTCTGCTGCAGCAATATTTATGATAGTGACAGTGCTGAAAAACTAAATGACTTGAGCAACTGCAAGGTGAGCCTTCATTACTTTGAGGCAGACAAAGAACTGGCTGTGGCAGCTCTATACCATGTGCATAAAATATATTATCAGTTTCCTTTCACGTCGCCGTGCTCTGTTGCAAAAATGCGATCACCACTCCTGCTTTTATAATACTGTGCACGCACTCTGGTTTACATGTAAAGATAAACTGTTGTGCCATATCCCCAAGAAAGTGTGTGCACTACTCTATTCCTTGTGTATGCAATTGCAGTTGCTGTGCATTTTGCTCTGAGCGCAACCACACCATGCACAGATATATCATCACCCTATTTTTCAGTGTTGTTCTGCATGGATCAGCAACAGTCATTTATATTTGCTATGTGAATAGGAAAATAACAGTCTAGTGTATAAACAAAACAGCTCTGAAGAAAATCAAAAAGAGAACAAACCAGATAGTGCACTGAATGTCAGCTTTAATTATTGAAAAATCTTGCTGGTGGCTCTCCTTAACACTGTAAACAGTTTGGAATGTGTTCAATTGATCGTGACTGAGGAGTTCGTGGGACTGCACCATGAAACTTCGCAAGCTTTTAAATAAATCTTAGTTGACACACTGTGCCCTGTTTCACAACAAATCATTTATTCTGACGGAACCAAAAGCTCCTTTGAGCGAGTACTCTCCCCACCTCAAAGATACTTTGACAGGTTTGATACGACTACATCAGTGTGCTGACATGCAACATGAAATTTAAAAAAGAAAGCAAAACGTCCAGAATGTCTTTCCTGCAGTACATTTAAACCTTTCCTGCCAAATGATGAAATACACTGAGGGGTAGGGGTACGTGGATTTTGAAGGAAGGGGTGCAGAGATTTCTTCATAATCTATGTACGTCAAGTCGAAGATGATAGTGTGACAACACTGTATAGACAATGGTAGATATCATGACTGCGAACTAGAGTAACGGTGCCATATAAATGCGAAATATAAGCTGGAACTATCGTTTGCACCTTGCAGTGCTTAGCTGTACTAGCGGAACACCGAAGTGGTGCTCCAGTGACATTTGTGTGTGCTTTTACACAGAGATATTTGTAATTTTGTTTGTATCTGTATTTATGTGTTGTATTTGTGTGTAGGTATCAACACATAGTGATTGATATTTGTACTGTTTTTTAGCATGTGTGGCAGCAGCTAGGGATGCTGCAACTCAGATGAGCCTTAATTACAGATGCTCAAATGCTAAATCAGCACTAGCATATGCTTTCTTGTAGTCACTGCCACACATTAACTGACCTCTTATGAGGCTAGGCTGCAAACAGAGACTTACTATAGCTTCATGTAAGCACTGCATTCATTGAAGGGCAACAGCATATTTAACAATGAATATTGCTTTCAGCAACAAGTTTCATTGTTGGCTTTAAGTTGCTGGGCACCTGTACAGCTTAATTACAGTGGGCTGATATGTAATAAGGTGTCAGTAAAGTGGAAGAAATCTTATAAATTAGTGCACTAGTTATCACACAAAAAGGTGGGAATTAGCCACAATATGGATTAATATGCTCTGTAAACCTGCACACGGCAAGCTTTATTGGTTCCGTAGCTTCTATGCTAAACAGATTCAGGAGTGGCTGTACCACAAAACATGCCTCTGAATTTGTAGGTTCCTTTGACAAGTGGCAGTGCTCACATATGTTCTTCACATTGTTTACTTGAGTGCATCAGTGATAGGATGCTTGAATGTTGCTTGTTGCTGTCCATATAGGTACCAGTGGGAACTAATTAAGTCATGAAACTAAGCATAACCATTATTTGCCTTCCTCTGCACTGCAGGAGGGAAGTCACAGAGAGAAAAAGGGAAAATGGAAACTTGCTCCATTTGCATAGAGATTTCCAACTGCACGTATTGTTCTTAACAATGCCGACATCATGTAAATTGTAACAGCGCCAAAAACACAAAACAGACGTACGTCAATAAGATGCAATGATGACAACCAGGGTTGTCACCTTTGCATGTAATGTGTGTTTTGCTACATCAACCTCGCACTGCCATTCTCCTTTGAAGTCACCACTGTTATTCTACGTCACAACTTCCGTAACTAACCAACGGGATGCTAAGCCTCACTGCTGCTACCAGTGTTTTTTTTTTTATCATTCAAGATTTGTCTGAGATTTAGCCTGTCAATATCATGCCGTGTCACCACGGCTCGTGACGATCTTGTAAAATGGGTGAAGCAAAGAGCATCGCACTTCGACTACACCGAAACGCAATAGCCGCGGCTGGGATCAAACCAACGTCTTTGGGTCAGCTGCAGAGCGCCGTAGTTCTGAGCAAGACCTACTGGGTCTGAGACAGTACCCTCGACTGTACCACCAGAAAACACGAGGAGACTAGTGTGTGAGCGGAGATGGTGCTTATCACGCCTACACTCAGCTGCACATTTAGAAAATCAGCGCTGAACCAAGGCCGCCTGTACCAAGTTCTGGTAAGGTGTACATTGTTTGTCGGGCCGGAAGATGCGTTAATGTGCTATTAAAAGGCTCGTGAAACGTTTTCTGACGATTTTGTTCTAAGTGCGCACCGGGCATCTCCATACTGTTTTCACGATCCCTTTAAGTGCACATAATTTGCACACGCCCTGACCGTCATTTTCCCATCGACCGTGATTCTCGAACGTAGCCAACGTGAGAGTACGCGGCCTTTCGCGTGTGTAAACTTTACAATATTGCACAATCCTAACAATAATTACAAAAGGTCACGAAGACCCGGCAACGTTGACTTTCGGTACGCCACGCTTTCCGTCATCCGAATGGCCATCAGCATCAACCTCTCCAGCCAAGATGTCGGGGCTGCGTTGAACGTCGACTTACATGTGAGTAGTGTTTTTATTCTTCAATTACTTGTTTGAGACTGCATCATGTTATGTGCGTCGTAATCAGCGTGCCAGTATGCGAGTGTTCCGGTAGTTGGTGCGATCTGTTGCGTGCATGCTTACTGAGAGATCGATCTTTGCATGACGCATACCAACATGTGTTCTTTTCTCAGGTGATATGTGTGAAAGATCTCATAGATGTCATACTGCGACTTGCGTCCGATAGCTGTACTAAAAAACAATTCGAGGGAAGGTTGTGCCCTGACACAAGCAGGCACTCCGTGCCATCCAAGTGAGCTGTTCACGCAAGGAATATCGATGTCGCCATTCCGAGGGTAACGAACAATGCCGCGGTCATTCGATGTCAACGGTACCACCCCCCCCCCCCTTTTCCCTCCCAAAGGTGCAAGTAACAGTGTTAAGTGTGGCGATTGGTACAGGCGAATTCCAGAGAATTGGATAATAAGGTAGCACCACGCTTCACCAATGTTTTTCAAACTTGCGGGCTAGCTGGGTTGACATGTTAAGGTAGCAGCGACGAAGACAAGAAGCTAAGAAACGGATATCAGTTAACGTCACATTCCGGCCACGCACACGTGTTGTATGTGTTATTTTTTTCTAATGGAGAGAATGCCTGCAAGTATCAGTATAAAAATGTGCCATGTGTCTGTGTACTAGCATGCACAGGATTGTTGTGGTTTCACCGATGCTTTCATGTGCAGTGTTGTGTGTGCTTGGGTACATAAGGTCATGTTACCATTGGCAACAAACTGTGACATTTCGCGCTTGTCATCATGTTCTTTCCTTGGTCAGTGTTGTACGTGCATCAGTGCATGATCTCAAGGTATGGAAACTTCAACCTGCCAAATATATAGGGCCTCGAATTGTGCACCTTTTTAGTGCGCAGTTTATCAAACTCATGGTCAGCAGTGGCTGAGGCAAGGTCGAGAAGTGGTCAAGTGGTGGTCATTAGCAAATAACCGAGTTGAGCAAGTGACATAATGCTTATGTATACTAAGAGGACTCCAATGGAGTTTCTGCAGAATTCTCGAGCTGATACTTCTCTTGACAAACCTAGAAAGACAAGCGCAGCAAAAGAAATTATTTCTCTGCCACTCTGGCAGTGAGGCTGAAAATTGTTTCTGTAACACATTTCGTTGTTTTGTAATCATAACTTTGGAGACAATGCAAACTTGTGGCAGTGTGCATGTGCACACCTGTTAACGGTTTGATGACTGCTTGCCAGAGTGTCGCAGTGCTAGCTCGGCTCTTTCGTGAAACACAGATGTGTCAGCTTGCAACATGGGTACAGCTATAGGTGTGTACAGGCGCAAGTGTGCATGCTATTTACTTTCATTACTCCATTCGCTCTCAATAGACCTGCATGTCTGTGTGCTCTCCAAGATCCCTTTATCAAATTTGAGATCTTGTATTGTAGTAAGCCCGCGAGCAGTAACTTGACTAATTTGATTCCTTTTCTCAACTGACACTTGTAGTGTCATGCCTATAGAAGACTGAGCGGCAGTGTGCACATCAAGCCTATACATTTTGCAGTGTAAGGCACCTGAAACATCTCTTTTTTCTGCCAATAGAGACACGCAAGAAGAAAGTGAAAAAAATTCCGCAGATCCTATGCACTGTGGGAATCGGTATCATGCGTAGCATCCAGTAAGGAAATTGCCGGTGGTAAATCATGACGCATTAGTGAAGTGCTATGAATTGGATGAACATCTTTGTGCAAAGTGCATGAGTAGGTGCTTGCTTAATGTGGGATAATCAGGAAACTGCAGCACCGTGGCGACTGAATTGTAGCTCATGGTAGGACTTGATGTAATACAACATGGTAAAACTTTCCTTTACTTTGCAACATATTCTAAAGAAGTCTCTGTGTCTCACCAGATGTTTCATTGGACCCTGGACTACTATAGTAGGATGTAACGTTGGCACTCACATTGGTATACAGATTATTTTGTCGAAGAGAAATGCATCTATGATACACTTATGAGCGTATGATGGGTTGCATAAAAGCCGAACACCTGTGGTGCATACCCAAATACCATGGACTGAGCACTGTGGCTGTGAGCCACATGGGATTGTAGAATAATTAATTGTGATGTACATGATGAGTATATCATGTTAGCGCTGAACCAAGGCCGCCTGTACCAAGTTCTGGTAAGGTGTACATTGTTTGTCGGGCCGGAAGATGCGTTAATGTGCTATTAAAAGGCTCGTGAAACGTTTTCTGACGATTTTGTTCCAAGTGCGCACCGGGCATCTCCATACTGTTTTCACGATCCCTTTAAGTGCATTTCCCATCGACCGTGATTCTCGAACGTAGCCAACGTGAGAGTACACGGCTTTTCGCGTGTGTAAACTTTACAATATTGCACAATCCTAACAATAATTACAAAAGGTCACGAAGACCCGGCAACGTTGACTTTCGGTACGCCACGCTTTCCGTCATCCGAATGGCCATCAGCATCAACCTCTCCAGCCAAGATGTCGGGTCTGCGTTGAACGTCGACTACATTGAGTGTGGTTTTTATTCTTCAATTACTGTTTGCGCTTGTTTGAGACTGCATCATGTTATGTGCGTCGTAATCAGCGTGCCAGTATGCGAGTGTTCCGGTAGTTGGTGCGATCTGTTGCGTGCATGCTTACTGAGAGATCGATCTTTGCATGACGCATACCAACATGTGTTCTTTTCTCAGGTGATATGTGTGAAAGATCTCATAGATGTCATACTGCGACTTGCGTCCGATAGCTGTACTAAAAAACAATTCGAGGGAAGGTTGTGCCCTGACACAAGCAGGCACTCCGTGCCATCCAAGTGAGCTGTTCACGCAAGGAATATCGATGTCGCCATTCCGAGGGTAACGAACAATGCCGCGGTCATTCGATGTCAACGGTACCCCCCCCCCCCTTCTTTTCCCTCCCAAAGGTGCAAGTAACAGCGTTATGTGTGGCGATTGGTACAGGCGAATTCCAGAGAATTGGATAATAAAGTAGCACCACGCTTCACCAATGTTTTTCAAACTTGCGGGCTAGCTGGGTTGACATGTTAAGGTAGCAGCGACGAAGACAAGAAGTTAAGAAACGGATATCAGTTAACGTCACATTCCGGCCACGCACACGTGTTGTATGTGTTATTTTTTTCTAATGGAGAGAATGCCTGCAAGTATCAGTATAAAAATGTGCCATGTGTCTGTGTACTAGCATGCACAGGATTGTTGTGGTTTCACCGATGCTTTCATGTGCAGTGTTGTTTGTGCTTGGGTACATAAGGTCATGTTACCATTGGCAACAAACTGTGACATTTCGCGCTTGTCATCAAGTTCTTTCCTTGGTCAGTGTTATACGTGCATCAGTGCATGATCTCAAGGTATGGAAACTTCAACCTGCCAAATATATAGGGCCTCGAATTGTGCACCTTTTTAGTGCGCAGTTTATCAAACTCATGGTCAGCAGTGGCTGAGGCAAGGTCGAGAAGTGGTCAAGTGGTGGTCATTAGCAAATAACCGAGTTGAGCAAGTGACATAATGCTTATGTATTCTAAGAGGACTCCAATGGAGTTTCTGCAGAATTCTCGAGCTGATACTTCTCTTGACAAACCTAGAAAGACAAGCGCAGCAAAAGAAATTATTTCTCTGCCACTCTGGCAGTGAGGCTGAAAATTGTTTCTGTAACACATTTCGTTGTTTTGTAATCATAACTTTGGAGACAATGCAAACTTGTGGCAGTGTGCATGTGCACACCTGTTAACGGTTTGATGACTGCTTGCCAGAGTGTCGCAGTGCTAGCTCGGCTCTTTCGTGAAACACAGATGTGTCAGCTTGCAACATGTGTACAGGCGCAAGTGTGCATGCTATTTACTTTCATTACTCCATTCGCTCTCAATAGACCTGCATATCTGTGTGCTCTCCAAGATCCCTTTATCAAATTTGAGATCTTGTATTGTAGTAAGCCCGCGAGCAGTAACTTGACTAATTTGATTCCTTTTCTCAACTGACACTTGTAGTGTCATGCCTATAAAAGACTGAGCGGCAGTGTGCACATCAAGCCTATACATTTTGCTGTGTAAGGCACCTGAAACATCTCTTTTTTCTGCCAATAGAGACACGCAAGAAGAAAGTGAAAAAAATTCCGCAGATCCTATGCACTGTGGGAATCGGTATCATGCGTAGCATCCAGTAAGGAAATTGCCGGTGGTAAATCATGACGCATTAGTGAAGTGCTATGAATTGGATGAACATCTTTGTGCAAAGTGCATGAGTAGGTGCTTGCTTAATGTGGGATAATCAGGAAACTGCAGCACCGTGGCGACTGAATTGTAGCTCATGGTAGGACTTGATGTAATACAACATGGTAAAACTTTCCTTTACTTTGCAACATATTCTGAAGAAGTCTGTGTGCCTCACCAGATGTTTCATTGGACCCTGGACTACTATAGCAGTATGTAACGTTGGCACTCACATTGGTATACAGATTATTTTGTCGAAGAGAAATGCATCTATGATACACTTACGAGCGTATGATGGGTTGCATAAAAGCCGACCACCTGTGGTGCATACCCAAATACCATGGACTGAGCACTGTGGCTGTGAGCCACATGGGATTGTAGAATAATTAATTGTGATGTACATGATGAGTATATCATGTTAGATATGTAAAGACCAATCATTCATGTCCATTGTAGGTTTGTACCCATCCATCGAAATTTTGGTGTATATCGGGTGAGTGAGACGATGAGGAGAGTGCGGAGATGTAGGTGCCCAGATAGATAGATAGATACGGCCAAAGTTGCTCGAGCTCGTCAAGGAATGCTTCACATTTAATACTTGAGCATAGCAGAGGGAACGACTTGCACTGGAGTAGCGCTTTTTGATCATGACATTATGCTTGTGATGGCCATTAGTTCTGAGAACATTTCAGTTTCCCACATTTATGAGCTCGAGGTCAGACCAAGGATTTCCAGGCTGCAGCGCTGCTGGTGGTGGCAGCCGCAAATTGCGGCGGGTGGCTCGCTTAAGTGTGTGCGGGCACTGAACGAGCAGGCCAGCAGGTTAGTATGGACGTGCATGTGCATAGCGAGACTCTCGACAGCAGGACCAAGCCATGAGACGGCGCATGTATACATACTGCCACGGGCTTGCATTGTCTCAAAACTTATGATTGCGACTGTACCTCGAGAAGATCCCAGTATACTTCCAAGGCTTCTGGGACCTTTTCAATTCTAACTTTCACAGCCTGCGGTGCTTATGCCTTCGAAAATGGGAATGCATCTGCACTACTCGCAGTGGAGTTGCAGATGAGCGTCATGAGCCGTGTAAAGGGTCGCTTCATGTTTACATGTGTGATTGTTTATGCTACCGCAGTGGTGGACGAGTGATTAGAATGTCCACCTCCTATGGTGGAGGCACTGGCGTTGGTTCCCAGTGCAGCCAGGAAAGCAGGGGGGCGTTTCCTAATAGGGGGAGAGGGATGCGGACATGTTGCTCGGTGGTGTGGGTAAACTCGTGTCTAAAGAAGGAGTCCCGTTCCTTTCTATTCTCTTCACTCTCTTTCCCTTGCACCCCTCAACACTGGGCCAAACGCTTAACTAATGCAGCTGAAAATAGCACCCTTTCATCACCTCAATGACATTTCCCATACACTGCCTTGCACAGCCAAGGAATATTTTTTGGGGTGTATGTTGGCCTCATTAGTATTTCTTGTGCTCTTTTCAGTTGTTAGCATGTACTGCTTTGCATTTGTGGAAACTGTGCCTCCTCTACTTTAAGATGCCTGCCATGTCAGCCGCGCTCCCATTGTTTGCCCATAGCAACCGTGTTTTGGTGGCACTAGCTTCTGAAACTACCTTGCACTGCCTTTATTTGCAAAAATTAACTTTGCAGGGCCCATTCTGGAAGGTCATGGTGCTTCACTTTGCGAAAACTTTGTGTTCAATGTTTGCAGGTCTCAGCAGAGTGAAATTAGATAGTTCGCCACTCGAAATGAATAAGCAAATGACGTAAAACAACAAGACGTTTTTCGCTGCGGCAGAACCAGAGGGTGACCGTTCTTAGCTAATATAGGGTGTGTTGCGGATAACTCATTCTCATAGAATAGAAGTAAGGAGATCAGAAATTGATTCATCATGAAAAACGCAAATAATCATTGCATATGGGAGATCAAACATAATGCTCAGAAAATTATGAACAAGAAAAAAAAGCAATCTGCATGTATTTTACAGTGTCACAGCATATTAGCAGAAATCACTGCAATGAAGAAAAATGTAAAACATTGACAGTTAAGACAGTTCATGAAGGTCTAAAGCAGAGAATGACTTTGGTATCGCACACAAATATATGGTGGCTTGTCATACCATACATATGAAAGGAGCCGACAATCACTGAAATCAAAGATTCAGACGTAAAAGTCTCCTACTTCATAACCCTCTTATCAGATTTTTTTTCCTGCAGACCGCTATGCACCAATCCACTAAACAGACAAAAACAAAACAAACCATGTGATGCAGTTTCAAGGCATGCACTTCAAATTTCGCTTTGCGTGACAGCGCTTGATGTGGTATATTTTTGCCATTGCATTTCTGCCTGTTATGTCTGATGCATCCTTAGAAGTAGTGGCTTTGTCAATGTTTTGTGGGAGCTGTACAAAAGCCTCTCTTCCATTCTGCTAACAGCCTGGGAGGAGCCGAAAAGTGCGGAACTGTTCTCATTGCTTCTGCTGTATTAAACAGGACATTGAAACCGCAAGACACTTGATAATAGCATTTAGAGCATGAAAAAATAGGCATTAAAAACATGAGCGCTCACTACAAATGGGCTACGAAGAAGATTGTGCGAGTTCTGGCAGGGCCAGCAGGAGTGTCAGAACACAGTGCCATTCTGTGGCGGCTGCATGTGTAAACGGAAACGGTTGGGCAGAGGATTTGGTGCTAATGTGTGATGCATCTCAAAGTAGAGAATGTGCTGGTGGAGAGAGATGTGCAGATCAATGAAGTGGCAATTTGGTTTCCTACATTATGAGTTTCATGGTACTGCAGTCCTTTGCTCCAAGCACATAGTCGCAATGTTTTCATATGTTGTGAGTTTTTGTCTTTTTATTTTTTGAAAAGAATATGCACTGGTCCCTTACTGCATGCTAAGACAGCTTGGTGGTAAGGACCATTCTGCATTGTCTTAACGATTCTTTGGCATGGTTGTTTTAATTTATCACTAAATTTATTTGACATCACATTTATGTAATTTGACATAGGTGGGTAAACATTCGACCACCTGTGGGGAAGACCAGCGTATACCTGGCCGAGGAATGCAGGTATGTGCCACATGTGATTTTATGTGACGACGTAAATGGCCAAATGTGTCAAGTTACCTTATAGCCTATCAGTCATTCTAGCCACAATGCGTACCCTTCCATGCGAATTTTGTTATATAGCTCACAAGCTTGACACGTTTTTTTAAGCATATATGTGTGTATCGACACTGACAGAAGTCAGATGTCACATTGGCAGGAGCACTGATGCCATATTTAGAGAAAGCAAGCCAGGTCAGTTGTTCTAGCTGGGGCTGGCTTATGTGGCACCTTCCTCTTCTGGTCATTAGCCTATGGAACTGCAGCAGCCAGACACTTAAAAGATCCTTGGTTGTACATGCCTTCATATTGGCGATCCGGTAAATCGGCATGTTGTTGCACAACTAGCTGCAAGGCTGCTTGTACTTCTCAAGAAGTAGCTTCTTTTTTCTGTGCTTTATATACTGCCACGACACGTCTAGGGGCCGTTGTTAGTACTACTGTCGCAGCGGTTGCTGGACACGGTGCACTCTTTTTATTTTTCTTTATAAACAGGCCTGTTTCATTTGCATTAAAGGGGCTGACAACTGAAATTGTAGCAACTGAAACGGTGGCCTAGCCTAGTGGCAGAGCCTTGATACTGTGGCCTGGAGTCTTTTGACTTGCGGTACATTGCTCGCTGCTGTTCGTACAACCATAACTCGGACTAACAATTGTAGTCGGTGCATAAAAAACTCATCCCTGCTTTTAACCATAGCGCACATGTGTGGCATCTCCCAGGCGTTGCACACACATGCTCTGTCGTGGTAGAACCTGGCACAAATACACCCGATGGCTGTCGGCCACTGTTTGCAACATGTGTTGCATAGAAGACTGCATAGGCCAGTGCCTGAGTATGTTGGGTCATGGAGCGCATCGAATTGATTTCTTTGAGACGTGCCTGCTGCAATAATTTTGTTCTCGCTAAGGGTGTTCATGACGTAACTTTACATTCACGTTGCTTCTGGAAAGTCTGCTTGCTTTTCTCTTAATGCAGGTACATTAACCTTCTTGACCTTGTAGCTCAGTCAAGTTTCACTTTCTTTTTCTGGCCACAGGGGTGTGATTTCGGTTGTTCACAGACTGGCACTGGTATATACACAAATGACAACACTGTGCACAAATGATCCTGTCTTATCTGCATAATTTCTTTCCTGCGAATCACAAATTGTTTGCTTCTTGGTAGTGATAAAATGAAAAGTTATTGAATTTTCCCACTTATATAGTTTTTTTTTTTGACAGGTACACAGACAGGTACAAAACAGACCAGCAGAATAGTTGCCGGCAGTTTATCCCTGCCGGCGCATTTCCTGTTATAGCTATTTTAACCGTGTCCGTGGTTCGCCCGTGTCACTGGAGGGCCCGTTGACATACGTTGCCGCTTCGCGGCTGCGCCTTCGGCGCTCTCACTATTTTGCTCGTGTCACTACTGCCAGAGCCAAGAGCGTCAGCGACGGGCGCTAGCGCGCCCGCGCCTGCCGCTGACACCAACGCGATTCTGTTTTAAAATAACATTACGGCTCCTTCGGAGCAGTTGTGTTAGCGTTAATAGTTCTTACAAAAAAAAATGAAACACCGAAAGAAAAAAAAATTCACGAAGGCTGCGATTCGAACCACGGCCCTCCAAACCACCAGCCAGCGCGGCACGCTAACCCACTACGCCACCCAACCGTGCCGTTCTTCACTGAAAAAAATATCGAGGGGCCAGGCAGTCATCACCGTGCTGCCGACAAGTCACATGGTCACGGGCACCCAATAGGCGGGAACTGCCGGCAACTATTTTGCTGGTCTGTTTTGCCGGCTGCCGGCAATATAGACACTACCTTTCTTCCAAACAGCGGAAAGGCCCACTGGCACATCAGAAACAGCTACCAATGTCTCACATAAATTAGCTAGAGCAGGCATAGTGAAAAACACGGCCATGTTATGAGCACTGCATTGCATGGCAAGCTTTTGCAGACCTCTGTCACATCCATCCTTGAGCTCTTTTATGCACGCTTTTCTTTCTGTTGCTAGTTGTGAAGCAATTGAGCAAAATAATTAGTACGAATGCTCAGAGGGCTAAATTTTCGAGCTGCGTCAGATAAGTGTTTGAGACTGGCCATGTAATTGCTATCGCAATAAAACAATTGTTCAGTATCGAGTACAAGATCAAATGAAATGTTTTGTGGAATCTGCTTGCCACACATAAGAAAAAAAAGAAAAACACTCCACATAATTGTTACACGTGCATCACATTAGCACTGTGTCCTGAGATTTACATTGCAAGGAGTAATGAAAAAAGGGGCAGTTATATGCATAACTGCGTCTACTGTGAAGCACATCTCAATGGGCAGGCTCTCTATTATGAGTGGATACAAGCATGCAGAGAATGGCGACAAAATAATTAGCTTGCCCCGCCACGGTGGTCTAGTGGTTATGGCACTCGGCTGCAGATCCGAAGGTTGCGGGATCGAATCCCGGCCGCGGCGGCTGCATTTTGATGGAGGCGAAATGTTGAGGCCCGTGTGCTGTGCGATGTCAGTGCACGTTAAAGAACCCCAGGTGGTCGAAATTTCCGGAGACCTCCACTGCGGCGTCTCTCATAATCAGAGCTGGTTTTGGGACGTTAAACCCCACATATCAAATCAAAATAATTAGCTTTGTCTTTATTTAAATGGAGAATTGATCATTTGCATAAAGGAGAGGCTTGCTTGCCTGCAAGTTTCTTAAAGGCTGCGTTCAATATCATCGAGTTGCATAGCCAACCAGCATAAATCTCAGACTGTCAGTTGGCCTTGTTTATTAGTATGTATACATTTGGTGCTTGCCAGTGTAAATATCACAGTTTGCACTAGGTATACTTTTGCAGGCTTATTAGAAGATGGTTCTCTTAGAAAAATGGTTCAAGCATGTTCCAAGATTATCTGTTCGTGTTCAGGTTCAGTTCTGACCAAAGTTCCGGCTTGGGTAGGGTCCTCGGTTTGGGTTCAGTTCGACGCCCTGATTTCTACCATTTAAATAAAGAACGGCTAAACAGTTTAAACTCTTGATTCTGGCTGAAGAACACCTTCTCAAAAGTGAGTTCAGCACAATTATTCAGACTAGTACCAAAAAGACAATAAAGGGGTCGTGAAACGTTTTCTGAAGATGTTGTGCGTATTTGGGATCCTGACCCTTCATTCAACATTATACATTGTTTCATTGCATCGTGTAGGCTGATTTAGAGCAATAAAAAAGTGGTTTCGGTTTCACTGCGCACTGCCCTCAACTCGGCAGTTGTCTTCATGTTAGTCGTCACCAGGCCTCCAAGATTGGTGCGCCCACTAAGGCCACGGGAAAGCAAACCATCCAGCAGCCTTGCTTCCATATGGCGGCACCGCACAGTTTCTAAGTATTTTCTTTCTTTCTAGCTTTCAAATAAATCAATTCTTGTAGAGCAAACGCGAGTTCGTTATACCTTTACACTTAAAAATGTCTTACCGAAACGTCGTCGAATAGTACCATGCCGGCCTGTAGTGTCACATAGTCGTTTCACGGGCATTATTAAATGTGCACTGATTATTTCGCTGAAATATTTTTGAATCGGCTTGTTGAATGCATATTGAAGCAGTGAGAATTGCAGCTGGGCATCTCCATATTCTTTTCACGACCCCTTTAAAGGGACACTAAAGTGAAAAGGTGAAGTAGTTTAGAATGATCATTTATATTTCTAGAACCTGATTGTCATTAATTTACAACTTCTTGTTCAACAATAAAAGAGGAAAGGAATGTCAAAAGTTTTAGTTGGAAATTCACTCCGGAACTTCAGCCTCATGACATCGGAAGGCCATGTTCTTTTTCTTCTTTTTTACATTATCGTGACATTCACTCCATGAAATGTTCCGAAACTCCCGTTAATTCCCTGGCTCCTTCAGAACACAATGTATTTGTTTCTCACTGATAAGTAGTTATCTAGGCCTTAGCTCATGCTGTCAAATTCTGTGATATCACGTGTGCTAGTGGTGGAACTCAGAGCAGTGGCGCCACCTGTAACATTTTTGTTCATTTTCTTGCTTACCAAGGGTCTTTGGCTTGCAAGGTTGGTGTTTTTGGTACTGTGAAAAGCTGACCTTCTAATACAAGAAAAGTTTCCTTTTTTTTAGCTTTAGTGTCCCTTTAAACTAGTGAGCAGATTTCTCCAGGCCCATGAAAATATTTATTTCAATCCATCCACGTATATATAAACACCTTTATCGAGCTAACAAATGCCACTAATGCTTACCACTTAATGCACTTGGTGTCTGCTGTACTATAGCTTTCTAAAAGCAAATTTTCTCGGTGCACATTAAAGAATCTGGCATTGGCATTTGTGAAATCAGCATCCGCAGCAGTGAGTGCCAATGTGACACTGCTCTGCATTGTACACATTATTGTGGTGCTCACTTGGCCAGTCATTTAGGCACCCATCCATCTGTCCCATGTGTGTTTTGCTGCACACCAGTGTAACTGAACACACCGTTTCTACTGCAGAGGGATCAGAGCGTGTTCTTTTTGTTTGACAGAGCTGAACATGTTCCAAAATAGCATGCTTGCAAAAAATTCTATCAAGCTGTGACATAAACATGGAGCTGGTGAAATAGAATACCAGTAGTGCTTGAATGCTAGCAAGAATGAAAACAAAGCCTACAGTGCCGTATAATGACGACACGTCAAGAATTGTAAGGGGGTGCGTGAATACACATGCACAGTCCGAAATCAGTCCTTGCTTTTTAAAGAGATGGCATGGGAGACCTGCTCATTCTTGTGACAGCTTCGAAGGAGCTTCACATTGATTTCTAGGTCTATCAGAGCATAGCAACGCTAACGTGTCTATGTGCCATGAATGTAAACCCATTCCAATTACCAAGTAGATGTCATTGCATGTTTCAGTGGTGTTATGTTTTCTGCATCTCCAGTTAAACTATGGCAATAAAATCGATGGTGTTGCAGGAGGGGCAGCAAATAAGGAAGGAGGTGGTGCTGTCCCAGAGGCTGAACCACGCGGGGCCTCTCAGCCATACTTTGTTGCAGTCAGCCTCGTCAATGCAACCCACTATAGTTCTCCATGGTTGCCAGCTTAAACAACCGACCAACTGGAGGCATTAGAAGAAAACTGTGCTGAATGGGGCTGTGGCTCACACCTTGGTGAGTACTCCCTCCTAATTTGAATCAAGCAGTGTACCATACAGGGTTTCTGTGCTCTCTTAAAATGCTGTCTTTTAGTAAGTAAACTAGTGAGACAGTAAGCATGAACCAATACCCTATTAAGTATTATTATTCAAGAAGTCTGAGTTGAATGTTAGATGTAGTGGACAGCATAGGCAACCTATTGAATTTGATGTCAATAAGTAGCAAGAAGCTGCCTGAAAGTAATGCAGGAGACAAAGTGCCATAAATTAAATTTTGAGTAACTTTTCTAGATTGAAC